>VZDJ01000034.1:5851036-6380841 GCA_008694505.1 Cyanoderma ruficeps
AGCCCGGCCGGCCGGGCCGTGTGCGGGTTCCCAGGGCAGGCTCCGATTATCGCTGCGGGCTCGCCGGGGCAGCCGCGCTGGCTGTGCGGGGTCTGCGCTCCCCGCCGCGGGTTCCGCAGCTCCGAGGAGCGCACCTTACAAGGTCTGGCTCCTGTGTCGCTTTTCTTGCTACATAAACCTCTGCGAATACAACGGGGACTTACATAATCCTGTGTGCGAGGGACCGGGGCTGTTGTTGTAAGGTCAGCCCTGCTGTAGCCTCCTGCTGGACTGACTGTGCCGTGTTCTGTCCTTATTCCCTGGCTGAACTGGCCCTGCCTGATTCAAAACCTGTGAATTGTCTGAGCCGTGGCTCGAGATAAGGAAGTTTACAAATGAGTGTGAAGATGGGAGTTGCTCCGTGGAGAATGATCATCTCTTTTTTTTTTTTTCCCATGATAGCGATGTGGGATGGCTCAATGAACCTTTTGTCCCAGGAGTAATTTGTGTCTTTCCCACCCCTCTAACGCCTGATTTCTCCACCAGTTGCAGCATTGCCAAGCTCAGTAGCTCAGCCTTGCTGGTGTGAGTTGGCTGCTGCATCACCAGGACCAAACTGGAGCCCCCAGTAGGAGAGGTCTGGCTGTGGGATGGCCCCAGTGGCTCTCCCGGCCTGCAGGGAAGGACATTTCCGTGGTGAGTTAGTGAGGGAACAGCCGGGAATGCTGTTCTCAAAGTCAATGGGAAGCACCGAAGTGGAAGAGCATCTTCCTGAGCTTCCAGTGGCCCTGCCCTGTCCCTCCCTGCCCTGCCCAGGCTCCCGGCCCCGGTGCTGATGGATGCCTAAAGCAGCAGCAATTTACTCCTCTCCCCCCTCGGAGGGAGGGGATGAGCTGCAGTATCCTCAGGGGATGCTGGGTGCTTGCAGTGCAGCAGCAGCAGCCTCTGCAGCCTCTCTGCCCTGCTCTGGAGGTTTCTGAAGTGCTCTGTAATGTGCTTTGCAGCCTGTTTGTAAACTCCTGCTGGACACTTCTGAGACGTGGGCTCGTGTTCCAGGAGCTGGCCAGCTGATCGCTGCTGCCTTTGTGTGCAGCCGCTGCTGCTGCTGCGTGTGGGGAACGGCCTCTGCTTGTTGCTCTCCTGTGTCTGGGTTGTTTTTTTTTTCCCTGGGCTCTATTTCCCTTCCTCAGGAAAAGTGAAAGCAGTCTGCAAGGTCTGCTTGTCTTGTGAGGGCTAATTAAGAATTCATGAAGTTCCTGGAATTTAAAATCTGCAGCTTCTGAGGCAGCGAGGGTGCTGTGCCAGGGTTTGTGACCGTGTGCAGACAGTGCTGACAGATAATATTCCAAGTCACAATGTAGTTTTTGAACGGAATGGAGGATGTTCTGTGGCTCTCTGGGGTTTGTGTCTTGGGCAGATTTTGTGGCTGGTGCCTCTGCAGACGCTGGGATTGGCACCTGATGGGCTCGGGGAGGCCAGTGCCGTGGTGGTTGTAACTCTGGGCTGTGGTGTATTTGTACTTGCTGAGCCTGGAGTCACCCGGGGCTTGTGTTGACAGGGCTGAGGATTAGCTGGGGCTGGCAGGGAGCAGCAATGAGATGATTTCAGTGGGGCTGAGCTTATCCTCGTGTCCTGTGGCAGGAGCCTTGTGCATTAGCTGGCAGAGCAGTGGGGGAACAGCTGGCTGGACCTGCATGAGCCGTGGGTTTCCCAAAGCTCTGGCTGTGGCTGCCTGTGGAGCTGCTGCCCTCCTCCCCTGAGTGTCCAGGTGTGGATGGAGCTCAACCCACCGCTCACCTTGCCAGAGTCAGACCAGCCGTGGCAGACAAAGCTGTGTGATGCCTGCAGAATAGAAGTGAGTAAGTGTCTGGTACCAGGCTGCAGCCACTGGGTTCCTCTGCTGGTGGCCTTTGCAGAGTGAGCTCATGTCAAGGTGTTGACTCACTTCCAGTCACTGCACTGCTCTGGAAAACAAAGAAATCTTCCCTTCAGTTACTCCATGTGAGTAACTGCTCCAGCTGCCTCTGTTTCCATGAATAATTGCTGGGGGAAGAGTGCAGTTGTCCTTAACAGGGATGAGATATGTGCTACAGGTAATGGCCAAATGCTCTCTGCTGAGTGTGAGAAAATACAGCTAAAAAAAATAATAGTTCCCAAGCACACGGTGGGGAAAATGTGCCACTGTTAACTGTGTTTTCCCAGGGACTACTAAAACATCCATTCCCTTTTAACTCTGTACTGCTCTGCCCTTAATGGCCATGCTTTGGAAACTCCTGGGATAAAGTAAATTGCTCTGTGGCATCGGTCAGAAAATTCTCTTGCAGACTAAGTGGTTTTATACAGCAAAAAGAAAACCCCTCATTCTGGGTGTTAATTGGGTGCAGGAGCTGCTTTTATCTGCACCTCTGGGGTGGCGTGGGCTGCCTGAGTGTTTAAGGGAAGAGGAGACAGAAGGAATTTCCCCAGAACTGGTTTGGTGTGAGCTGGCTGACGTTTGGAGGCGCATCCCCGGCAGGTGAGGGCAGTGAGGGAGGCACTGCCAGAGCTGCACCCCGAGCAGTGTCCTGCTCCCAGGGAGACTGGGTGAGGCTGTGCCAGCCCTGGGGGCCGCAGGATGCCCCTGCAGAGCCTTTGGGAGGAGCAGAGGGAAGGACAATGTCCTTGAGCTCTCAGGGATGAGCTGGTGCAGTATCCCAGCCCTGCTGGGGACAGCTCTGTCACCCTCTGTCCTGCCTGTGCAGGGCTCTCCAGCCCGGCTGGTGCTTTGTGGCACCCTGGCAGTTTGTGAGCCCCCAGGATTTGTGTGGAGGGATGAGGGCAGGGCTGGGGGCTGAGCCTTCCTGGACATCTGCCCCGTGTGTGGCCCTGCTCCCAGCACTCAGGAGTCCCCAGGGGCAGGGGATGGAGCTCCTGCCTTGCCTGTCTGGTGGCTGAGGCTGGGCTGGATGCTCATGTCAGGGTTTATTTGAAGTGCCCCATTCTGGCAGTGGGGTGGAAAAGGTGGGAAGTGTCTTTAGTGTGCACAGTGTGGGAGTGCCCAGTGAGGAGCTGGGCTGTGGCAAGGCAGTGTCTTGCCAGTGTTCCATTCATGTGGGAGATGCCTCATCATCATCATCCTCCCTTCTGGTTTTGTGTGTTGTACTTCAGAAGGTCAGTTTCAGAGGTTTTTGGATTAGCATCTTCTTCTCATTTAACAGAGAAACTGCCAGATGTCTTTGCCTTGGCTTTTTTCCTGAATGCTGGAGAGTTTGTCCACTGACATTTCCTTGTCTCATGGCTTTGTGAGTTTTTTGTGCTCTGGAGCACGGGAGGAAGGCTCCAAGCTGGAACAGTGCTGATGCTGCTGTGTACCAGTGAAACTTCCCCTGGGAGGAGAAGGTGACACATTTCTTTGCCCTCTCACAAAGCTTTCTCTTTAAAGGGAACGCTTTTTACTTAAACAAACAAACAAAGAGACCCCAACAACCGCCACCATCTGCCGGATACCAGAGTGAGAGCAGCTGAGAGCTTTGGGGTGGGAGGTGTTGATGCCTGAACGGAGTTACCAAACATGGGCTTTTTCTTTTAGCCTGGAAGGGGAATTTGATGAAGCCTCTAAGTCAGAGCAGCTGTGTCGATGTTAGCTTCAAACTGCTTTCTTTGGAGAGCTGGTATGTTATCAAGGCAGGAATCTGTCCTGAGGAGATCCCAGATGGGGCCTGGACACCATAAATGTACAAAGGCACTCAGTTGCACAAAAACTGCAGGAACAACTTCGTTCTGAAGAACGTGAGCCACAGATGGTCAACAGCCAAGAAAAGCAAGCGAGGGGTAAGGCCAAGCTTTCCCTACATGAGGAGCCTGCACTGGTCTCAGATGTTTAGAAATTCTTGGTTTAAACTTCTGCAAACTTCACTCTGGATAAGTTCTGGTTTGAATGGCCTCTCTTGTAAATTAAAATCTGCTTAATGCAGAGATGTGGAAAACGCCTGCATCCCAACTGCAGGGTTTGGGGGTTTGTAGCAGGCCCTGGAGTTTGCCAGAGTGTGGTTCTGGCCGAGATGCCCTGATTCATTGCTGGGTCCTGCCTTGGGCCCCCCGTGCTGCAGGGAGGGCGGCATTGCTGCTCAGTCAGAAGAGGATAATGACCCTTGAAATGCTTCCCTGCCTGTGCTCCTTCCTGCTGGGCCGTGGGGCCACGGGCTGTGGGCACAGCATGGGCTGTGCTGTGTTGTCAGTGCATGGAGAATCCCCCTGATATTCACTCACCCCGTGGTGTTTCGAGGCTGAACCAGCGCTGTTATTGCATGTGGACAATGAGGGAGGGGTTGCTTTGTTCCATGCCAATCCCAGGGTGGTCCTGCATCTGGGAATTGAAGATTCAAGGGGAGCCCATGTAAAGAAACGCTCAAAACTTTGTGACCAGCTGGTGAGGGAGAGGTGAGCTGGGCTGGCAGGATTTGTGTCTGTCCCAGTTCCTGTAAACTCGAGCAGCTGCAGACTAAACCTGCTGACCCTTGTGCTGAGAAGAGGTTGTGGGGCTGTGGGAATCCAGAAAGTACCTGGCTGGATGCCTGTGGCCAGGAAATGGAATGGCTTGGGGCTTCTGCTGTGGGGCTGTGTGACAGGCACGAGCTGCCCCAGGCTGAGCTGTCACCCTGTCCCAGCCCTGAGCCCTGGGCTCCTCGCCTGGTGTCCCCACAGTGTCACTGCTCCTGTCCTGGGGCTGTTCATTGGCACACTGTGCTCTTCCAGCTGGAGCAGATGGGAGCTGGGGGTGGGATCCTGAAGGAGCCAGGTCCCCTCTGTCTGCTGTCCCCTCTGTCTGCTGTCCCCTCTGTCTGCTGTCCCCTCTGTCTGCTGTCCCCTCTGTCTGACACCTCTCCATGTTCCTGGAGTGCTGTGCTTCCCTCTGGCAGTGAGACCAGAGGGGCTGGGGGGGTTTCAGCCCCAGCCCCAGCTCTGGTGTTGGTTCGGGGGTTTTGGGGGGTTCAGCCCCAGCCCTGGTGTTGGTTCAGGGGCTGTGGGGGGTTCAGCCCCAGCCCTGGTGTTGATTCAGGGGCTGTGGGGGGTTCAGCCCCAGCTCTGGTGTTGGTTCAGGGGTTTTGGGGGGGTTCAGCCCCAGCTCTGGTGTTGATTCAGGGTTTTGGGGGGTTCAGCCCCAGCTCTGTTGTCGGTTCAGGCATCTCCCAGCCCGTGGCAGCTCGGCTGAGGCTGGGCCTGGGAGCAGAGGGGCAGGAGGGCTGCACACATGGCAGGATTGCAGCAGGATATTGCTGCAGGGTCAGGAATGTGGCACGCTGGCCTGCCAAGGCACAGCTGCTGTGCAGAAGGTAAAAAGGGGCAGCTGATTTCTCTGAAGTGACTCTGAGCTTGGATGAAGTGGAAATCTGGGGAGTGGGGACAGACCAGCCCTGATCAGCTGCTGGGTTTCCAAACCAAGGTGTGGGTTTGACCTGCTGAGGGTTGGGGTGGGGAGAAGGAGGAAGGGCAGGCTGTGAATCTTATGTTTTTAAATGTATCAGTGACTGAGATCCATCCTGGGGCTTGGATCCTGTCATTTCTTGGTAGCTGCCCCAGCTAACTGATCTTCAGAGGATCCACCCTAGGACCAACAAGCTGCTGAATAGTTGGATTTTTTTGACTGTGTCAAGGAGCAGCTTTGGAAGGGACGGAGAACTTTCCTGGACGATTCTCCCAGCTGCATCTTCCCTCTGTCAGAGGCTCTGTGTCAGTCAGCGTGGCCGTGCTGGTGTTCTGTTCCCTGGCCAGCAGCACTGCCAGCTGCCTGCAGCTGCTCCTGCTGCTGAGATTGGCAAAGGGGCAGGTCCTGTGTGCCCACAGTGCCCACACAAGCCCAAATCCGCACCTCTGGCACGAGTAACAGCCAGGTGAAACCCGAGGCTTTATCTGGGGAATCTGCTAGAGCCCGGCCGACACGGAACTGGATTTGCAGGAGGCACAGCTCCGTGTGTCAACACTGCCCGTGGGAGGGGAGCTCCTGGGGAGATTGCCTGGAAGGAGCAGTGCCCACGGCTGCAGGGAGGCCGGGGTTGTGCAACTGCCCTCTCCAGAGCTGGGCACTGCCCGGGGGAGCTCGGCAGCTGTGCCGTGTCACCCCAGGATGGCAGAGACCTGCCAGGAGCTGCAGGGAGTGCTGCCAGGGTGGGTTTGCTCACTCTGGGAGGAAAGCTGTGCTGCTGGGGCACGTGGGTGCACTCTTGGTGTACGCATTGCACACAATCACAGAATCACCAGGCTGGAAAAGACCTCCAAGATCAAGTCCAGCCCAGCCCCAACACCTCAGCTAAACCCTGGCCCTGAGTGCCACATCCAGTCTGCTTTAAACACACCCAGGGATGGTGAATCCATCACCTCCCTGGGCAGACCATTCCAGTCCTTTATCACCCTTTCTGTAAAAAACCTTTTCCTGATATCCAACCTGGATTTCCCTTGGCTCAGCCTGAGGCTGTGTCCTCTCATTCTGTCAGTTGTTGTCTGGAGAAACAGACCAGCCCCACCTGAGCACAGCCACCCTTCAGGAGTTGGAGAGAGTGATCAGGACACCTCTGAGCCTCCTTTTCTCCAGGCTGAACAACCCCAGCTCCCTCAGCCCTTCCTCACAGGGTTTGTGCTCTGAGCCCCTCACCAACCTTGTTGCCTCCTCTGGATTTCCTCTGTAAGGATTTCCTGCTGCGTTTTCTGCAGAAGGGAAATCGGCTGTGACTCATGAGGTGCCTTCCATCTGTGCCCCTTGGTGTGGGGATGTGTTCCCTGCCAGGCACAGCAGCTCAGCCTCCTGCTGTGGCACAGAACCCGTGGATTAAACAGAATTTCCACTGGCTGCACACTGGGATGTGGCAGCAGCCCCTGGCTAAGCTGAGCAGGTTGGGCTTTAGGCCAGAGGTGTGGCAAGACTTTTGGGATGCACCCAGGAACAGGCAAGAGCAAAGTGAGGTGTGTGTCTTATCCTCTGCTGTACTGTGTTTCCTGGAATAAACATTGCAACACTTTTCTGCTCAAATGGAGAAGAATTGCAGGTTTTGGTGAGAAATCAGAATTGAATGGCTCTTGGAGCTTTAGGAGGAGATTTCCTGATGCAGGTGGGCACTGGAGAGCAATGTGTGTGTATTAGGACAGAGGACAAATCCCGTGTATTTAAGAGAGGAGAATGGGGTTTAAGCTTACCCCATTCAGGAGGAGAGGAAGGTTTTATAACCAGCACTTGTTCAGAGGCATGTGCTCTTATGTTATTTGGATTAGGCTGTCTTCAAACTTGGCAAAAGCTCCAACCAATCCTCAGTCTAGACTGGCTTTGAAAGAATCCCTGGCCTCATGGGAATCCCCATTTGAAGGTGCAGAACAGCCCAGCAGCAGGCACAGCAGTGACTGTATTGCCATAACAGCCTTCCCGACAGGAAAATGTTCAGTGTGCTCTTAAATCTTGTTTTGGCACACCTGAGAGGGCCCCAGAACGACTCTGTGACAGGAAAGGTGTCTGAGCCAGGCTCGTGGTGCCACAGAGGTGTCGAGTGGCAGTCCTGGGGCCCAGCAGGTGGCAGGGTGGCAGCAGGGACAGGGTGGCCTTGCAGGTCCCTCAGTGGAAGGTCTGACAGAAGAGCTGGGCAGTCCAATAACCTGTGCCTGGATGAATTTCCCCAGGGTGAACAGCTCCACGGAAAGAACTGTCTGAGGCAGCTGTGCCCAGTCCGGGCTGGGGTCTCCGAGGGGTTGGTGTTATCTGGGGGGTGGGTTCAGTTTGTGTTTTCACTGGGTGTGGTGTCACTGAACTGACTGCAGGAACAAAGCCCCGAGGTGAGTTTAGTCTGAGGTTTTAAAGGAGGAAAAGGCTGCTGGCTGTGGTGGCCCTGTTGGATGTCCCAGACAGTTTACATCCCTGTGTTTGGGGCTGGTGGGTGGCTGTGGTTTTCTCATGGCTTCCACACTGGTGTGAGCACACAGCAAACCTTGGCCAGGCCAGCCTGGACAGGAGGAGTAAGAACTTCAGCAGCAGCCAAGAAACAGCTGAAGATGCTTTGACTGAGGCTGAGCAGCCTCAGCAAAGAGAGAAGGCTCCACAGTGCAGGCAGCAGCCAGCACAGCTGCCTTATCTCTGCTATTCTTGATCTCTAGACCTTGGAAAAGCAAGGCAGCTCCTCTTCTCTGCGTGTCCCTGGGTGGATTGAGTGCATCTTGCTTAAGAACAGATCTTTTGACTGTTTCTACAAGGCTTCCTCGTCTCCGTTTCTTAACTTCCATTAACCTGTTTCAAACCTGGTTTTCTGACTGGAAACTTTCCATTGATGTCATGGGAGCTTTTCTGTGGCCCACATCAAACAGCTGGGTTCACCAGGAATTAAGTGACTCTACAAATGTTTATGTTAAACACTTCTTTGGCAGGCATGTTGACTTATGGGGACCTGTGATGGCTGTGGTATGTAGGGAGGAGAGGTTGGCTGGACAGTTTTTGTCTTGCCTTTGAACTCTGGGAGTGCTGGCAGCTGTTTGGTGCCGAGATCAGGGCTCAGGGGTGTTTCATCACTGACACTGCACTGCTTCTTGGCCGTAAAACTGGAGAGGTTTCTCAGTGGGTCAGCTCAGTGGAGAGGACCCAGATGGCAAAGCCTGGACAGGCACAGCAGGGAGCTGCTGGTGTAATTACAGGTGTGGAATTTTGTTGTTTCAGAGGGGAAACCCACAGTTTAGTCTGCTGAGAAGCCCCAGGGAGGGGAGGAAGGACGTGCACGTTCTTCAGACCCTGCTTACTCAGCCCTCTGTGGTGGTGTCAGGGTTGGGAAGGTGGAGACAGAAGGGACAAAAACCACCTTGGCATTCCCTGTCACCACCAAACAGAGCCCAGACACTGAGCAGTGGCTGCCTGGTCCCTCCCCTGCAGGAGGTCGTGCCTTGAGCTGCAGCTGAGCCTTGGCACACTGGAGGTGGTGAGGAAACCACTTTAAATATCACTGGAATGGCTGAGCTCAGGCTCGTGAGGCTGCTGCTGAGGAGTGAATTTCTCAGGGTGTCCCAGTAAGACCGAGGGGTGAATTTCACCCCTTGCCACTCGAGCCAGTGCTGCAGCCACTGAGCAATGCTGCACGGCATGTCTTGGTCACTTGTTTTGGCAAAAACATTTGTTCTGTGTTACCACAACTGCTATTTCCAGGAAGAAGTTGCTCTGGGATATCTGGCCCCCTCACAGTGCAGATGTCCTCTGAAAGCAGCGTGTGCATTCCTGCAGCCACAGTTTGTACAATGTGCTTTTATCCTCTTCATTTTGGGGCACTCCGCACTTAAATCTGATTTGTCCCATTGAGCTTTTAGGGATAAAATTTCAAGCAGGCAAGCTAGAAAGGCTTTTAGAATTGCTGCTTTGTGGAGCCTTTTGGTGGGTGATTTGAGAATCCAGCCAAAGCTTTCGGGTCACCCTGCCCGTCTCCAACCACCACAGCAATTTCCAGGGACCCTTTCAGGTGATGGTGAAAGCAAAACATTTCATCACCACGCTGAGCCTGCACTCCCTGCCAGCTCCTGTGAGATGTGCAGTGTCTCTCCCTAATTATGGGATGTCCCGGGTCAATTATAGCTAAACACAGAGTCCAACCGTGTCATTAAGCTTTTTTGGCTAATGACAAGTCAGGAGTCCAGCATCATCCCGGCATGCTCAGCTCTGGGGAGCTGCTGAGTGTGTTCCAGTAAAGCTGGCAGCGTGAGCCGTCTCTTGTGCAATCTGTCTGCCAGGAATATCCTCTTAGTTCAGCATTTGGGAGCTGCTGGGCCATCCCTCCTTGCTGCTGTGTGTTCCTGGCCCCGCTGAGCCTGCTGCTGGAGTGCTTTGCTGAATGTTGACAAATGTCTCGCTGGCACTGCTCTGTTCCGTGTTTATCCAGCTCTTTCCCCGGGTTTTTTGCTCCAAATGTTTGAGTTCCACGGCTCCTGGCAGCTGCCTGAGGAGTGGGAGGCGAGCACCACATCCTCCTGGAGGCTGGCAGGGCTGGGTCAGGCAGAGGGCACCGTGCTGCCTCCAAACCCTCAAAGGCCACAGGGAGCAGCTTTCCCCATCGTGCTCCGCAGGGCAGGGCTGGGGATCCGTGCCTCGCTCCTTCCACTGCAGCAGCTGATCCTGAGCGCAGCCCCTGCGGGGAACAGCCTGTCCCGGGCAGAGGAGGAATGTCAGAGCTGTGCCCTGGGCTCTGCTCTCCTCTGCTGGCTGCACCACCACCCACTGATGCCCAGAGGAGCAGGAGGGGCTCTGCCGTGCGGGCACTGCCCCCTCTGCTGTGGGAGAGCTCCAGGAAGCTCCGGAGACTTGGGGGAAGGAAAAAGGAGCTGGAAGCTGAGGCAGGGATGCTGGGGGTTGGCAAACCCGGGTTCTGGGTGACCCTGGTACAGAAACTTTGGGTTTGTCCGGGCTCTTCACCTCGACTGGCTGCTGCGGCAATCGCAGAAGAGGAATTGCATCTTCTGGCTATGTTGTTGGATTTGGAAAGGGTTTTTCCACAGCTTTTGTTATGTTTAAGGGTGGTTGTTGTTCCCAGATTAAACTTGAATAGAAAACACAAGGCTGCTGCCAGCTTTCTGTCACAGACACCTTTTATCTTAAATTCATCTCCTCCAAGCAGATGCTGCTTTCATTTCTTCTACTTTTTTTTTTTTCCTACAAGACTAAAATTAACAGCGCTTTGATGCAGGGGAATAAACTGTATTTCAAAGCAAAGTACCTAGTTAACTTTGATAATAAAACTGCCCGTTTTATCTTGGAGGTAATTCCGTGTTCCTTGGAAACAAATCTGAGAGCTGGAAGCTCCTGAACCCTGCTTGCTGCGAGTGAACATGCAGGTCCCTCCTTCCCTGGGAGCACCAGTGGCTCCTTTTGGGGTGGGAGGTGTGGATGGAGCTGAGCTGCAGGTGGGGCAGGAGGTGCCAGACATTGGTGTCAGTGCTTTGTGCAGGGTGTTTTCCTCCCAGGCTGTGGGTGAATTGTTCAGGGTGTTTTCCTCCCAGGCTGTGGGTGAATTGTTCAGGGTGTTTTTCCTCCCAGGCTGTGGCCGGAGCTGTCAGAGGTGCCAAGCACACACAGCTGGAGGTGCAGCAGAGCAGGAGGAAGGGCTGAGGGGAACACGACCCCTCAGACCCCTCCCTGGGGCAGGGAAGCCATCCGTGTCCTCCAGCCACACTGAATTGTTCTTCCCTTCCTGCCTTCCAAGGCTTGTGCTGAGCACGGGGCTCATCCAGCTTTTGCCTTTCATCTTCCCCACTTGCAAAGACAAACCCTGGTCCTCAGTGCTTCCCAGAGGGTGATGTGGGGGCTGTTTCCAGGGGAGGTGGAAGCCTGTCCTCAGAGGGAGGACAGCTGATGGATGAGCCACAGCCTTGCTCATGGGCCAGGTGACTTCAGGGAATGGAGAATTCCTAAACTCAGCCCATGGCTGGCTTGGCCAGTGGCCAGGGCGTGGAAGAAAGGATGTTGTTGTCATCATTCAGCACGTTACAAGAAGTGTCTGATGCAGCAGAGGCACATCTGTGCAGGTCATGGCCCAAGATCTGAGAGCAGGGGTAGGGAAATACCTGCTGGAGCTCCCAGACCCACTGAGGGACACCATGAAGGTGTTTTTGCCCACGGGCAGGTGTTGGAGGCACTGGAGGATCTGCCAGGCTCTGGGGTTCTTGCTTTAAGGAACCTGACAGGGCCTGTGATGAGCCCTGCTCGGGATGCGTTGCAGGGGTGTTGACTGCTGAAAACATCCTTTTGCTAAGTGATCAGAATGGTTTCCTAAACAGCATGAAAAAGTCACTTCCTCAGTGACTCAGCTGTCTCCTCTTGTGAGGCTTTTGTCTCCAGTGGTGACACCCTCAGACTCCGCAGCCCTCGGGACAGGAAGGACCTGACTGTACTGTGAGAAATCCACTGGGGTCTTTGCACACAAGGATGCAACTTCAGTCCTTGTTCTCAACACTTAGGAAGGCCGGGATGAGGAGATCTGGGTGAATGTTGTAGAGGAATGCCGAGTTTTACCATTGTCAAGGTAAGACAGCAAGGCAGGTGAGCTGAATTCATGTTTGTGTTGCTCAGAGAAATTTGCTGTGGTGTGAAGGCACCAACAGCTGGGAGCAGGGGTGGAGTGCACTTGTTTGGGATTGATTTGACCTGAGGATTGACACAAGATTCAGCCTGAGACTGGAATGGCTTGAGCAGGGAGGAAGATGCAGAACCCAAAGGATGAGGAGTTCTTCCACCATGGAGCTTGTCAGGCTTTGGATCCAGTCCTGGTTTTGAAGGTTTACAGGAGTGAACTGGTGAGAGAGGAGACAAGATTGGGGTGCCAGGGGAGCAGGGATGGAGCTCAGGTTCAGTTCTGCCCTGATTTTGCTGCGTGTGCTGCTCTGGGCTCTGAATCAGAGCAGCATCCAGCTCCTGGATCTGCTGGGGGGGAGCAGAGGCTCTGCTGCAAGGGACCAGGAATTATTTGTTTCTACTACACGGCCCAGATTTCAGCGTTGCCTTTTCTGCCGTGATGAGCAGCACCAGACACTTGCACAACTTCCCCTCTGGCAGGGATGTATTTGATGTAAATACATGTGCTGGAGCTTCAGACACAATAAACGTATTTGAGGGCAACAGGCTGAGTAATCTGGGGCTTGGCAGCTGCTCTGTTGTGGGGATTTTTGCTTTACTGTTAGCAGTGCTTGTGACATCCTTAAATGAAAAAAGGAAGAGACGGTAACTGAACAACCTTAATATTAAAATAGCTCCAGCTACAACTGCTTTAGCTGAGAGAAGGAATCCTGCCGGGTCTGTGTCAGGATCTGTGTCTCCTGACACGGGATTTTGTGTTGCCTTTAGGAGCAGGGATTGCACTGGGGACATTTTCATTTTCTGTTTGAGAAAGTCTCTTTGCTCTGCCCTGCTGCCACCTGGGGAGGGACAGAAGGGGAGTTCTGGGCAGTGACTGCTGAGAACATGGATTTCCTTTAATGCAGCTGCTGCCAGCGAGAAACCGCAGTGATTCATGAGCTGGTTTTGGGAAAGCAGTGCCTTTTATCAGAAATTCTGTCCTGATGGCCTGCTGGTGGTGTTGGCCAGTCTCACAGCCAAAGCCAAAAAAGTGCTTTTGATATCGGAGTGGAAACTCTGGGCAGGGGTAGAAACATCAAACTTCATTCTTTCCACCCACTGCTCCCCTCATTATCAGACAAAACTAATTAATACAGATACTTAAACAGAGATGAGGGATGGACAGTGGGCAGTGTGGGCTGCGAATTAAGTGGGGAAATAACAAATAGCAGAGAGTTCTTGTGCAAGTTCTTGTGCAATTACTCTGGATTATGTGGGCTTCTTTAATGCAAATAGTTCTGAACTTAAACATTTACTGTTTAAAATTCACGGTGGCTTAATTGTGGAGGAAATGCCTCTGTAAGTGCAGCCTGTCAAAGGGCTCCAGCGCTGGAGGGAAGGGCATTAGTGGCAGTTTTGACCAGGCCTTTCAAGTGCTGCTGGGTTATAAAGCCGGGGGGTTGTGTTTGCAATGTGCCCAGCCCAGATTTCAGCCTTAGAGGGTTGTGAGGCTTCCTCTGGAAGCCTTGGACACTGCCCAGGGAAAATCAGCTGAAGGACAGGTACAGAGGTGTAGGGAAACAACCTCTGGAGATGTGAACGAAGGTTGCCTGTGACCTTTCTTCCTGCTCCTTGTGTGACTTATTTCTGATGGCTCTTAGTCTGCCAGCAGGTTATGGACACCTCTCGTGGGTGCACCTGGAGCTGTGGAAAGTCTGTGCCTTTTGCAGGTGGTGTCTCTGCTCAGGCTCAGCTGCTCTGCTGTCTCCTCCAAAAGAATTCTGTGTGGCACAAAGCTGAGCTTGACACCTCTCATCAGCATCAGTGTCCCCCCACCATGACCCGTCCCCAGGTCCTGCCCTGGCAGCCAGGGCTGTCTGCAGTCCCTGTGTGTGCTGCTAACCTGGCAGCCCCCGGTGGCTGCAGGGTGACCTGGCTGACACCTGAGCAGGTGACAATCTCTTTTTGTGGCACCAGGCACGACTCAGGTGCTGAACTGTACCCGGGACCCGAGTCCATCAGGTCACTCCTGAAGGTCACAGCTGCCTTTCCTACAGCACAGAGTGCAGAGTTCCTTCTGGGAAACAGCTCCTCACCAGCTGGCTGCAGGCAGATAATCCCAGAGCAGCAAAGGGTGGAAGGAAGGGCAGTTCTGCAGGTGTGGGACATGGGAAGGGACCGTGGCTGAATTTCTCAGTCTGAACTGCCCCCTCAGTGTGGGCTGGCAAAGCCAGGCTCCATCCTGGTGCTGGGAGAGGAGCTTCACCTGCTGGGTTCTGCCTGTTGACCACTGTTCATGCCCCAGCACAGCCCCCTGGCCTGCATCCCACCCCCCATCATGCTCTACCTGCAGCCCAGGGTGAGTGTGGGAGAGTTCTGCCCTGTCAGGGATGTGTGCTCGGAGTAAACTCCTCTGGTGCAACCAACGTGCTGAAAAAAGAGCAAACTTCTCGAGTTTTTTTAACACCTGTGAGTTCACAGTGAGTGAACTGTTTCCACCCAGAGTCTCCTTGTCCTGAGCTGTGCAAAGGCCACAGACTGTGAGTAAGTGTGGGAAGGAAATGGTCACACCAGAGTAGGGTGAGGAGGGACTGCAGTGCCGGGGTCTGGGCTCAGCAGCAGGAATTGTTTAACCTGCAGAGCCTCCCAATGCTGCTGCTGTCCTCAGAGCACCCGGCACAAAACTTCTGCAGGGCAGTTGTGGGAAAGAGACAAAAGAACCTCTTGGGAGTCCTGCCCTCAGTGGGTTGGCCATAGGAAGCTGGACCAGCAGTGCCTCGTGCCAAGAACAGAATTGTTGCAGGCAATGACTGCAGTCTGCCGTGAGCTGCTGTGCTGAAGAGCCCTGATTTGTGCCTGGCCTTTAACATGCAGGTGACATTCATAAGTTACCTTATGCAGAGCTGGAAGGAGCCTAATGACCTTTGAGACATCCACTGAACTTCCCTGTGAGGGAAACCAGCCCGAGTTCCCTTGTTTCATTTAAAGAAATGCCTTTTCTCTGCAACCAACACTGCTGTTTGTGACCTGCCTTCAGTGGGAGAGAAGATCTCCGGCACAAACTTCTGGAGCTCCTTCTGAGTCGCTTCCATCACTACAAATATTTTGCAGAGTAAGCTCTCTCCTGTTGCCTAGAATTATTTTCTGCCAGGTTATGCAGCACTGTAGTTAACAGGAACTGGCTGGGTAGGTGGACAGTGGAAATTTGTTTAAGTTGGTGTCTGGTGAGTGGCTTGGTTGAGGATGGGTGGTGGTTATTCAGGTTGTCATTTACTCAGATGTGCTGCTCTGAGTAACCTCGGTGCTGCTTTGGAGAGCCAGAGGCTGGAGGGATGGGGTGAGAGGGCACGCTGCCTTCAGCACTGCAAAAACAGCCCCACAACTTCAGCAGGAGCTGCCTGGACCATCCCCAGGTGGGGAATGAGGGCTAGCTGTGCTCACACAGGGAGCTGACTCTCGGGGGCTGTGGCAGGGCTGTGCAGTGACCTGTGCTGGCTCCTTGGGCAGGAGCCTTTGGCTGCTCCCCGGGTTCAGCAGAGCCCCTGGTGCTGCCCAGGGCTGTTTTCCCAGCAGGGAAGGTGGGACCCTCTGAGCCCAGGGACTCCTCCTCCCCTCCCTGCCCCATCTCCAGCCCTGGGGCTTGTCAGGGGCCTCTTGCTCTGCTGGAGGATTTTCCTTTTTGCTCTTTGCTGGGACAGATGCCACCTCCCTTAGTCCTTCCTTGCCCAACCTCTGGGTCTGTGTGGCTGCAGTTTCACTTTCCGCAGAGGCCAGGGAGCCCTGCCAGCCCCGAGCCTGCTGGGCCAGGCTGCTGCTCCCCTGGAGGTGGGGCTGAGCCGCTTGCCCCTGTGGCAACGTCCTCCCTCCCCGTGTGAGGCTGCCAAAACCTTTGCTGTGCCCAGGGTTGCCGGCCCAGCCCTGCTCCAGCAGAGCTGCAACACTCTGACCCTGGCTGTGAGTGGTGTTGGTGCAGTCGTTGCTGTCACCTCTGCTGGGACAGCCCTGGGAGCTCCAGCAGCACAGGTGAGGTGGCTTTTTGCTCCTGTTCAGTGGGTGGGAAGGCTGCATGTCAGATTGTACTTTTTTTTTTTACTTAGGGATGGGGCAGCTGAGGGGGCGTTTTAAAAACTTTTATTTTCAGTCTGGTGTGAAGGGTGAGACAATACAGTTGTTATAATTTATGTTATTACCATTAGAAGCCAACTATTTCCTAATTGCAATGCATTATAAGCCTTCACACGAGAGGGAAAATAAAATGAAAGTTATTCTATTGGGCTATTTTATTTATGGGTCAGAAAATTTATCTATTTATGGGTCAGAAAAGAGTATAATCTGACAGGTGCTGAGGGCAGAATGCTGCTGGAGTGGTTGCAGCAGCCCTGGGCCAGGTGTGACAGTCACCCTGGGCCAGGTGTGACAGTCACCCTGGGCCAGGTGTGGCAGTCACCCTGAGCCAGGTGTGACAGCCCAGGCCAGGTTTGCAGCAGGCACACACACACACACAGTGCAGGTCACCCGCTGTGTTTCTGATGCCCAGAATTAGCAGCAGGGGAAATGGGCTGTCCTGGCTCTTTGGGGCTGCCCTTTGGGTGCTGTTGGGGACACCCGAGTCCTTCCCTCTCCACCCACCCGAGATGTGCTGTGGCATTGCTGAGCCACCTTGGCTTTTGGCTGGGTTACACAGAATATCTCTGCCATCAAGGGGCCTGTTCTCAGGGGAGCAGGGGAAATCCCTGGTGTGGAAGCAGTTCCAAAGCAGGGAAGGCATTGTCAGGGGTATTTGTGGGGTTTCTGACGTGGGCTGTGCACATTTCTACCTGCCAGCAGCTTGGGCGTTGTGTGGCTCCTTTGGCTGTTGGCTTGCAGGATGAACATTCAGCCCAAGCAAATTAACCAAGTTTTCCTTGTGCTTTTCTAGTGGAATCATGGAAGCGTGAGCAAAGAACTGCAGTGGGTTTTTTAGTCTCATTCACTGGGACTGTCTGGGATTCTTCAGTTCAGCCTCTAAAGCTGTAAGTCAATGACCATGTGCAGTACATTTCCTTTTCTTCTCCTGAGGTGTGTTCCAGGCTGGAAATCTCGAGGGCAGGGCTCTGATTCATTGTCTGCAGAGCACCCAGAGCCTGGGTGTTTAAAGGTTTGGCCTCTTATCTGTACAAGTACACCTAATGAATATTATGGCAAGGAGATAAAGCCTTGACTTGATGAAATAAAGTAAAACTGGATCAGGAATGGAGGAGTTTAGGACCCTTCACGTGTTCTTGTTGATGCTCCAGACAGAGGGGTCCTGTAGGTGCAGAGCCAGGGAGGGTCTGTGAGGGGCCGGGAGTGTCTGAACAGCAGAGAGAAGCTGCTCTGCCACATGCAGTGTCTTGCAGGGCTGTGTTCTCCCCGTTTAACAGCAGGACTTTGCCTTCATTGAAGTGCCTTTGCTGTCTCCTGCCCTGATCTCTTTGCAGCAAGCAGTTGTTTTGGAGCCTGGCATTTCCTTCTGGCCTGGCAGGCAAAGTCACTGCTCGCTCTGGGCACCGAAGTGGAAGGGAGGTCTGGTTCTCACTGAAAACAGCCCTGAACACTTTTCTCTGAGGCACCCTTAGAATTTCATTCCCCCGTTTTTAAGCCCAGAAGGTCAACGATAGAACTGAAAATAGCATGGGAGCAGGAGTGAGCATCCCAGGGGTGAGAAGAGTTGCAGCAAGCCTGAGCTGTTGATAAGATAGATAAAAGCACTTTCAGTGTTTACATTTGTACTTAAACCCGCAGCAGTTCAAAGGTTCTGAAGCAGCTCATTTCCCTGCATATCTGCTCATTGATGGCTGGCTGTGTCTCCCTCAGGCTGCCCAGGGCATTAATCCATTAATTTACCGGGATGAGCCTTCCTGTCTGTCTCCTGCCGCGGGAAAGTGCCTCCATTGTCTTGTTTGTGAAGAGGCTTTTCCTTTTAAGAGCCGAGGGCACGGTTGTGTTCCGAGTGCGGGGCAAGGTGCCACTCTGCAGTTCTGGGCCAGGCTGGTGCCAGGAGCAGCAGGGCTGTGGGCAGCAATTACTGCCTTGCCCTATAAGGAGCCGCATTGCACTTAAATCTTGGCATGAGGTGCTGGATTCCTGACCTGCTCTCACTCTATCCAATCTCTGTTTCAATCTTCCCTCTCTTTACCCTTTTCTCTTTATTCTGGCCATTGCCTTTCACCTGGTGCTAGCAGTCTGCCTGGGGAAGAGCGCTGAGCAGTGTAAGTGATGAGTTTGTGTTCAGAAATCTGCTCTTGGTGAGGGCTGTCCTGCCCCATGGGCTCCAGGGGTCCCTGCTGGTTTCTCCGGGGTGATTCCCTTCCTGCTGCCTCACAGAAATGCCATGAAGCTGATGTTGGCAGAAGGCAAAAAGCCACAGTGAACGAGGCATCGTTTTGCTAATGAGGAGCACGGTTGTGTTCCCCGTCTTCTCCCGAGTATTTTGTGCTTCAGAGAGGTCTTCTCCCGAGTATTTTGTGCTTCAGAGAGGTCTGCACAGCGCTCCTGCAGCCCGCTTTGTTTTGGGTCTTGTTTCCTACGTTCTCACATGTACTGCACAGGAAATCTCTGCCTCTCCTCCCTCCGCCAATGTTTTGTTCCCTCATCCTAATCAAAATTCCAACAGCTGGATTTGCCTACGGACTTCCACGTGTGCCTGGCCAGCCCCTTGTTGACGGCTTTTATCCCTGGAACGGCAGGGAGTTCACGTGGCATTCCAGGTTCACACCTTGTGTCTCAGCAGCCTGGCAGGTTTGCCCCGGCCTGAGCAAACAGCTCGCAGGGCAGCTTTTTAAAAATCCCGGCGTTAATGTGCCTCTCCCGGGGCAGCTCAGCTAATGTCTGTTCTGGCTTGTTCTTGGGATGCTTTGCTGGGGGACGCTGCTGTTCCTCGGGCTTGCCGTGCCCTGGGGGCTGGAGTGACTCGTGGGGCACAGCGTGGGGCACAGCGGCTGAATGCCCTGTGCTGGGAGGGTGATGCCCTGGCACCCAGTGGCCGCTCTCCCTCAGCTGCTTTTGCTGTTCCTGCCTTGTTTCCAGCTGTTGGCCAGCTGGCTTACACGGCCCGGGATTTGTTTGGATGTTGTGGATGGTATTTATTTCACTTCCAGGATGTGGTGGTCACCTCAGCAGCTGGTAACAGGATCGGGCCTGTTTGAATGGCATCTTCTGTCTCAGTGCCCAACATCTGAGATCCCTGAGAGGTTTGAAATAGCTGTGCTGCAGCCTGTGCGTTGGGATGTGACTTTTAAAGGCTCTCAGGCATTTTCCTCTCCCATCCATGATTTTANGTAAGGGAAGAAAAAGTGGTCTTGTGTCTTGTTACTTAAGAATTGGGATTTAGCTCATTCTTCCAATGGCACACCTTGGATGAGTAGTAGAAACCTGTAGGGAAGTTGGTGAATTGAGCCCTACCCCAGAACATACTGTTCACCTTCCCTGTTCACCTTCTAGCTGTAGCCTTGCTGATGTCCAGTAATCTTATTTTTAAACCAGATCTGATTCATGCTCTGTTTTCTGTGCCAGATGAGGTCCTTGGTTGTGAGTAAGTGTTGTGACTGTAGCTGGCAGGAGCGCTGCATGATTGCCTCACTTCAGGAAATGTTAAAATAACAGGTTTTTTTCTTAGAAAGCTCGTTTGCACCCCTCCCACTTCTAATTCTCCTAATAGCTGCCCCCAGTTTGGCAGCTGTGTGACAGAGGGCTGTTTGTGTTGCTGAGTGAGAGCAGAGACACTTCAGTGGATGCAGGGCTGGAGGAGAGGTGCACAGAGTGAGCAAATATCTCTGGCCAAGCTGGCTGAAACCTTTAAGAGGTTGCTCTGCAATCTGGAAGGAAAGCTGCTAAACTGGGAGGAGGATTTTGCTCCTCCCCTTGGACTCTGCAACTGAAATTAGGGATTTTTTTTTCCCTCCTGGAGAGAGAAGCTGCCCCAACCGAAGCTGCTCACTTGAGACGAGCCAGGTTTATCTTGGTTTATCTTGGTTTATCTTCTCCTTGGCTGCAGGGGCTCAGAGGGATCAGGAGCTGCTGGAATGAGGGTCCCCCAGGGCTGGACCCAGCAGCTTTTATCTGCTGGTTTGGACTTGCAGCCAGGCCTCCGAGGTACTCAGCAAAGCTTTGGTCGAAGAGAATTTCCTCCTCCTCAGCCCTGTCCCAGTGGCCAGCCGAGCTGGGCAGCCCTTCCTTGCTGGCGGGAAGGGAAGGCAGCACTCGGTGTTGGGATGAACAGGTGAAGGCTCCTCTCTGTGAATGTGCTAATGTTTAACTTGTCTCCTGTTTTTCTTTCCATCCATTAGGCAACACTGAGCGGTGCCCATCCTGACAGAGTCTCCTGGCAGCGCTGTCTGCGGGGCTGGATGACAGCAGGTGAGCCCATGAGCCTGTGAGGAGGCGAGAGCAGGACACACCATGGGTCAGAAGGTCACAGGAGGGATAAAGACGGTGGACATGAGGGACCCCGTGTACAGGCCGCTGAAGCAGGAGCTGCAGGGGCTGGACTACAGCAAACCCACCCGTCTGGACCTGCTGCTGGACATGCCCCCGGTGTCCTACGAGGTGCAGCTGCTGCACTCGTGGAACAACGACGACCGTTCCCTGAACGTGTTCGTGAAGGAGGACGACAAGCTCATGTTCCACCGGCACCCCGTGGCCCAGAGCACGGACGCCATCCGGGGCAAGGTGGGCTACACGCGGGGCCTGCACGTGTGGCAGATCACCTGGGCCATGCGCCAGCGGGGCACCCACGCCGTGGTGGGGGTGGCCACGGCTGAGGCCCCCCTGCACTCGGTGGGCTACACCACCCTGGTGGGCAACAACCACGAGTCCTGGGGCTGGGACCTGGGCCGCAACAGGCTCTACCACGACGGCAAGAACCAGCCCAGCAAAACCTACCCCGCCTTCCTGGAGCCCGACGAGACTTTCATCGTGCCCGACTCCTTCCTGGTGGTGCTGGACATGGACGATGGGACTCTGAGCTTCATCGTGGACGGGCAGTACATGGGGGTGGCCTTCCGAGGGCTCAAGGGGAAAAAGCTCTACCCGGTGGTGAGCGCCGTGTGGGGCCACTGTGAAATCAGGATGTGCTACTTGAACGGCCTGGACCGTGAGTATGGCTCCTGTGCTGGCTCTGCCCTTGCTGGGCCCTCCTGGGGAGGGTTTTTTCCTCTTTCTAGAGAGGTGAGGATTCGTGGCAGCAGCAGGATTGCTGGGTGCAGTCCTCGATGGCAAATGCAGAGTCTGCCTGACCTGTGCTGTCGCCAGGGCGCCCTGCAGGGAGCAGGCAGGGCTTGGGGAAGGGGTTTGGTTGGAGAAGGGGATGCCAGTTGTCCAGCTTGAGATGGGAAGCCTTGTGCTGCTACCAAAAGAGCAGCAGGAACATTCTCCTGACAGTGGTGTTGATGGCGCTGGAATCCTGGTGTCTCTTTACAGAAAACAGTCTCTGGGACCATCCCCTTCCTTAAATGGATAATGAAGGGATGTTTAAAATCCTTTGCAGGGAAGAATAGGGACAGATTTCCCCATCTAAGAACATGGGAATGTTTTCCATCTTGCAGAAAAGTAGCTCACTTTTCATTTTTCACAAGAGTTCACTCACACTAGAAAGGGTGTGATCCTTTCTAGCAAGGGGCTGGATGCTGTACTCAGCCCAACTTGCATGCCAGGCCTTTTACTAACAGGCACACCGACCTCTAGCTAAGCTTAGTAATAAATTTGGCCGTCCAAATGTGCTAAAGTCTGTTATCTCTCATAGTCAGAAGTTCCCATGGGGCCAGACTGTGACTCAGTCCTCTGGGTAGGGTGGAGGAGAGAGGTGAAGGAAGTGGATTAAAATCTGGGCTTATGTTGCTGGTGAAATAAATTTGGCAGTATTGGTATGAAGAGTAGCTTCCCCTGCATTCCACAACAGTGTCGCCCAAAGGCTGTAGCACACTGGGCTCTTTGCTGGCCCAGCACTGGTGAACTCTGAGCACAGCAAAGCTGCCACCAGGCACCAGAGAAACTGAGCTCTCCGAATGACCAGGAGAGCCTTGCAAAGGGGCAGTAGCAAAAACCTGCAAGTGCTTTGAGAAATGCACCTCAGCTCTGCAAGACCAAGCAGAGAGCTCTTGGCAGAGCATTTTCTCCCCCAAAGAAAGCCCAGCTCTTCCTGCCACAACAGCTTAAGGAATGTCAGCAGCTCCAGGAACCAGGCTTTGCTGGAGGGCCAAAGCCAAAACCTGCAGCTCCTCTCAAAGCCAGCAAGTCTGTGGAAGTGCTGGCACAGAGCTGCCCCGAGCAGGGAAAGGGCCACCTCCAGGGCTGGACTGGCCTGTGAAGTGCTCTCAGCTGAGGAGTGAATCGTGGGCACCAGGCCAGCAGTGGCTGGATGCTATTTTGGCACAGATAGAAAGAAGGTGTCTGGCTCTGAGCACTCCGGAGCACTCAATAGCAACACTGTCCAGTGACTGTGGTGCTTGTGAATGGAAGGAGGTCAGATCTGTGTCTGCTTTCTCTTCTGCTCTGTCAGGCTGGGTTATCAGTGCAAACCAGGTGAGGACAAACCTTAATCTCTGTGGAAGATCCTCTCCTTTTGAGGCCGCTGAACTGAGCTGTGTTTGTTCTGTGCGTATCTGAAGGCTCTGAGGGTCAGGCCCCTTGTCCCGGGGGTGCCTCTGTCCTAGCTATCTCTGAGCAGGGCAGGCAGAACTGGGGCAGACTCTGAATGCAGCCACTCTGTGCCTCAGTGGTTTAAGAATAAGCTCCACGGGGAAGTGCCAGGGCAGTGAAGGGGCTCCTGGGCAGTGTCACAGCCAGAGCAGGGAGGTGAGGCTGCTGCAGGAGCCTGTGCTGGGGAAGGGGCAGCGCAGACCCTGCAAGGGGTCGGGAGCAGACAGGGCCAGGGCTGGCTGCAGCCTCGGGACACACAGCACGTGGTGTGCGGAATGCTGGGGCTTGGGAAGCCGTGGGAACACTCTGGTGGATTTGGCATGCAGCAGTGGAAGCTGGAGCTGAAGGCACCTACCAAAGGGGCTGAAAACTGCAGCTTCTCAGCCAAACTCGGCCCGTGCCTGTGGGTGCCTTGAGGTGTCTGCTCAGAGTGGAGGAAACTTCCCCGTGGTGCAGGCAGAGCCCTCAGGCAGTAGGGGATGTCCAGTGAGCTGCTTTGGGATGTCTGTCAGCCTCTCCAGGGCAGGACAAACCCCTCGGGCCTGGGCAGTGTCAAGGTGAGCTCTGGCAGGCCCAGCAGCCGGGGCTGTGAGGAGCTGATGTGAATCTCCCTCCTGTGCAGCTGGGATGGTTTAGCTCTGCCTTTGACCTCGGTCCCCTCTGTGTTGTGAGTGACTCCTCAGCAGCCAAGGGCCCCATGTGCCATTCCTGAAAAACTTGTGTGATCTTGTTCAGGGTTTTTTAAGTACAGGATGCAGAAAAAGATAGCCAAAGGCTTCTGTCCTTCCCGGGCTTGTGGCACAGGAGGGACTCCTCTGGTGGTGCAGACTGTAACATGAAGCTTTGACAGATGGCTTTGTTTTTCCTGGGAGCTGTGCAGTACAAATGGAGGGGCTGACAGCTGTTGGCCTCCTGTGTGAGATAAATCATTTCTGGGTACCCAGGCCACACGGTGCTCTGGCTGCCGTAGCCCTTCACTTCAGTGACTCTTACAGAAGTTTCTGGACACTGCAGTAAGAGGCATGAGCTGGAAGATGTGTTCTGGCTGGAGTGAATGGAATTGCAGAGGAGGAACTTCCAGCTGGTGTTCTAGGATTGTTTCATTCACACATCGATGGCTTAAACAGCCTACAGAAACCTCCAGCTCTGCAGGTTGTTTGGTGAGCTGGGGCTGCTGAATGGCTCAGATCCTGCAGACCTGCCAGGCATCCATTCACTTCTCCTGCTCAGGGTTTCCTGGGGGCTTTAGAAGCAGAAAAGTGAATCTGTCTTGCTGGGCTGGGCTGTTTTGGGCTGTTGTGTCTTCTGGGGGGTTTAGGAGCAGCAGAGTGAATTTGTCCCTCTGGGCTGGGCTGGCTGTGTTTTCTGGGGTGTTTAGGGGCAGAAAGGTGGATTTGTCCCTCTGGGCTGGGCTGTTAATGTCTCGGGTCTCTCTCCCCAGCTGAACCGCTGCCTCTGATGGACTTGTGCCGGCGGGCAGTGAGGCTGGCCCTGGGCAAGGACAGACTGACTGAGATCCCCACGCTGCCCCTGCCAGCCTCCCTCAAGAGTTACCTGCTCTACCAATGACCCTGGTGCTGTGGGACTGAGTGGAGCCGGCCCGGCTGGAGCTGACCCGCCCGGGGCTGGGCTCTGCACCCCGGGGTCATCCCCAGGGCTGGAGCTCCTGGCCAGAGCCCTCCTGCTCCAGCCCCTGTGGCCTTGCTGGGCAGCCCTCGGGCAATCCTGGTCTTTGTGCTTCGTTCCCGGGGAGTCACTTACACTTACAAAAGGAACATTTACAGAGGCTCTGTGCTTCCCTGCTCCTCCTGGAAAAGGCTGTGCCGCCTCCTCTGGGCTCGGGGGCCTCGGAGGGAATGGTTTTTCTGTACCACCCGAAGGGAAGGAAGACAATAAAAGGATAAGAAGAAGAAAAGAAGAAGAGAAGTAAGAAGAAAAACATAATTCGGGGAAGAAGGAGGCATTAGGAATGGAAATGTTAAGACCAGGTCCTAAGAATGGAAAGGCTCAGCATGGCCAGCAGAGTTGGAAAGAGTCTGAAATACCATAAAGAATTAATTGAGGAGTTTTTAAAAGCCAAAAAATGAAAAGTACAACCCCAAGCCCTGAAACACCAAAACCAAGAGCCCTTCCACCAGGACACGTTTTAATCTGGAGAATGTGATTCAGTTGCTGATGTCTGTGCTGGGGCCTCTCCCCTTGCTCTGTTGCTGTTTCCCAGGTTCTGGCTCCTTTTCCTGTTTATCACCATCGCTCCTCCTGCCCCATCCTCTGCTCTGCCCCCTCCAGGGTTTGGCTGAGCTGATTTTGCAGCCAGGCTGAAAACTGCAGCTCCTGCTCTGGGCTTCCCTGGGGTGGGGACAGGGAAGGACAGACCTGTGCGTTGGGTGGGACCGTGTGTGTGAGCCCTGTCACAGCTGCAGGTCCTGTCCCCTGTCCCCTGAGCTCTGCCCCTGCTCCCCGCTGGGGCTCGAGAAGCGTTAATGCTCCTCCGTGGCTCTGCTGGGCAATTCTTTTGGGTAAACTGCTTAAATTCATCCCAACCGGGCTTTGTTCTGTCACGGAGAGACTTTAACCTGCACTAAACTCTGCAGCAGGAGCGGCTCTGTGTGCCTGGCTGGGCTGGGGCTGCCCCAGGGCGGGGACAGTGGGGACAGTGAGGTGACACTGGTGGCAGTGTGGCTGCACAAGTGCCATCAGCAGCTGAGCCCGGGAGGGGATTGCTGCAGGGGGAACTGGGAGGGTTCAACAGAGGCCAGGGGTGACCTTCAGGCACAGCCAGAAAAAACTGAACCTCTCCAGAGCTGGGGAGCAGGAGAGAGCTGCGACGGACAGGACAAGGAATTCAGGCAAATTCAGCACGTCCCAAATAGATCCTCGGTAGCCAAGGGAGGAGGATGACACTCCTTCATCAGCAGGAGCTGCTCTCTTGACCTCTCCACAGGTTACTATGCTGCCTTTCTGGGGTTATTTTGCACATTTCTTTGTGTTTTATTTCCTTGAAAAATGTTTGTGTGATTGGTTTTTTGGTTGGTTTTTTTTGTTTTGGTTTGTTTTTTGGTTTGTTTTTTTTTTGCTTTTGAGTTATCCCTTCAGTTTTGTGTAGGTACAAATGAGTTTAGTTGTTGAAAATGTTAATATATATATTTGTGGTGTATGTATAAGAACATGTTTTAAACAGCTGCTGTAGGGTACCTTTTTGAAAATAAACTACTTGCATAGTATATTTTTTAAAGCACAGAGTTGGTGCCAAGACTGGGTGGGGTGCCACGTGCCCCTTTTTTATTCTAATATTGTATGACTCTTTTTTTTCAACCTAGGGGTTTGTACTAGTTTCTGTTCCAGGGTGGGACACAAAATTCAGTGTGTGTGGAGCCCTACTTGGTTGCCTTCAACTTGAACCAGTGTCTTCCAGAACCGCAGGGAAGGAGCTGTGTTCTCCCTACTTCAATGCTCTTTGTGCTCCCTCATTTCCATCTCTCCTCACTTCACCAGGACTTTACTTTGTACAGTTGAAAATTCTTTCTATTTTGTGACTGTAGGTAATACTCAGTAACCCTAATAAACTTTATTAAATATGACTTGGTGATGGGTTTTATTTGCATGAGGCGATCAGATTTCCTCGTGCTTTGTTCCTGCATGAGCAGGGAGTTTATTCCCAAGGAGCCTGCCCAGACTGGCAGGGCAGGGGCTGCCACGGCCTTATCTCTGCTTGGAGGAGCCACAGTTGAGAGCTGGGATCTCACAGGTGTGTGCAGGGTGAGGTGGGGTAACCTGAGTGTGTGAGCTGCCACTGGTGCCCCAGAGATGGAGCTGGATGGAGTCTGTGCTGGGACAGCCCTGGTGAGATGGAGATGAATGGAATCTGTGCTGGGACAGCCCTGGTGAGATGGAGATCTCCAAATCTCTTCACACACTGCAACAGGTGAGGGTCAGCTCCAGCCTAATGAGGGTAGTGGGGAGGGAGGGCTCAGAAAAAGGCAACTGCTTTCTTGTCTCTAGTCAGGACAAGATTTTTTTTTAAATTTTGGATGTCTCTTACATGTGGAAAACCACGTGATTAAGGCGAGGGTTTGTAGATGCTGAGCTCCAGCACCCAGCCTGTGCAGCAGTGGCAGGTCTGGTGTGCTGCAGGCAGCAGAGGATGCAGGGGAGCCCTGACTTGGTCCCTGTCCCTGCAGCCAGGGCTGGGACTGTGGCTGGAGGGTGCAGGAGGAGCTGGGGCGGGTGCAGAACGCTCAGGAATTAGTTCATGCTCAGCTCCAGACACCCAAACAGCCTCGTGTTCCAGCTGCATGGAATATTTGAAACAAATGACCTGCTCGGGGCCGGGAGCCTGCGGTGTTTATGTACAGAGCCATGGCAACGGGGGAGGAAGTCATGGGCTGGGGACTGGACCTGCTGGAATCAACAGATGATATCACAGATTAACAAATCCTCAGCAGTCCGTGCTGCTCTGCTCCCCTGCTGTCCCTGCCTCCGGCCCAGCCCTGGCAGGGTGGCAGGGACCTCTCTGCCTTTGTGGGCAGCAGGAAAAGCTGCAGGTTCTGCAAGGAGTGCCTTGAGAGCCACCCCTGCCCTGCCAGCACCTCCTGCTGCTGCTGCTGCTGCTGCTGCTGCTGACTCACCAGGGCTGCGCACATGGAGCTGCTCCTGCTTTTTTGGGGAGGCTCCTGGCCCTGCCAGCCTGCCTGTGGAGCTGTTCTGTGTTTTTTGGGAGGTTCCTGGCCCTGCCAGCCTGCCTATGGAGCTGTTCTGTGTTTTTTGGGAGGCTCCTGGGGCTGCCCTGCCTGTGCTTTTGGTTCTTTCTGTGAGTTGAGGCTTTGTGAAATTTGTGTCTAGGAAAGGAGGGAAGTTTTCAGTGGAGGAGCTGAGTGGCTGATAAGGAAATACATCATCCTTCTTTCACGGCCTGGTGTTCCTGCCCAGAGGGAATTCTGTCCTGGGTGCAGGTTCAACCCCGTGCCTGTGGATCCTCATCAGAGCTGTGCCAGGGGCGGGACAGGAGAACCTGGAGCAGGGGACACAACTGCAGATTCTCTCCTTTGTCTGCAGGGATCGAGTTTACTGACAATTTGCTTCTGAGCTCAAACAAGTTCCCTGTTGGAGCCCAGCCACCCGCCTGTACCTGTCAAGGCTTTGCCAGTCCCGAGGCAATTTTCCCTTTCCCTGGGATGTGGGAACTTGAAGGAACGTGCGTCACACTTTTCAGAACTTATTTTGGCAGTCACACCTTTTCTCCTGCATAAGGTAAGACAATTATGAAAAGCAGTTCCCAGCACGCTGCCCCTCTCCTCTCCCACACATTTCCTATGGAGAGCTAATGCTGTTGATCTTATGCCAGAGCTGCATTTGACTGGAGAAGGAAACAGAGTGATTTATTTAGTAAAGTTTATTAAAATTAAAACCCTGACCCAAAGCACAGCCTTTCTTGGCTTCCAAAACTCTGCTGAAAGGAACAAAACTCATTCAATGCTTGCACAAAACACGCTGAAGCGCCGATCCTGCCTGTGCACATGTTTCCATTCTGAACTGTTGCAGGCTTGTCTGCCCTTCAGACACAGAACTATTTGAAGCAGCTGCCAGATGTTTTGTCTGCCTGATGTTTTACAGTTTGCTGTTCCCAGCCCGTGCTGGGACTGCCCTGTGCATTCTGTGGCACCCCGGGGCTGCTTCCCTGACCCGGGGCAGGAACAAACCGGGAACGTCCCTGCCAGGCTGGTGTCACCTCTGACCAGGAATGTCACTGCCAGGCTGGTGTCACCTCTGCTGAGAGGTGGAAACAGGTCTGAGCTCTCTGTTCTCTCACCTTTCTCAGAACAGGACCTTTGGGAGTGCAGACCTTTCTGGCCGGCTGCAGGTAAAGTGCCACCCACCAAAGCTCATTTCCTGCCACAGGCTGGATGTTTTCCTCGGAGGAGAACCACCATGTATTGATAAGGTCTGTTTCTACTTAATTTCAGGTCCAGCAGAGAGACTTGAGGAGGACCAGCTGCTGCTCCTAAATGCGATCCGTATTTTTCAAACTGTCTAGACACCTGGGTGGGTGTCACACATTAGCAGCAAAGGTAGTTAATCATGTCAAACGTTCTAAAGGTTTGTTTTGTTTAATGAGCTTTCTGGAAACCCAGGGGAGCACGGGGAATCAAGCAGACAAGTGAGGAAATTTGATCTCTGAGGCTGACGTGTGGGCATTTTTCATTCTGACCTGGTGCAGAGATTTCAGGATTTCAGGAGTTCTTGGCTGTGGTGTGTGATAACACCACTGACACTGCAGGGAGCTGGGCGTGTTTCACGTGTGCTCTTGGTGAAATGGTGTTCAAAGAAAACTGACTGAAACTCTGCTGCACCACAGGAAAGTGAAAGTTAGATTTACAGGATGCCAGGAATGAAATTTACAACTGGTTGTAAAGGAAGAGCTGGAAGAATGAGCACTCCAGGTCCTTATGATGCCTCCCACTTGGACAAATATGAATGTTCTCAACCAATGCTCTCACAGCTGCCTATTCCAAAGTGACGTGCATGTGAGAAGATCCTTCTTGGTAGAAAGAAGGTGATTCTTCCTATTCAGTCTGACTGGTTTGTTTACATTTATTAAAAAATAGAGAAGTACAAATAACCCTGGAGTTGAAAAGGGTGAGAGACAGGGCAGGAACCCGCCTGAGGAGCTGCATCCCACAGCTCAGACACCCCTGAGGTGGGATTGCAGATCGTGGATCTGGGACGTGGATCTTGGAGGATTCCTGACATTTACAGCAGAGACTTGTGGCACACGTGCTTCAGGTCCGTGTCTTCTTGTGTCTGTGTTTGCTGACTGTGTTTTGAACTTCATAATCGAGACTAACCATGGCCTTCTCTAGGATAAACTTGTTTTCCTCTCTCAGGTTGCCTGGCACTAATCACACGAACTTTGCAGTAAGCACAAGGGGTGTATCTTTCTCTACAAACAGCAAAGGCAAATAAAATAATATTGTGGTCAAACAGGTGGGGTGTTTGCAACCTAAACAAGCATGAGAATCCCAAGGCAAGCTGTGATTCATTTCGCAGTCAGTTTAACTTGCAGCTGAGAAGAGCTGAGCACCAGCATCAGACAGTGTCTCCCCCGATGGGTGTTAAACAGTGTTTCCAGGAGGGGATGGACACGGAAGGAGCAGATCTAACCCTGGAAGAAGCCAGGATGCAAAAACATTGGTCAGGAAAAGCCTTTGAGATGTGAATCTTTTACCAGATGCCCTTGGCAAAGGCTCAGAATCACAACTGGGAAGGGGAGGGTTTGGCCTTGGGGCTGGCTGAGTGTCCTGAGGCGTTGGATGAAGCTCTGTGGGCAGAGCTGGGCTGAGCACTGAGGGGGGATTTCCTCTGGGTGTTTTCCCAGTGGCTCCAAACGGTGCTGCAGGTTCTGTGAGGGGAGCAGCACGCTGCAGACTCTGCTGCTGCTAAACTCTCTCCGATATCTTCCCTGCCAGATTCTCCTGGAGAGGGATTGGGTAACCAAGGCAGGCTGCATGTGGAAACACACCCGTGGACGTCCAGGCGTGCAGGGGATTGCCAGAGTGGACAGACTGTCCTGCCTGGGCCTGCCAGAAAACTCGTGTTTTGTCCGGAGGAAAGGAAAACATCCTTTTCTCTTTGCACTCTGGAATTTGTCTTTTCAGGCTCTGATCTCGTGTCTCTCACCAGGACAAGTTTGGCCACGTTGAGTGAGGACCAGGGTCCCATAAATGGGGTTTTGCAGCACCAAAACTCAGCTGTTCCCCACAGAAAGTGGCCCCGTGGAAACTTCCCTGTTTTAAAATCCAGGACAGAGTAGGAAATGCTGGAGCTTAGAGGTTCCTGCCCCAGCTTTTACAGTTCACTGTGAATATGCACATACATTTCCAAAACAGGCCTTTACATTTCCAGCACTCAGGGGCTGCAGGGATTGCAGGTACAAGGAGGAGGGAGGCTGAGCATTAACCTGGAGTTCACAGCCTTTTGTGCTGGGTGTTCCCTGCACTACAAAAGGCCTCTAAACGAGGGAATATTTCCTACCGGGCATGTTCACTGGCTGGATTTTAGAGCACAGGCAGTTTGCACCAGGCTGGGGATGAGGCCCCTGCTCCTGGTGTGCCACCAACATGCAGCTTCATTTCCAGACTCTTCCACAGAGCTGGAAAGGCTGATTAGTTAAGAGAAGCACCTAAATAAATGCAGTGACATTTTTGCTGTCTCTTGCTCTAAACCCTCATCCTAATCTAGCACTGACCTTTTGTCTCGCTCTTTACTGTCTGCATTAGGTTAAAATGGCAGATTTCCTCCGATTAAATGTCAAAATGGGGCTACTGAGTGTAATTGGCAGTTTCATTGGGCATGACCCATTCATTTGGGGTCTGCCAGAATGGCTGCATGAGAAAACCCCACGTTGGGCACGAGGGAAGTAAAATTGGAGGTTTCAGCACTCTGGAGCATCCTCTGCAGGAAAAGAGCAGCTCACAGAGCCAAGGACACCCCTGGGAGGAGGAGCTGCCCCTGCCCAGCCCCACTTTCCATCAGTTGTATCTGGAAACCCCTTTGCTGTGGGTGGGGACACGTTTAAAGCCGACAAACAAAGGTGGGAGAAGAAGCAGCAAAAGGAAACACTCTCCTGAAGCCAAATAGAGTTTGAAGGATCCTGACCAAAAGAAGAAACCAAAACTTTTCATTTGGTGGGAAATGTCAACGTTTCAACATTTTTCCAGTACTGTCATTTTTAAGAAATCCCCCAATTCCTGCTCCCAAGCAGCATCAAACACAAAGCCAAAACCCAGCAGAAAGAGTCTCTTTCAGCAGTGCACACACACGGTGTTTATAAAGCCTGCACTTTGTTTTTCCTTCACTCTTGCAGAGGATGTACAACTTCCCCAGCATTTCACTCCCAGAGGTGCTGCAGGGGCTGGGCTGTTCCAGCTGGCTGGGAGCCAAGGCAGCCAGGAATCAGCCCCGGCAAAAAGTTCCCTTCTCCCCACAGCAGCCTTTTGGGGAGCAGAAATGTTTTCATTTTCTGTGCCCCACAGGTCAGCTCTCATCTGGGCTGCAAGGAGAGGAGATGCAGCCCTTGCTTGAGGTCTGATGGAGGAAAATGCAAGTGCAGCCTGGTGGGGAGGATACAGCTGCATCCTGCAGGGTGTCCTGGCCAACCCACCCTCCCTGTCGGGGTGACCCACCCTCCCTGTCAGGGTATCCTGGCCAACCCACCCTCCCTGTCAGGGTGTCCAGGGTGATCNCAGCCTTTTGGGGAGCAGAAATGTTTTCATTTTCTGTGCCCCACAGGTCAGCTCTCATCTGGGCTGCAAGGAGAGGAGGTGCAGCCCTTGCTCGAGATCTGATGGAGGAAAATGCAAGTGCAGCCTGGCGGGGAGGATACAGCTGCATCCTGCAGGGTGTCCTGGCCAACCCACCCTCCCTGTCGGGGTGTCCAGGGTGATCCACCCTCCCTGTCAGGGTATCCTGGCCAACCCACCCTCCCTGTCAGGGTGTCCAGGGTGATCTATCCTCCCTGTCAGGGTGACCCACCCTCCCTGTCAGGGTGTCCAGGCCATCCCACCCTCCCTGCCAGGGACCCTGGGCTGCTCTCTCGGGAGCCAGGCCGTGATGCACCCACCAGGAATGAGCTTTGCTCACAGCCCCTGCCAGCAGAGCAGAGCCCAGCCCAGGGGCACAGCCTGTCCCCTGCTCAGAGCCCCCTGGGAGAGCCCAGGGCTGCCCAGCCCTCGGGTTTGTGCAGCCCCACAGTTCTGGGGCGTTTCACAGCCCTGGTGAGCTGCAGGCCCGGGGCAGGGTCAGCAGGGAGATGGACAGATCAAACTGCCCAGGGAGTCTGGGCAGCAGGGATGGTGCATCCCACACAGAGGGAATTCTGTGTGCAGCAGTTCCCTGGGTGAGCTGGGAGTGTCCTTGTCACAAAGGGACAGCACCAGCTTAAGCCCCTGCAGCACTGCGTGTTTCATCCCACCTGAAATATATAAATATAGAAATATAGAAATATAGAAATATNATATAAATATATAAATATATAAATATATAAAATGTAAATATATAAAAATGTAAATATATAAAAATGTGAATATATTAAAATAAAAAATATATAAATGTATAAATATATAAAATATATAAATATTTGAAATATATGAAGGTATAAAAAGATGAAAATAAAAGAGAAACATTATCACAGTGTCTACAATAGCAAAGATCGGCTGCTCATCCTCTGGGCAGAAAAACAACCCCGCAAGGGCCAAGAGCAGCTGAGGTGTCCTTGTGCCCCCCAGGGGAGCAGCTCTCACATGGAGCAGGAGAACGGGGCACTCCTCCCTGGCAGGGAGGGATTCACCCCTCACACGGGCTCAGCAGTCAAGACCTGCCAGCAAAGCCTCTGTGTGGAAATTCTGCTGGAAAAGAGCCAGAAAGGTACTTTTCAAATTTTATGGTGACTAAAATCACAAAAAGGGAGCAAAGAAAGGAAAGGGGCTATTCATTTTTTTTTCTACTTTACTATTTCTGATTATTTTAAAACTTGGTTCTAATTAGGTGATGCGAATTCTTCAGATGAACTCTGGGTCTGAGGGGGAATGTAAGGTTTTATGGGGCCTGGTGTGAGGCTGTGTGTTTTGTACCTTGTCTCCTAGCAGCAAAAACCACATGGATGTGAGAGGCTGTTTTATGATCCGCCAGGGCTGTTGTTGGACAGGCTGCAGTGAGCTGAGTTATTCCAACCACGTCGGGCTGCTGTTCCCTCCCTCTCTCCTTCTCTCTTTTTCCCCCCTCTTCCCCTTATTTTTTTTCCTTTCCTCTCTTTTCCTTTTTATTTTTATTTTATTAATTTTTCTTTCCCCTCCTCACGAGCAAGTGTGAGAGGGGTGGATGCTTTTACCACCCTGGTGCCAAATTCTCACACTGGATTTGGCATCAGCAGCACTTCTCATCTCCCTCCCAAGCCCTTTTCCCTCCCTGGCTGGGATTCCACCCGGCCTTTCTAAAGAAGGCAGTGAACTATGCTGGTTACCCTTTCAGCTGCTCATCTCTGGTGTTTTCAAGAAAAAAAAAAGAAAAGAACGAAACCCAGCCCAAACCCCACCAGCTCTGTGCTCCTGCTGGATCCGGGGTTTGGGAGGCTGGCAGGGGCTGCTGGGCTGGGGCTCCCCTGCCCCTGTCACCTCCACCCCACAGCTGGGCAGCCCCGAGGGGCGGCCCCAGAGACCCCCCTGGGCACACACAGTGTCCCGATCCCCCCAGCCCGGGCTGATTCCTCCGTGCTTTGGCCTCCCCAGGCTGATCCTGGTCTGGCCTCCCCCTGTTCCTCCCGGTCAGCTCTGCAGGCTGTGATTACAGAAATGACACCCTCCCATCTCCCCAGTGTCACCCCACCCCAAACCAGTCCAGTTCATTGGACTACACCACTCTTTATTTTAAAAAAAAGAGGTTTTAACTGCTGTTCCCAGAGAGAGACAACTCCAGGTCTCCATCAGGGCATCACAGCAGCTCTGTCCCCTCCTGCTGCACATTGCTTTCTCTCTATTGCCTTTTCTCTCTCATTTTGTGCCTGTGAGGCCACGCAGCAGGACTAAACCCTGCCAGCCATGCATTTAACACTGCTTCTGCCAGAGCACTCGGGCCGAGGGCAGCGTGGGGTGGATCCCCCCGGGTTTGGGAAATGCCACCTGTGCATTTCAGCTCACCTGAAGCTCAGTGCAAGGAAAACTTTAGGAACTGTTGGTGTTAGTGTGTGTTTGAGAGGCTCTTGGGTCACGATGGTCTAACCCAGCGTGGTGATCCTCACCAGCCCTGCAGCAGGAAGAAAACACAAATTAACTTTGTGCCTTCCTGCCCTTCAGAGAGGGAAACTGTGCACTGTCCCTGCCTTGCTGTAAGTGGAAAGTGGCTGCTCATGGAAAGAAAATCTGTTCTGAGATGAAAATATCTGGCTGAGCTCAGCCTCATCCAGCCCAGGCTGGGATTTGCACCAGTTGTTATCTGAATCTTCTGAATCTGCATCCTGCCAAGGCCAGCACCAAGCTCTGGTTCCTGGGGTGTTACTCCAGCCTTTATCCAGTGGGATGTTTCCCCCAGGCAGGGGTGGATTGGTTGGTTGTGGGGGTGGCTGATGCAATGACAGCTGGTGTCACAGTCAGTGAACTCAAGGCCAAACTGCATCAACCTCTGCCAAACACACGTGGGCAGAGAAGCCCCTGCCAGTCCTGGACATGAAGGATTTGAAGGTGAGGATGCCTCTCTTTAGACTGAGATTTTGCCTTGGCTCCTCAGGTGACTTTTGGGCCAGGAAAAACATTTCTTTCTGCTTTTTTTACCTTCTTTTTTTTTTTTCTTTTTTTACATTTTTTCAGGACCTGTACATGTCCTGAATGTTAGGGGTCACCCCACCCCAGGCAGGTGGCAGTGAAAGCCAAAGCTGCTTCTTGATCCCAGTGGCTCCAGGGTTACCCTTTCCCTCCTGGTGCCCTGGAATTGGTCAGGACTCGTTGCCCACGGACACAGGAAATGTCTGTGATGATCATTTTCCCTGTACAGCCAGTTTGCTTTGTGTGAGACAAGTCGGCCAGAGCAGGGTGTTTGCAGAAGTCACGGAGCCCAAAGGCTGTTCCCTGCTTGGCTGTGATGGTTCCTGACTGGACTGAGACCCCGGGCTCTGTCTGGGCTTGAGTGCAATGCTGCTCTTGTCCTGGTCCAAAGCTGGTGGTTCCTTCCTGGGGGTCACACAAGTGGAACTGGCTCCTTTTTGGTAAGAATAAATCACCAGGGAAGTGAGCTGGATGATGGGGACAATCAGCAATCTGCGTCTGCTCCTCTCTGCCAGGTTCGGGTCACTGGATGTGCAGATGATTCCTGCTCAGAGCTGGTGGCCAAATGCCACCCAAGCCAAGCATCAGAGGCAGAAAAATCAGCTTTGCTTAGAAAGAGAAGGACAAGCATGGAAAATCCCCCTAATTATTGTGAATTGCAGCCAAAACCACTTGAAAGCAGAATAGTTCATGCTCGTTAAGGAGACTTTAGGTTGAAAATGTCACGTTTAGTGAACAAATCACTTCCTTAAGGTCACACAGACAAACTGGAGTGAGGTCTAAGCATGGCCCCAGCAGGAGGAGGCTGTCAGGGCTGCTGGAAGGAGGCTGAATGTGCAGCCCTCAGTGGAGGTGTGTTGTCTGGGCAGCCGTGTTATTTCTTACCCACTGCTCTGATTTAAGGAAGTGGCAGGAATCAGTTATTATCAGTTATGATGGATGACATCAGGAACGTTTTGTGCCCACTATCCCCAGGTGTGAGGGAGGGCACGAGGTGGATGTGAGAGCAAACCCTGCCTGGGCTGGAGCTCTACTGTGGCTCAGGAATGGCCTGGCCAGGAGCAGCAGGCAGGAGGGGACATGAGGGGACACGAGGGGACACGAGGGGACATGAGGGGGCACTGCCCAGGCCAGGGCACAGAAAGCTGTTTCTGAGAGGAACTAATCCAGCATGGATTGCTATCCATGTCCCTCAGACTGGTTCATCCCAGTCTCCTTTCTGGAGTAATTAATCCTGGCTCCACTCCTCCTGCTGCTCTTCCCTCTTGCTTTCGTTCCTCTCTGTGCCTCATCCCCGCTTCACACTCATCCTCCCTGTCAGACCCTGCTCTGCCCTGCTGCTCTGGCCCCCCTTTCCCCCCACGCTGAGGGGTGAAACCCCCCTGAGCCTCTGGAGGGGCCGTGAGTGCCCTGGGACAGGGAGGGGGTGACACAGGCAGCCCCTGCCCTGCCCTGGCTGTGCCCCAGGCTGGACACACAGCCCTGCTGCCACACGGCTCTGGAGGGGCTGGAACTCATCAGGATTGCACCACAATTAAATAAAAGACAGAGAGGTCCCTGTGGAAGGAGGGGGAAGAGCAGCCCTGAGGCCCCGAGCTGCCCAGAGAAACCCTGCTGGAAAATATCTGTGCTTTTCACCCCTGGGCACTGCACATCTTGTCACTGAGACTGTTAGTGCTGCCCTCTCTATAGCTCAAGCAGAAAAAAAAAAAAAAAAAGAGTTTTCTACCTACAGGGGAAGAGCTAATGGGGTTTATTAAGCTTGTCAATATTTTAGATAAATTGTTTATGTGCTGCCTCTAGTTCCACTTTACTGCAGCCTTGCCCAGCCTCCCCAGGCTGTTCTGGATTACTGGCTGTGCTCTGCTCTCAGGAGGGCCGTGAGCAGTTGTCAGCCGTGCGTGTACATGCTGCCCATCCTACACACTCCACTTATTCAGCAGTGGCCAAAATCTGCCATGCAGCTGCTCTGCTTCTCCTTCTGCTCTGCCTGCTCACAATTTCTTTTCTGTAGCAGACACAATTGTATTTTTTTGTTTGTTTTGTTCACATGCAGCCAGTTACAGAAGAGCACTGTGAAGAAACAGATCTAACATAAAGGTGTTTACTAAATATACGCTTTTCATGCCTGGCTCTCTACATCCTCCCAGTTCCTGGAGCATTCCCTAGCACAGGACATCCTGCCAAAAGGAAATTTCCCAGCTTCTAAAGAAATGCCTTCTCTGCTCCACACCACAACAAAGCACAGGGGTTTGTGTTTGCTCTCTCTGAAACGGGGTTCTCTCATTCACCTGCATCACAAAGGGAAGTGAGAATGTTTGTGTGTAGTAAAACAAGACAGAGAAGAGATCACTGGGCGGGGTGTGCGGAACGATTTCATTTTCTCTTCTGCCAGAAATATTTCGTTTGGGTGGAAAGGGGAATATCACTTCTGTGTCAAAGCTATTGGCCACCTATAAAGGCAGAGCCCAAAAGGCTCTGTTTTTGTTTTTGTTATATGAATGTCTTCAAGTCCTCTTGCTCCCTCAGAACAAAGGGCTGAAGGGAGCAATGTTCTTTGACATATTTATTTTACAGCCAGGTCAAAGCTGCCTTTATCCTTTCGTACACCTGTCTGCTGCAGTGAGGGGAGAGCACCTTTCCTGAGCAGGGGCCCAGCAGCAGCAGCTCCCCGGGGCTCTGTCAGGTGCTGCTGCAGATGAGCAGGCACCGAGCTGGGGGAGTTCCCGGCCCAGCTTCAGTCTCTCACATCTGAGCTCCAGACACAGAACCACAACCGCAGGCGAGGGCAGCTGCGGCAGGAAGGCGGGAACAGCTGGCCTTGGGCTTCCTTCAGAGAGAGCTGGCCTTGGGTGTTCTCTTCTCTCCTCCTTCTCTCTCAGCGCTGCTCCACAGGACTCGGGGCAGACACGACCTGAACCCACCACACACCTGGGACAGGATCCCAAAACACACACCTGGGACAGGATCCCAAAACACACACTGGGACAGGATCCCAAACCACACACACCTGGGACAGGATCTGAACCCACACACCTGGGACAGGACCTGAACCCACACACTTCAGGGTGCCACAGACAGCCCCAGCCCCAGCCCTGCTGCCTTCAGGAGCGCAGGGAGGAAGAACAGGGGGTTTTCTTCCAAGGTGACCTTGTTGGGGTCACTGTTCTCCTTCTCCCCAGCTGCAGGGGTTCATTTCTGTGCGGTTTTCATCTTCCTCCTCTCCCCAAACCGGGCACACCAAACGCTTCCATTCTCAAGATGCATCTCGGGCAATCAGGAATTTGCTGGGCAGGATGTCACCTAGCCGAGTAAGTCTCTTTGTCTGCATTTTTGTTGTTGTTGTTGTTTTCTTCCTGGCTGATGGAGCTGTGGTTTGCTCACTTATTACTTTTTTCCCCTCCTTTTATTCTAAGGAAAAGTGTTTGAAGTACAGGATCCTTTAGCGGGAATGAAGTGCAGGAAGAACTTTAGGAACGGGATGAGCTGAAGCTGAATTAGGCAAACCCTCCAGAAGTGATATTTAACACCTTCTTAGCAGTGATATTTAGAAGTGATATTTAACACCTTCTTAGCAGTGCTCAGGAGCTGATCCCTACCGATGTGTTACAGAGCAGGGAAACTGAGGCACAGAGCGATGAATTCACTCACTGAACGGCAGCAAAAGGCCGGGGCAGAATTGGGAACTGAGCCACAGGCTCTTGAATTCCAGTGCAGAGCTCTCTCCAGCAGGACACGGTGCTGCTGGCTTTGGGTGGTGCCTGGTTTCTGCCTTGCTCTGTCTGCACAGGAAGCAGTTCACTTCAGACGTGAACAAACGTGAATAGTGCTCAGAGCTGATTTGGTTTTTTTTCACCCTGTTTTCTTTTTAAAGGACAGTCTCCCAAAATAAATGTTCCCTTGAGTCAGTTCAATCTCTAGTAGGAAGAGTTTCCACAGAGTAAAGACCTTTACCATTAGTAGTGGACAAATGGGTGACTCAAAATTTTTAAAAACATAGCCCATGATCATATAAGTTGCTATATTAGGAACTTGTGTGAGTGAGTCTTCTGCTCAGTAACTTCTGAGAACAGCTGGTATAGACACTTAGGGAAAAACAACCCTGCCCTCCCTTTCACCTGCCCCTGGGTCTCCATAAAAGACAATTGTGTAACGTTAATTTCTCTGCAATATCATCTGTCTCTTTGGGAACAGCATCGTTGCCCTTCCAGCCTTTTCCCTGCCACCTAAAAACGGCCCAGCCTGTCTCGTGTCCCCAGCTGAGATTGCCATGGGCTGTGACAAAGGCTCTCACACAGATGCAGACTGCCCTGCGCTCGGTGGGTTCACTGCTGCCTCCCGCGGGTCTTTTCCCATATCGGGCAGCTCAGTGCTGTGACTTTCCATCCCTCTTTCACTTCTGTCTACTCTGACTCACTGCTACCACCTGACTGTGGCTTTTTTATTGCCCAAATCACACTGATCATTGTCACAAGGGCAGCGCTGGTCAGGCAGGGCCCTGTTCTGCCAGGATTCCCAAACGTGGGGTGAGGGCAGGAGAGGGTCCCAGGGATGGGTGTCCTCACCAAAGTCAGGGTCTGTGTCCCACTGTCCCCTTGCCTTTCTGGAGACAGGGCAGGGAGTGGGAGCTGGAGAGGAAAAGAGTTTGGAGGCAGAGGAGTTAATACCTCAGATATCTCTGGGAAGGGAGGAGAGTGTGAGACAGACAAAGGGTGGGAAGTGCAGTTTCCTGATGGAAGCCCTTTGGCTGACACGTTTGCTGTGAGTAACACAGCCCCGGCGGCCCGTGTCTGATGGCTATTTATAACCTATATATAACTATATTTATATTTTATAACTGCTCAACAATGATCCCTTATCACGAGGCCAGGGCAGTGCCTGCACACCAAACAGGGAGAGTCAAACAGGGAGAATTCTCCGTGAGAGAAGCCACTGTCCAGCAGAACACACAGACTCAAAACACAGAGAAAGGAGCCTTGTGCTACCCACACACTGTGCAGGATTCCTCAGCCTGGCTGGCTGTGCTGCCCACTTCTTTCCCTCTCTAAATCCAGCCCAAACGCCTGGGCTGGTATCATTTCTCCCAGCTCAGAGGGGCACGGGCACAGGGAGAGGCTGCGCTGACAGATCACAGCCCGGCTGCTGGCTGTGGAGAGCAGGAGCTTTCTGTGAGTGCCTGGACTGTGCTGCCTTCCCCTCTCCCCCCAGGGCCTGGATTGCCCTCACAGAAAAGGCAGCAGACACCGGAGAGCACAGCCCTGGCCTCCTGGAAGCCCTGCTGGGGAGAAGGGACCCTGTCTAGGGACTGCGCTGGAGCACTCGACTCCTTGACCTGTCTCTGACTTCTAGGATGAGCTAATATTTGGGCAGTAACTTTCTGCTGGGGTAATCCATCTCTGAGTGACAGTGACACCTCTGTGCTGGGGGCTGAGGTTGGCAGGTCAGATGTTTGCCCGGTGCCTGGGATTCCCAGGAGAAAGTACTGTGGTTCTGCAGGCTGTTATTAAAGCCAATTATGTCTGTAAAAATTTCTTTCCGGGTGGAAGGTTGAGGTGTTTCATGACATGTAAGGCACACAAAGGACACAGACGGGTATTTATTGCCACACGAGTCCAGCCTCACTCTTCCCCTCCTGCAGAACCGGTTCTCCCCTCCCGGAGGCAGTAACACAAAACTCGGTGTAGCAAGAGAGGAGAGGGGAGAGCAGTCCCGTCCAGACACTCCTTGGCCCCGAGGGCTGAAGGAAGAGTTGACATGGAAACTTCCTTCACCCTGTCAGCAGTGCCTCCATCCCATCCCTCTCCTGTCCCTGCCGGGCTGTCCCCGGGGCTGTCCTTGTTCCAGAGGCTTGGGACATCCGTGGCCACCAGACAGGAATGATAACACACCAGAGAGCCACTGCCTGGTGACAGGGGAAAGCACCTAAAGCCCTTATCTGGTTCCTGTATCAAGGCCAAGGTGGAAACAAAATCATCTCGTGACCCTACTCTGTGGATGTGGGTTCCACAGGGAAGCCAGAGATGGCTGAAAGCTCCAGCTCCAGGCAAAAATAATGTGCTCCCATCCCATTTCTGTCCAAGAGATCAAGGAGATCAGTTTTACCCATAAACAGGCCAATATTCTGGAACAAATCATTCTGTAATTCTTCTGTTTTCTCAACTAGATCTTTATCTGCTTTGTCAGCTCAGGACAATGTCAGCCAAACCCTGCTAACAGTGGACTGCACCTATAGTGCATAAAACTGAATTAATTGCAAGGTGATACAGAGGGTGACTATTAATGCCTCACTCCCTCCCCGCACTCATTTCTCTTGTGTTCAAGAGGCAGGAGAGCTCCTGGCTCCTGTTACTGTCAGGAATTAGTCAGTTCTTACTTGTGAGGGAGCTGCTGCCACTCAGCCATGTCGGGCTGTCAGCAGAGCTTCATTGTGAATTTTACCTGCTGAATATGGCTGGGTTTGCTGCTGTGACTGAAAGGGGATTTGCCCACACCTCAGGTAATGGCTGAGCCATTAAGCTGCTCCTCATTTATTTTAATTTCCTGTGGCGACAGGTAAAATCAAATTAATTCCCAGTGGGATGTGGTCAGTGGGGCTCAGGGGCTGGGTCAGAGCTCACCTGCCCTTGTGTCCCCCAGTGCCACTGACAGTGCAGCTCCTCCCTGTGCCCAGCAGGCTGTGACTCCTGCCCTGGGGGCTGTGGTACCTGCCCTCAGCACTTTGATGTATAAATAACTTTGTGCCTCATGGGTTTTGAATGTTGTTTATACCCCACTGGCTGCCACGCCGTGTGCCAAGGTTATAAATACCCTGCTGCGTCTAGACTGGGTCTAAACTTGGCACTGGGCACCCAGACTCATGAGAGGAGTGGTTTCATCTCCCAGCACAAAGGAGGTGCCCCAAAGTGTTTGATCAGGGCTCCAGAGGGGGCTTGGCAAGAGGCTTCTCTGCTCCTGCCGTGCCACAGCACCCCTGGCCCCACTCTCTGAAGGGGCCTTGGAAAATCTCTTCCTCCAGAGCTGCTGGGCACCCAGCCCAGAGGAAATACCTGACCTTATCCCTTCCTGATGGGCCTCAATGCCCCATTGAGTGCAAGGGGTCCCAAACATCACAGCCTCACCTCCAGGGCCTGACAGATCCCAGCTGGGCTGGGCTGGGCTCAGGCTGGGACACCAGTGGGCTGCCCGGTGGCTGCAGGCTGAGCTGGAAGGACAAACCAGCATCATCTGCCTGCTAAAGCCACGCTGGTGCAGCTGCAGCAGGAGCCTCTGCAGGCAGACAGAGTCAGGAGCAAGGCTGATGCATTTCCCCATGCAAGGCGAGGGTGAGAACTTGTATTTTGATAAAGGACAGTGACCCTGGTCTGTTCCTGTGTGAGGGGGACTGTGGGAACCCCTTCCCACTCCTGGGCTTTGTTGGAGGGCTGAGAGCACTCCTGACATATAATGGGGCTGTTCCATGATGGGTAAATGACAGAACAGGGGATCCCACCTCACATCAGAGCACTGGCTATAAACACTTTCTGTGTCAACACTGGGGAAGCCTCAGTGGGCCATAACCTCAGCCAGCACCACGCTAAACCCTCCTGAGGCTTTACAGCATCGCTGCTCCCTCACCAGGGCCACAGCATTCCCTGAAGGAACAGGGGTCAGGACAGAATTTTTGAGGCTTGCCTGTGAATGTGGGACATCTGAGCATGGTTGGGGTGTGCAGGCAGGGCAGGGCTCCAAAGGAGCACAGAGCTGCCAGTCAGCCCCCGATGATTTATGGGCTGCAGTTTACAGCCTCGGAAAGGTAAACCTGTGGTCATGACATACCAAGCAGCAGCACTGCTCGAACGGTGTTTTGGCTGGGGAGATGGGCACAGTTGATCCGGAGGCTGTAGGCGGGACACCAGCCCTGACAGTATCCTCTTTACCCATACAATGCTCTTTGTGACTGCAGGGAGGTGCTGGAATTAGGATTGCTGAGTGCTGCCACAGCCTCCCCTGCAGCTCCTTTAGCCCTGCGGGGATTGAGGGGCTCTGTGAGCCGAGTTCTTGCACCTCAGCTGCGGCTGTGGCTCAGGAGCAGAGTCCTGCAGGGCTGTGTGTGCCTGGGGCACTCCCAGAGTGTGTCAGAGCACGTCCTTCCCCACAGGATCCATCCCAGAGGAGCAGTGGGGTGCTGCCTTTGCCTCGTGCCTTTGTGGGGTTTGGAGAAACAGAGGGCTGAGGATGCTCCGGGGTTTGTGCCTGCCCAGCAATCTGCCCGGGGATGGTTCTCTCCGAGCTCTCCAGTGCTCTGGGATGTCCTGGGGAGGCTGCAAAGCTCATTTCCTCAGCCCCTGGCACCGGCTCTGCTTCCCAGCTCCATGTGGAGCTGCAGGGAGGCCCCGAGGTGAGGAGTGTTTGAGCTGTTACCTGGGCAACAGCTAAACACTGACTTCAGATCGCGGTTTAAAGCAGCTCCGCGTCGGGGTGACGGGGCAGGGGGGAACGGGGGCTGCTCCCGCTCCCGGGGAGCCCCATAAAACCCTCACGGAAAAGCTGCCCGTGAGGCCAAACTGGCTGCAGTTCAGCCTGTGCTCGGGGCTCTCAGAGCTGTGCCAGGCTGGGGCACAGGGCTGACCGGGTCCTTTCCCCCCCTGCGCCATCACACCCAGTCACCTGCCACCTCTCCGCGCTGTCTTTGGCTTTAATGAGGCTCCGTGAGACACATCCGAGGAGGGAGGTTTAGCACAGGTTGTTTCCCCAGAACCCCCGAGGCACTGCAGCCTCTTGGCTCTCCCCTCCGAGTCTCTGAGCAGCAATCTGGGTCTCTGGCACCAGAGAAACTGCTGGAATTCCGTCAGGGATAGCTCACTTTGGGGTTCATCCCTGAAATGGGCAGCAGAAGGCAGAGGAGGCAGCGGGGCAGGCTGCTGCTCAGGCAGTGCTGAGGGTCCCTGTGTCACCAGGGCTCCAGGTTCAGCACTGATCCCGAGGTGAATTAAAGGGTTTTGCAGGGTTTGTAAAGCATGACCCAAACCCCCATGTCAGCACTCAGCCATTCTGCCCCACGCCCGTGTGACAGTGCAGGACTCGGGGTTTGTTTCCCAGGTTTAGTGGGACACGGCTGTCCCAGGGCTGTCCCAGGGGGGCCGTGTGACAGTGCAGGACTCGGGGTTTGTTTGATTGTTTCCCAGGTTTAGTGGGACACGGCTGTCCCAGGGCTGCCCCAGGGGGGCCGTGTGGCACAGCCGTGGTGAGGGGCTCTGCTCTGGCCCTGCGGCAAAGCTGGCCCTGGTGTGGGGGGCTCCTTCCAGAGCAGATGGAGCTGCAGCATTGGGTAGTTATGGGAGGGATGGGATTGTGTTTGACGAGCAGCATGAGGTCACTCGGTCCCCTTTGGGTGAGATGTATCAACAGGCTGCCCTTTGCCTTGAATGCAGTAATTCATTTTTTAAAAATCTGCTTGTGCTGCTTTCCCCTTCCCTCTTAACCCGTTCTCAGCCTTTGCCTTTCCTCTTTGTTTCAGTCGGGGGTGACAAAGAAGTGTGAATTGCCCCAACAATGGCATTTACCACAGAGCCACCTGTTTCCCTCAGTGGCCAATGTACCCTAATGTCACACACTGGCATCCCCTGCAGCCAGCTGTTCCCAGCTCTATAAATCCATAAAACAGAACGAATTCTCCTTCATTTACCTGCCCTTAGGCTGTGAGCCATGTAGGTCTTACACTGGGATTAAATCTGCAGTGGAATCCCGAGGATCAGATTAAAAGGTGGCATTTAGGGCACGTTTCAGCACAGCTTTTGGAAGAGCTGGTGAACCAACACGACTGATGTCCCCACGGCACAAAGACATGCCCTGACTCCAGGTTTTATTTCCCACCGTAAATGGTAACAGGAAGGCTGGGCTGGGCACTGACCACAGGCATTCCACAGGCAGATTTATTAAATCTACCATAGGTAGATTTATTCTGTGACTGCAGAGCCTGGATCTCTCCTGCTCTGCCTCTCCTGCCTGTGCTTAAGGAAAGAGCAGGAGAAGGAGAAAGGAAATTAACACAACAGAGAACTTGACATGAAAGTGTTTTATATCATCTCCTATAAAACAACCCATAAATCCCTGCCCTCCTGCTCCACCCCTCACATGGTTTTCATTTTAGTGGCTGGCTGAGAAGCAGAGAAGTGGAGGGTACAATGCACAGATTCTTGGTGGGAGAGGTTCCCCTTCCCTACAGGCTCCCTACTCACACCTTGTGCCTACAGCACAGCATTTTTCTCTGGTGAGTGATCACAGCCTGGAGCGTGCCAGCATCTCCCAGCCTCTCCCAGCATCATCTCCCAGCATCATCTCCCAGCATCATCTCCCAGCCTCTCCCAGCACCATCTCCCAGTATCTGTCCTTGCACAGCTCCAGGAGCCCTGGGTGGGAGCACTCAGGGCACTGCGTGTGGCTGGGGAAACTCTTCAGCACCAGGAAAAAGGGACAGGACTGAGCTTTGAAAGATCCTTGTGTTCAGATTTGGTCCCAAAAGAAATCCTGAGATGTTTCAGGGCGTTGCAGCTTATCCTGGAGTTCCTGGGGGAGCTGGCTGAGGATGTTTCTGGAAGGATCTGGTGACTGACAGTGTCAGAGTCATAGAAAAAGGGGCAGTGCCCATAAAGCTGTAACAATAGGACACACAGTCCTTGAGGGTTTATTGCTGTTTTGCAAGAGCCTGGTTGGCTCATTCCTCTTGTATCCATTTGTAATGTTACAGAACACATTTAAATGAAAATCCTCATTCACTAAATAAAAATAAAAAAAAAATCCAGGGGAAAATATGTTCAAATTGTAGCAATTATTGCTTTTGTTTCTATAAAACTTAATCCTCATCTTGGGCTGTTAGGGCAGATTGTTTTAAGGCCATGCTGGACGGAAGATTTACTGAGATGAATCTGAAGGTCAGGCAGAGCTTTAATGTTGCAGTGAGAGCCTTGGTGATTTCAGGGAGTCTGCACAGACCTCGTGGCAGGACCAGGGTGTCAGGGAGGAGGGAAAGGAAGAGGTCCTGGAGTGACCCAATGAACCTTGCATGGAAAATTCTTGGTTACAGCCTTGTTACTTAATTCTGGAGTGAGGACAGCAAAGATCAAGGCACAGGAAAGGTTGGAAAGGATTGTTTAAAGCTAAGCTAATGACAATAAAAAAGCACATGTGGAAGGCAATAAAACTGATGGGATGGGCAGCCATTTTACTGAGCACTTTATGCTGATGTTAGCTAATAAAACAGCAGAGCCTTGGGTAACTGAGCTCCTCTCCTCTGAGCATTCCATCCTCCCTTCAGTTATTCAATCCCTCTTCAAAAATAACCCATCCTTATTTTCAAGGGAAAGATTGCATCGAGTGATTATCTGCAAATCCAAGGAGGTGAGAGGTATTGTTGAGATGAAGGATATTTCATCCTTGCAGGTATTTTGTTAGTTAAACTGCAGAGAAGCACGAACATGGGAAGCAGATACTCAGAACGCTGTCACACCGAGGATGTTCCCACCGTGTTTCTGCTGTAATTACAGCTGGGGGATGACAAGAGCTCGTAGGTGATGCAGCTGTCACCATGATACCCGGGCTTAAATTGGAAGCAACTCTCGTTCTGCTCCATAACAATGCTCTGTTCATCGCATTACAGCACTGCCTTTAGTCCCCAGCAGGAAGCAACGTCCCCCCGGGCTTTAGCAGACTCCCTGGAGCAGCTCTGACAGTTTAAGCTGGGAGGTGGGACAGAGATGCCGTGTGGAGGATGCAGGGCACGGTCAGTGACTCTCCCCCTTTGCTGTGCTCCTCCCAGCCTGGCGTGTTGCCCTGGCAGGGTGGGAAGCACCAGCCCGGACCCGGCACCTTGTCATCCCCCACCCAGCCCACTCCCCGTTCACCAGATGTTTGGTCCCTGAGCTCACTCCTGAATGGGCTCCAGGCAGCTCCTTTTGCTTCAGCTGCTCGTCCTGAGCCCTGGATCACTGACCCTCCTGCCATATGTTTCCCATTAATCCCAGTCTTGCCTGCAGAGAAGCTTGCTGTGGGGATGGAGGGAAGTTGGCTCACGTAGGGGGATGCTGCTACTCTGCTCCATGGATGCCCTTTGAATCCTCCAAAAATCAGGATTCTCTCTGCCTGTCCTTGGCTGTGTCCCCTGTATTTGCCTCCATACGCTGTAGCTGGCTCCATACCCTCTGTCTGCTGTATTAGCCCTGTATTTGCACAAGGATGGAGCAGCTCTGCTCACCCACTGCACTCCAGCAGGGCTGGCTCCTGGGAGGCTCCTGGTGTTCCTCACAGACCCCAGAGACTTTCACATCTCCTTCAGAGGTATGTCAGCCTTTGCCCAGAGTGTGAAGCCACAGGATTTCCAACAGAAGCAGGGCTGGCTGTCCCAGCCAGTGGTGTCTGTGAGTCAGCACCAGGCCAGGCTGGCCGTGGGCAGGCTCTGAGCAGCTTCCCAAGGGCTCTCAGTGCCCTCTTCCCTCTGATCACACCTCCTGTTCTAGGGAAAACCCTTGGGCCTTAGTGGTATCTCCTCACCATAAGCTCGTGAATCCAATTCCACGGTAGTGTGGAAAAAATATCTTTTGCCAGCTATAATTTTACCCAATTTCCCCTTCCCCTGAATGCCCACCTTGTTCCTCCTGGGGTGGGTCAGGCCTGCAGGAGCAGCATGACACAGTGTTGGAGCTGACAGCTGCTGCTGGGTGCCTTGGCCCTGAGCGTGGAACCAGAACTATTTCAGCAATGACAAGATGTTTAGGAACAGAGGCCAAGTCTTGTAATGTGTAGCACCCGAGTGCAGCTGACTGAGGGAGCTGTGGGTGTGACAGACAAATGCTGACCTTGGGGCAAGGCAGTCTGCCCTGGCCTCATCCCTGCCTGCTCCTTTTGTGCCCTTGTGCCTCATCTTCCCACCTGGGAAACAGGAGGAGTCAGGGATCACTCCCTGCAGAACGAGGGACAGAAGGAATTCAAAGTGTCTGCATTTACTTTACAGCCCTTAGGATGGCTGATAAATCACTCAAAGCACTCTCAACAAAATTTTGCTGACAGAGTAGCCCGGTGATGTGTCTCTTCAATGTGTTCTGCTAAATGACTACGTGTGCTCTTCACCATGACTTTGGATGCTCTTTTGGACAGACATTTCTCCCAAGACTGCTCCCAAACTCTGAGCAATGACCTGGGCCGTTCTGAGGGCAGGTAAGTGCTATCAGGATGTTCATCACCACCAGGGAGATTTCTTTGATGATGTTCCTGGCAGGGATGCACTTTGGAAAGTGTCAGCCTCCCACAGACCCCCACTCACAGCAGGCTCCTACATTCCTTTCACCAGGTGCTTTGGCTGCTCTAAGTTCAGACCTTCAGTGTTCCCAGGAAGGAAACAGAATTCCTCATGCTCCTGCTTGACTGTGTTGCTGTTTTTAATTTGATGCCAGAGAATAGCGGGGTTGCAGGCCTCTGTCTGTTGTTTTGGACTATTTTACCAACATTTCACCTAACTCAGGGCTTGAGACAGATCTGTTACAGGAATGCCAGACCCAGCTGCAGCTGCAGTCAGTGGAAAAAGAGTAACTGCCTGGAGTGGGAGCTGGACTGGGACCTAAAACAGTGAGTGCAGTGGTGCTGCAATGTCTTTCATCTCGAAGATGCTGGGTGAGATCCAGGCTGTGCTGGTAATGGTTGGGAAGCTGCCAGCTGCTAATGGCGTGGAACAAGCTGGTGACTCCTTGCTCCAGTTTGTAGGAAGCCACCAGACAAAACAAGTCCCAGGAATAGCCAGCTCAACCCTTTCCTGGTTGGGTTCATGCTGTACTGGCATGGGAGTAATTTAGGAACTTCCCCTGATGTGGCTGCTGCGGTGTCTGATCTGTGGAGGCCACAATGTCTCTGTGCATATTTATCCTCATGGAATTCCCTAGAAATGCTCCACAGGCTGTACCAGCAGTGTCTGGAACACAGAGTTTCCCCAGATCTGACCCACTCTGCCTTGATATGTTCTCAGCATGACACAGACCCTGACACAGACCCTGCCTTCCTCTGGTTCCCCTGGCTGTGCCCACAGGTCCTGCAGGCAGACCTGCACCCTGAGCTCCCCGAGGTGAGGGATGGAGGAGCAGACACACCACAGCGTGCTGTCTGTACCCCAGGAACTCAAACACAGGGGATGGCTGAAGCAAGGAAGAGGCTGATTCTCCAGCAGGGTCCCTCTGGCATGGGCAGCATGTGGGAGACTGGACAGTCCCTACCTACCCCAAACTGAGATGGGCACCAGGCAATGACAGTGGGGAAGGAAGGGCGTTCCACTGCACAGCACATCTGTACAGCTGATGAGGCTGTGCAAGCAGCTACAAGCAAGCACAGCTCCTCGTTCCACCTGGCTGAGGAAAAGGAAAATCAAGGTGATGAGGCCCAGGAATCTGGGAGTACTTTTGGGCTAATGCCCGAGTGAGGTACCCAGACAGCTCAAAGGCTCTGTGTGCCAGGGCTTCAGAGAAAGCCATTGATTGTCTGAGCTTTTTAAAACTGATCTCTCCTTGGGGATGTGTTTGGTGAAGGGGAACAGGAGCTGCAAGGCAGAGCAATCCAAAGAGCCTGGGGTGCGTGGCAGGTGGTCAGAGGCAAAGCTGGAGGCGCAGCCAGAACACACAAGACCAAACCTGCTGTTTGGAAATTTTCAATTACAGATGCCAGTCCCCTGTGACTTTTTAATTTTAAAGGGTATTGGTTTTGCCTTACTGGTATGGTTCCTGCTTTGAGTGCAATACTCGCTGTTTTTGCTTGTTTGGATCGTCTTGGAACATCGCTGGCCCACACTATTGGGATGACAGCATTGGCACCTTCAGTGGGCATCTCACCACGGCCCAGCTCCCAGGTGAGCGCCCCTAACGCTGCTCCTGCAGTGCTCTCTGCTGGGGGATCCGCGGAAGAGGCCGGCAGGGCGGCCAGCCCCGGCTGCCCGGGCTGCAGACGGCCCCAGAGGGGAGGAACCATGTGCACATCCAGCCCCACAGGGCAGGAACCATGTGCACATCCAGCCCCAGAGGGCAGGAACGATCCAGCCCCACGGGCTGAGGAATGGTGGGCACATCCAGCCCCACAGGCTGAGGAATGGTGGGCACATCCAGCCTCACCAATGTCAGACTGCAGTCAGTGGAAAAAGAGTAACTGCCTGGAGTGGGAGCTGCACTGGGACCTAAAACAGTGAGTGCAGTGGTGCTGCAATGTCTTTCATCTCGAAGGTGCTGGGTGAGATCCAGGCTGTGCTGGTATGATGAGGAACGGGCTGAGGAAGAACCATGAGCACATCCAGCCGCACAGAGGAGGAACCCTGTGCACATCCAGCCCCACAGGGCAGGAACGATGTTCATATCCAGCCCCACGGGTAGAAGAACGATGTGCACATCCAGCCTTGGAGGGGAGGAACCATGTGCACATCCAGCCTCACGGATGAGGATGTAGCTCAGGCCAGACTCCTGTGACCGTGTGCATGCAGCCAGGCAGCCGTGCAGCCATGCAGCCATGCAGCCAAACTCGGCTGGAGCCGTGCTGCGGGAAGGAGCTCCGGGGCGGTACAGAGCAGGCGGCACAATCGCCCGGGCTCGGTGCCCGTGGCTCTTCTCTCTCCGTGCTCGGGTGAGCAGCAGCTGGGGGGGCCCGGGGCACACCCGGGCGTGTGGAACCCGCGTGTGACACTCCTCAGCAGTGTCAGCGGGGTGACACTCCTGACCCATGTGTGACACTCCTCAGCAGTGTCAGCAGGGTGACATCGGTGTCCTGTGGCGCTCGCAGCGCTGCTGGCCGCGGCCGGCGGGATCACCCACCACCGGAGCACACGGAGCCACAAGCTGCCGGTGGGCTGCGGGTTCGGATTTGGTGTCAGGAGCCTTTTTGTCACCTCCGCAGCCGGGAGCGGCCCGGGGACAGCGCACGTCCGTCCGCTCCCAGCAGAGGGCAGAAACCGGGTGGAAAAGGGACACTTTTGGTCAAAATCTCGCTGTCGGGTGGAGATCTCGAGCAGATCCTTCACTGAGCACGGCCTGAGGGCAGGGAAAGAGCAGAGGAGCAGCGAGGGAATCAAACAAAGATCACAGGGTGGTGGAATCAATGCCCTGAGCACACAGAGATGTGTTAATAGAGTCATCTGAGTCCTGATACCTTCAATGGTGACCAGCTCCCCCCTGAGCCATCTCCTCTCCAGATTGGTTTTATTCTTACATTCGTTTGCATGATCCAAAGGAAAATCTCTTCACTTTCTCACCATTTTACAGGCCCAGCATCTTTAATATATTTACAGCATTGAATCCGTATTGCTGCCTGGATCTGAAGTATGTGTTCTACATCACTACAAAGAGAGACTTCACAGGATCTCAGTTACGATTTGGGCTCCTGAAAGTCCCAGGAGGAATGGGGACCAGGTGGTCAGAGCTGTAACTTTGCCTCAGATCCTATTTGCACTTAATGTTCTTTTCATTCCTTGTTTTCAGCAAAGTCCATGGACCAAGGATCCCATCACTCCCGTCCACCAGACTGCCTCTGCTTTAGTAAATCATTACTTGTGGAGCACACAGATCAGCCCAGGCCATCCTTAACAGCACCTCAGGGGTCAGCACCACCACCTCCAACAGAAACATGAAGTTCTAAAAGGTTCTTTGGACACGGAGGGTCCAGGACAAGTGCACCCAGACACCACCGACCCACTGGGGACCAGGGCATTGCCTCCCCTCTTGGGTTTAACCCATAAATCTCTGTGTCCCTCTGAACGGGCTGAAGTTTAAATGCTGGGAATGTGCACACCCAAATGTCAGACTCCAGTTCCTGGCAGGTTTAGGGCTGGGAATTTGATTTGTGCCATTAAGGCAGGAGGGAAGTTCATGTCTGGATCTGAATTTGAGCTAGGAAGCTGTTCAAGTGTGTTATCAAGAGCGATAGAAAACTCATATGCATGAAAAACATGGAGACCTCGAGTCTTTTTGTGGATTTTAATGTTTTTCTCAAGATTTTAAGGTTAAAAGGTGAGCATTCATGAATATCCCGGCTGTGTAGTTAACCCCCCTCATGCACACTGATGGCAGCTGTCCTGCAGAGGGCTAAATAAATCACTTTTATTTTTTTATGGAGGATAAAACCCTTCCACCTCCTCCAGAGAGGTTTAATAAAAAAATTTTATTTATTTATGGGGGACAAAATCCGGGACAAAACCCTTCCACCTCTTACAGAGCGGTAAATAAATCATCACACCGGGACAAAACCCCTCCGCCTCCTGCAGAGGGGTAAATAAATCATTTATTTATGGGGGACAAAACCCCTCCACCCAATTTCGGCTGTCCCGTGACGTCACGGCGGGGCGGGTTCTCTGCCGTGACGTCACGCGCGGTCGCCGGCCGCGCCCCCGACGGCGTCACGCGCGCGCGGCCCGTTCGGCGCGCGGCCCGGCGGTGACAGCGGCGCCGTCACCATCGTCACCCTCCTCACCCTCCTCACCCTCACCCTCCTCATCCTCGCCGCCATGGCGGGCGGCCCGCAGGAGAACACGCTGCTGCACCTCTTCGCCGGCGGGTGAGTGCGGGACACCGGGACACGGCCGGGCCCGGACCGCGCTGTGCCCGCGGGATGGACACGGGCCGGGACCGGGCGGGACGGACACGGGCCGGGACCCCGCGGGATGGACACGGGCCGGGACCGGGCGGGACGGACACGGGCCGGGACCCGGCAGGATGGACACGGGCCGGGACCCGGCGGGACGGACACGGGCCGGGACCCCGCGGGATGGACACGGGCCGGGACCCGGCGGGACGGACACGGGCCGGGGACCCGGCGGGACGGACACGGGCCGGGGACCCCGCTGTGCCCGACCCGGGTCGGGGCCGCCGCCCTGCGAGCGGGGCCTTTCCCGTGCCCGTTCCCGAAGCCACCGGGCAGACGGGCACGGGGCGCTGCCCAAGTCGCGGCCGTGGTCGCGCTGTCGCGACATCCGGCGGTATTGAGTGCCAAAGCCCGACGCAGGCGGGGGATGAGCCGCTGTACGTGCGGCCGGGCCGGGCCGGGGGTGTCAGCCCGGGGGATGATGCCGGGCCGGGGGATGATGCCGGGCCGGGGGATGATGCCGGGCCGGGGATGATGCCGGGCCGGGGATGATGCCGGGCCGGGGGATGCCAGGCAGGGATGATGCCGGGCCGGGGACGATGCCGGGCCGGGGGTGTCAGCCCGGGGGTGTCACCCCGGGGGTGCCAGCCCGAATCCCTGTCCCCACAGCGGGTTTGGGCTCCGTCCTGCAGAGGAAGGTGAGGTTTGCTCAGTAATCCCTGCGTGCCTCATGGCTGGGATTGCACCCAGATACAGCAGCTCCGGGAAGGGGAGAGGAATGGGGGAAAGAGGGCTCGAGAAGGAGCCGGTGCTTTGTGGGGAAATGCCCGGGCATGGCAGGCCACTGCTGTCGCCTCTTGCTTCAAAGACTTGTAAACTGTTGGGTTTGTTGTGTTAGAAGCTAAAAGGAACAGCCCTAACCCGCAAACCCCAACAAGAAACCCTTCAAATTTAACTTACTGCAGTTATTTTAATAGTAACTTAGGAAGATAATTTTATGGTCCAAACTGAGTTTTAATTATCTGTTGTGCAGATTAAGTGCACTTTTGGCCTTGTCAGAAATATTTTATTTTAATTTTTTAACAGCTTAAATTATCTAAGTAATAGAATATTCCTTAGTGCTTGTCAGCTGACAGTAGTTAGGAAGCCACCATGGAACCTGTTGTTAGTTTAAATCTGTCTGATAGCAGACCACTGTTTTTTCTGTTTCCTAACGGGATGCTTCAGTTTTGTCTGACACGTCCCTGCAGCAGTAGGTTTATTTAATATAATATTAAACCAAACAGATATTAAGTTTTGCAGAGACACTGCCCTTGTGCTGGCTTGAGTACTCTGCAGTGAGCCCTCTGTCCCCTCTGCCTTCCCCGATGCATCAGAGCAGTACCTGGAGCGTGGGACAGGAGCTGGACCTGAGCGTTCACATGGAATTTGTTTGGGTAGTAACAGAGCCCATCCACAGCTCCTGGTGTCCTCATGTAACTCCTCGGACTATAAATAAATAAGAATTTTAAACTCATCAGTGTTTTAATATGTTGCTGGGAGGTCGGCATCTTCCTTAGTGATTTATTGTGCCCTCTGCCTTCTGCAAGGATCCCAGTACTTTGTTCAGTTGTAAAGTGGTTTTTGCATAGAAAGTAAAAGGACCCCGTTCATTTGAAATAATTTGATGGAGGCATTATGATGGGTTTCTGGGAAGGTGGGGATGGGCCGTGGTGTCAGATTAAAACTAATTCCATATCTTTATGTTTGCACAAGGCAGGGCAGCCTGAGATAATCTTAGTGTCCGGAATAGAATGTTTAGCAGTTCAGAGGCTGGGGGTGATGAAATGTAACTTGAATGTTGCAAAGTGCTCTCCAGCTGTGGGAAGAGATGGTTTCCCATTAACCAGTTTGTTCGGGCAGACACTCGTTGGCCCTTCAGTTTCTGTCAGTTCCTTTTCAGGCTTCCAACAGCAACAGCAAAGCAAAGAGTCCCGTTGGTGTTTTGGTGGGAACGTGGCTCCGAGGGCTGGGAAGGGCTCAGGAGCAGCAGGGACAGTGATGCCCGAGTTTGTTTACCAGTCAGGGTTCCTGTTTCCCCGCTGAAGTCAGAGCAGTTGTCGCTTGTTTTCCTTTGGGAAAGGCTGCCGCAGCAGAGGTGACTCCGTGTGGTCGTTCCAGCGGGAGCAGTGCTGGTTGCTGCAGAGATTTCCTGAGAAGGGATCGTGATGTTGAGCAACGTGCTGATGCTGATAAACGGTCTGGGAAGTGTTTCCATCTGTACCGTGCAGAGGAGCAGTGTTCCTGAAAATGTGCGTGTGGTCCAGGACAGGGAGCTGGTGCTGGACCGACTGTCTCACCCTGCTCCTGGTTTGGGCTCCTGTGCATTCCCTGCCTCATTAACAGTGTGGCAGCTCAAGGAACACAGGAAACACTTACAGGAATACCCACACCTGATAACAACATGATGAGGTGGAAATTGAATGAATGATTAATAACATTAAAGCATTAGGAACAGTCTGTATTGTTCTAAAACTCCATTTCCTTTGGCATCTGAGAATGCAGAAGCTTGTTTTGCTCAGTAATGAATTACTGGAGGCAGTAATGAAATACCGAAGGTAGAGCCTGCTTTGCTGTGTCTGCTGTGCGTGTCATGCTAGAGCATGGGGCATGTTTTAGAAAATCAATGAATTTCAAATGCACAGCAGAATGTGTCAGGCTGGTTCTAAGCTGTGATTGCTCTAACCAGGCAGCTCCATCATCTTTGTGATCTTGGTGAAGTCTGAATACACAGCAGCGAAGCATTGGTAGATAAATGACTTGGGAATTAAAGCAATCGAGTTACCTCCATGAAGTTCCCGCAGACTTGCATTTGCTCTGGCGTGTGTTGATTAGTCAGGAGTTAATTGCACATTTGTGTGTCTGTATTGGATAGACGCAGTTGGAAAGGCCGCAGTGGGGGGGACCATCAAAACACTTTCTGTTCCAGGTAATGTCTGAGCTGTGGGAACAGAAAAGGTTTCGCTGGAGGGGCCATTCCTGATGGGGCTCTTCCCCTGGAAATGCCATTTCAGAGAAATGTGAGATTGCTCTGACCAAAGAGAGAAGGATGAGCTGAAGCCGTTTCCTCCTGGGCTGTGTGGACCCGCAGGGGCTCAGCTCCAAGCCCTGTTTCAGTACACAAAATAATCAGAGGCCTGATAAGGTCTGTGAGCCCTGGTGTCCCAGAGCCAAGTGACACAATTTCAGCTGCTGTGTCCTGAGTTCCCTGATCAACTCAGTGACTTCAGTCAACACTCAAAACCGTAAGTGCTTTCAGAGGGAGAAAGGCAAAGTTCTTTCTCACCGTGTGTGTCATTGTGGCTGTGTGAATTGTCCCTAGCTGAGGTTTCTGTCCCTTTCAGCGAGCGGAGTGAGCCGGGACTCACTGCACGGGGCTGTTAAATCCCATCACCCCAGGAAAGCAGTTCCTCCCGGTGGGTGCATTTGCATTTGAAAGGCGCAGTTTGGGGTCGTAGTTGGGCGGAAACTTGCCGAACCTGAAAGCTGTGGTGAGGAAATTGTGTTCCCTGCCCTGAGGTCTGGGCTGTTGGTCTGAGCCTTGTAAAGAACCTTCATTTCTGCGGTTGCACAGCCTGGGTGGCCACGCTGTTAATGCGACTGTGGGGACTCGGGGGCTTTGGCAGAGAATGGTTTCTGTTCATAGAAAACATACTGATTCAGCAGGCAAAATAAGCTGCATTCATGAGCTGCTGTGCATCTACAGCTTGGATCTTTTTGCCACTCTTATTGCCCTTTTCCCTGTGTTTGAAAAAAGATTCTCCTAGTGAAGTAGTTGTGTCTGGAAGAGGCTTTAGAAAATACCCACTAATACCTTTATTAGGATCTCTGTTCCCAAATTAGTGCATGCAATGTCCTTTAGCAGCAATGTGGGTTTTTGTACACAAGAAAAAGGGTATGGTTATTTTTTAAATTCATTTCCTTTTGATGGAAAACTGCTAAAGCTGCAATTTCACATGAACATCAAAGAGAGTTGACCCCTGGTGTTTTCTGTTCTAAGGAAAATCATAAACACAGGTTTCTGAAGCAATCACATGCTTTGACACTTGTGCAAACAATGAAAATATTTCCTAGTCAGTTCAGCTGTAGTAAATGCTCTTGCAAGAAACCTGAACTATTTAGTTAAGTCTTCCTAAATCCCAGTGTGTTTGAGTAATAAAATGTAGATACAGTACCTTTTAGCCACCCTCAGCATTATGTTTAATCATGAGGTTTGCCAGAAGGAACATTCAATTACCTGAGGAACAGCAGCAGAGAGAGAAATGGCTGGGCCAGTCACTTTCCAGATCACTGGTAAAAATGAAAATTAGGACTCAGACACTTTGTATTCTTGGCCCAATGTGCGTTTTTTGAGGTTCAGTTTGACTGTATTATGATGAATATATGCCTGTTATAGGGTCATGTGTACACTTCATTTTTATCCTTCTGTTGTCAGAGTATGGGAGGTCTGTTCTGTAGGAGCCTTTCTGCCCTGTTATTCTTTTGCCAACCCTTCCCATCCTTGCTGCCTCCTTCCCCCCTAAAAAAAGTTGATATCCATTGTTTTTAAGAGTGCCTAGCTTAGTGTGGTTTCGATATTTGCTACTTCTGAAGACAGCTCTTAAATCACAAGTACTGAAATGGTGAAGAATTATATTATTTTTTTTCATTCTGTAGTGTCCTAATCCCCAGTGGCTCGTTCTCATCTGGCAGCTTCCTGCTTCCCACAGGAAAAATCCATCCAAGGCTGTGTCTGTTTTAGGACAACAGCCTCTGGACCATGGATGCCATGGAAGTTTTTCCAGGCAGAACTCCCAGTGTGTAGTGAATGGTCCCATGACCCCGCGGTCAGTCAGGGGTTTTGTTAGTGTTGGTATCTCTGTGTTCAGTCCCATCTCTGCCCACGAGCACTGGACAGTCCCTGCCCCAGGGCAGGGGAGCCCTGCCTTGCCTGATGCCAAAGCTAAACCAAAGAGTTGTGCACAGTGTGGATAACTGGGATGAGTCTTGAGGCTGTTTCCAAGCTGTGGTTTGCAGGTCCCTGCAGCACGTTGGTCACATTCTGCCTTCTCTTTGCATTGTCCCTTGCAGGTGTGGAGGAACAGTTGGAGCCATCTTCACGTGTCCCTTAGAGGTGATAAAGACGAGGCTTCAATCCTCAAAACTGGCCTTCAGGACTGTCTACTACCCCCAGGTGCAGCTGGGGACCATCAGCGGGGAAGGAATGGTCAGGCCAACGTCTGTGTCCCCGGGGCTCCTCAGTGTTCTCAAGTGAGTGCTGCTGCTCCTCTCATTCACCACTCCTGGACGCTGGCCTGGGTTTCACCTCACTAAAATGTAATGTCCTGTGGGGGTCCTGGGGGGGTTTATCTTCTCAGCTGCTGCTGGTTTACTGAGCTCTCCTCTGCTCTGAGGTGTTGTCTTTGCTGATTATTGTTATTATTATTATTATGCATCAGTCCTGTCTCAGTCTCTGTTAAAAGCCCTGAGTGGTTCAGACTGCAGTGTTTGATGCTCACTGCAGTGTTTGATGCTCTAGCTGCTCCATTCCATATGTGTGTTCATAAAGAAGAGGAAATGGGAAATTATCTAACAGCTGCTCAATAGTTCTACCAGCAACTGTGACAATCTCAGCTACTGTATTTTAATACCAAAGCACCATGGACTTATGGTCAGACCTCCTGCAGAAGGATTGAGTTTGTTTGGCTGCTTGGGCACCCCAGGGTGATACAGAGGTCCTGCAGAGATCAGGTGGCAGCAGTGCCAAGGAAAATACCGACCAGCAGTGCAAGTTGAATGATTTTATGTAAGGCCAGCACGCCTGGCAGACTGCCTGGGGAGAAGCTGCACAGTTATATAACACTGGAGTGCTAATTCACATTCTCTGCAGAGCTCTCTGGCTGGAGTCATTCTGGGACTTGAGTTTCTGTATTGTAAACAGCCTGCTTTCCCCTGCCAGACATTTCTTTGTCTGCTCAGAGGTGAGTCTAGAGCAATTCGTGACTGAATGCATAAGGCAGTGCCAGTTGCTTTGATTTTAATGCCCTTTCCTTTGCTATCTTTTCACCTTGCAGCATTGGACTTTAGGCAGCTGTAACTGAAGAAAGTGAAAACTTTTAAGGCAGAAAGATCTTCATTCATCCTCTGGGCCCATCTTTTTCTGGGGTTGTCTTTTTTGGGGGGGGAAGAGGAAATGGTTTAAAATGGGTCAGCCTTTTAATATATCTATTAAGCTCATTAAGTTTGGTGAGTGGAATCTTGATTTCATTTCACTTCAGGAATTGCTTAGCTGTGTGTATTGCCAAGTTTTCAACCTGATTACTTTAGAGGATTGAGAGCAAAGTATTTCTGCTGTAATTCCCTTGCAGGCAGAATCTGTGAAGAGCAGATAATGCTCTTGGTTATGACCTGAGAAAATACAAATGCAGGAAGAAAGAAGTGAAGTTCAGTCCCTTGCTTTGACTCTTTCATCCTTTTCTCAGTCCTGGCCATTAACTGGACATGACTTGGACCTCGTGGTTTGGGAAAATTGTGTGGCTAAGGGAGGAGCCATTAGAGCCCTACCAGTAAAATTGCTCTGTAAGAGTTAAAGGTGTTAAAAGTATGAAAGGCCTGTAAATGGAGAGAAAACAGGTACCCAGAGGGCAGGTTAAGCCTGCCGCTGCTGCTGGCAAGCACTCCAGAAGGACAGGCTGCTTTTGTCTAATCCGTTTAGGATTCTGATGAGTTAGCCCAGCTGGAAGCTGCAGTCGTGACTGTTAAGTGACTAAGAACAAGTAGTTGGTGGATCTGTCTCCTTGGAAACACTCAGCCCTGGAGTTTAGACGGAAAGTTCAGCTCTGCTGCAGAAAACAAAAGTGTGTCAGGAGCTCCTGTCTGCCGAGGTTGGGTTGGAAGCTGTGGGGAGCACTCGGGGCAGTGGCAGTGCCCTGCAGAGCAGAGTGTGAGCTCCGGGCGGTTCGGTGGGAGCAGTGAGCGCCCCGCGGAGCCCGGCTCGGCTGGAATTCCCATTTGCCCGGTGTTCCCATGCCGGGCTCAGTCCGGGCGGCCGCTGTCTGCCAGCCTGGGCACTCCCGTTGTTTGTACTGGGATTGCCACAGCCGGCTTTCTCAGGGGAAACAGCACATCCCATGGCAATTGGGAAGCGGAAAAGCATCTCTTTCTCCATGTCTCTGTGCAGGACTGTACGGGAAGCAAACTTCTGAATTGCTTAGATACAGAGAACAGTAAAAATATTCTTTGTTCATCAGTCACCTACCACTGGGTTCTCCATGGAACTGTGATTCAATTCCTGACAGTTTTCAATTCATGGAAATTATAACCTCGTGTCATTTGACACCCATTTACCTGTAGAGCACTGAATTTTATGGTGCAGTGGCCTTTACTCAGTGTATAATTCTACTTATTTTGACATATATCACATAGATTAAAATCTAATACTCTGCTTTTGTGTAGTTCTTTTGGCTCTCTGCCTGACAGAGCAAAAAACTAACTTTTAACCCAAATACTATCTTCTCCCTCCCTGTTTGTTTTTTATTTTAAGGTCAATTCTGGAAAAAGAAGGACCAAGGTCACTCTTCCGAGGGCTGGGTCCAAACTTGGTTGGAGTTGCACCATCAAGGTAAATAGTTAAACTATTGCTAAAACCCATGTTTAAGGTACCAACACAAATGTTACAGTGCATCTGTGATTCAAAATAATAGGCCATGAAGTTATCCCATCTGTAAACTGAGATTTGTGCCTGTGTTCTGCTCATTGTACCCACCAAGAAATACTGATAAAAATCTGATTTACACTTCTATAATGCTGGAAGGTGCAGAGTAAATTAGGCACTTAAATGCCAAGTATACTTGAGTTCCACATGATTGCAAGAGCCACTTCTGTGCTTGAAAAGAAAGCAGTGCAGAAAGGTCTGCAGGGTTAATAATTGCATTATTGCAGTGTCCTGCTTCCCTTGAACACACGGCAGTGAGTGGGAGCTGCGTGCCAGGGGAGAGGAGTTGCTCTCTGGGCTTTGCTTGCCTAAATTCTTCTCAAATGAAAAGCTGCAGCTGAGGGGGAAGGAGTCTCATTGCTGCCACAGCCCCAGGAGGGGTGTGTGTCCCTCCTTCAGCAGCAGCAAAGTTTGCTTGCTTTTGGAACTCTTTCAGCACCTCAGTGGTCTGTCCCTGTGGCCGTCCCGTTCTTGGCAGGGCCGAAGATCTCTCTGTCTAGGAAATGATAAAGCTCATTAGCAGCCTGGACATTGGCAGGTGTTCTCTGCCTGAAACTGAACCAGTTTGGGAGGAACCTGAAGGGAGGTGAAGTCCCTCTCTGGCCTCTGGCCTAGTAGGTGGGATGTGCCCCCACCCAGGAGAGGGAATCCTGTTTCTGTACAGGTGACCTTTGCAGCAGGGCTCTGAAGCCAGGACTCTGCTTCTCCATGCACCTCTCTCGTGCTGTCTGCAACGCCCTGCTGCCTCCCGCTGCAAAATATTCCTACCCTGTGGGTGCCAAGTCAAACTGTGGCACTGCATTGTAAGGGGAGAAAGAAAACAGAATCCCCTGTGTCCATGCAGATGGAAGTAGTCATGTGGAGGCCTCTTCAGAGAGAACTCTGTCTTTCAGGGGGCTCTGCAAAGAACAATAATCGTCTAATTTTATGCTGTCTGTATTACATTGCTTTTCTTCTTTTTTCCCCACAGAGCTGTCTATTTTGCGTGCTACTCCAAAGCTAAAGAGCAGTTTAACAGCATCTTTGTGCCCAACAGCAACATTGTGCATGTCTGTTCTGCAGGTTCTGCAGGTAAGTGTTTCCAATTCCAACAACAGAGGCCAGGTGCTGAAAATGTGCCCTTAATCTGAGGTGGTCTATGCCAAAAAACAGGAGTTTGCCAGCTCCTAGCTGGCCTTGTCTACAGAGGAACTGTTTTTCTGTTCAGCATGGAAATATTTCTGGATTTTTGTTTACTACTTTGGGATGTTTTTTCCAACTGCAATGCTCTGGTCATGTCTCTTAATGCAAGGAAAAAATATTAGTAAACACCATTAAACTTCTGATACTGCTTTTGCCAAATTGTTTCAGGATGTTGTACTTTTCCTACCAGGCCGGGAAAAATAGTTTGTTCTTGTAGGAAAAATACTGCAGAAGAGCTCCCCGAGTTCAATCATCAGTCACCAGAGTGGTCACTAAAAATAATCGTTCCCAAAGTCAGCTCTTAATGAGGGGAGGGTTCTGTTAATGAGCAGCTCAATGGCACCATCTACAGCCCCGGGGAACACGAGCCCAGTTCAGGTTTGTGTCCCCACGGGTTTCCTTTGAGCTGGAATTCCAAAACCAGGCAGTAAGGAAGGGATCTTGTCTGCAACAGCCTTTAGGAACATGACACACATATTAAAACAGGTAAAAAAGGGAAGAGTCCATGGGTCCTCAGCCTCTTGAATTTTAACATAAAATTGGAAGCTGTGTGGCTTTTGACACCTCTGGCTGGAGCTGTGTTAGAAATGTCTCCCTGCACAGGGTGTGAGGTTCATGGCAGTACAGTGGCCGGGATTCAGCTGTACCTCTGGTCTTGTTCTTTCAGCCTTTATCACAAATTCCCTGATGAACCCTATATGGATGGTGAAGACGAGGATGCAGCTGGAAAGGAAGTGAGTGACTGCTGGGGAGTGATGGATGCCACTGGTGGCTACAGGAGCTTCTGGAAAACTGAACCACTGTGGTTTTCCTCATCAGGAGCCTCTGGAAAACTGAACCATTGTGGTTTTGCTCAGGGCTCTTTGACAGATCTCACCCAGTTTTCCCCTGGCTCTCAGTTCCACCTTTCAAGCCATGTTTCTGTGTGCTTGGACTGAAGGTTCATGTTCTGTGTCTTCAGTTTGATGCACAGAAACTATTGAGAAGGATGTGGGAGTTGCTTTGAGTGCTGGGTTAGGTTCAACCTCTGGTTTCACTGTAAATCTTTAATTTGGCATAGTATTATTTTTCTCTTTGCTGCTTACAGAGTCCTCTAGTTCTGGGGTTGATGATGAGGATAAATGTATTGAGGACTGAAGGCTTTGATACAGCAGTGACAGAAGCTGTGGAAGGGCCATGAGAGCTCATGTGGGAGGCTGAGCATGAGGGTGGAGTCTGTGTCCCTTCTGGCAGTACAGTACCTGTACTCATCCCAGGTCACACAGAAGAGCTGCTGGCTTCAAACTGTGATGAAGACACAGCAGTTTATTCCATAAACCTTCCTACAGACAGTCAGAATCTGCTGCAGTGGTTTAATGTTCTCTTGCCTCCTTCACCACTGTGTTGCTGTTAACCACACGTCCAGGAGACAGAGGGAATTTGACAGCAATTTCCTTCAGTTGAATGCCTCACAGTCACTGGTGGATATCACAGCAGTAAGGGACTCTGCTAATAACGTGACTGCTTAGAATGGAAATTCCTTCCTGCAAGGACATGCTAGGTCAGACAAAAAGGATCTTACAAGGCACGACAACTTTATAAATAATTTATAAGACTTAATTCCAGCACTTTGCAGGGTGGCACGCTGAACTGAACTGAGTGCTGCCTCATAAAATGAAGGATCATTTCTCATGCAGCAGACTTCTGTCTCTTGGCCTGCTGTAGATGGCTTTAAGTGGAATCACCAGTTTGACACAAAGCAAAGTCTCTTCAGTGGTTATTGTCTGTTAAGGCCTTGGTGTGAACTGTGACAGACCAGACTGAACTTGAGCTGAAGGAGTGATGAGTGTGTATTAGTGGAGTAGCACAGCCAAGTGTGCACTCAGCATCATAGTCCTGCTCTGTGCAGCTTTCCTAGGAGAACTTTGGAGTAAAACTTAGAGAACCATTTCTGTAGTTATAAAAAGTATCGAAAGCCATAAGGGGTTTTTTAATACTGATTATTTTTCTTGGCTCACGATATGCTCTGTTCTGTTTGTTTTTTAGAGTGAGGGGCTCCAAACCAATGAATGCTTTGCAGTGTGCTAGATATGTTTACCAGACAGAAGGAATCCGTGGTTTCTACAGGGGCCTGACTGCCTCCTATGCAGGGATTTCTGAGACCATTATCTGCTTTGCTATTTATGAGAGTTTAAAAAAGCACTTAAAGGAAGTCCAGCTGCCCCCTTCCTCTAACGGGACCGAGAGGACCTCGACGAGCTTCTTTGGACTGATGGTTGCTGCTGCTGTTTCCAAGGGCTGTGCCTCCTGTATTGCTTATCCTCATGGTATGTTCACCCTTCCATTTAGGAGTGCAGGACAACAGCTGTTGCCTGGAATCCAAGACAAATGACGGGTCTGGGGCTGTAAAACTCTTAGTTGTTCCAAGGGCCGAATGCCCGTTCCTTTGGCTTCTGCACTGGCATTTTCAGTCCTGGTCCCACTATTCCCAGTTAGACATGTGGTTGGTGATTGGGACTTGCTGGTTTAAAAACAACTCCCAGACCACCAAAAAACTGATTGCCTGATGTTTCTGTTCTCACTAGTAGCCTCAGCTGGGTAAGTACCCAGAGCCTCTGGGATTCTGTGGTCGGGTTGTGGGAAGCACTTGGGGACTGAATGGTGTTAGTCTTTTTGGATAGATGTGAATGGTATGGTTGTGTAGAAGGAGGAATATTGATTATGTGAGCATCAGTAAAGCATTTAGATCTGTATTAGCTTCAAAGAGCAAATCATTCATTTATTCCACATGAAAGAGAACTCCTCTTTAGCTCTTCCTTCCCTCCAGGGCAGTGTGCCCAGGGTTCCATGGCTGGCTGTGCTGGCTGGCAGTTGGTACAGGAGGTTTCCACGTCCCTGGAGTTTACACACAGGAGTTTTCCTGCTCCTGGCACGTTTCTCCTGGCTAACTGTGGGCTCTCCTGGCTAACCGTGGCCTTTCCTGGCTACCTGTGGGGTCTCCTGGCTCACTGTGGGCTCTCCTGAGTAACTGTGGGCTCTCCTGGGTAATTGTGGGCTCTCCTGGCTAACCGTGGCCTTTCCTGGGTATCTCTGGGTTCTCCTGGCTATCTCTGGGCTCTCCTGGCTATCTCTGGGCTCTCCTGGCCATCTCTGGGCTCTCCTGGCTGACCGTGGGCTCTGTCCCTGTCGTGCAGAGGTGATCCGGACGCGGCTGCGAGAGGAGGGCACCAAGTACAAGACCTTCATCCAGACGGCTCGGCTGGTGGCACGGGAGGAGGGGTACCTGGCCTTCTACCGAGGACTCTTTGCCCAGCTCATCCGGCAGATCCCAAACACAGCCATCGTCCTGTCCACCTACGAGTTAATTGTCTATCTCCTAGAAGACCACGCAAAGTAGCAGAGCCCAGAGTCCTGCTGCAGACTGAAGACCAATTTCTTCACTGAACAAATAGTCCTTTAAGAGACTGGTGCAGGTGGCAGTGCTGGTGGAAACACTACAAGTCTGTGACCACCTGTGGATATTTCCCTTTGGACTCATGCTTTCTAAAAGGTTTCAAGTCATTAATGTTAATAGTTAATTATAATTTTTTAACTTGATAATTAAACTGCTACTAAATTAAATTACAGTATTTAATTTAATTATATATATTTGTCCTTTTCCTTAAGCACAGCCATACGTGGTCAAGGAATGTACCTCATACTATCAAGTGATCTCTTGGACTGATGTTCATTAAAACTGTATTAAAACAGGAGAACTGGCTTGGATATTTGAAACCGCCTTCTTACAGCTGGATCATATTGCTTTTGAGCACTGTGATAGCCTAAGTGCCCAAATAAGCTTGAGAGTAGTTCTGTTTTTTTCAGGGTGCATTGTTCACTGCTGTGTGAACACCCTGGAGTGTTCAAGTAGGACAAACTTATTTCTCTGTTTTGATGGTATGGACCATCATAATAATGATAATATTAATAATAACAACAACAATGCTGTGCACACCAGCATCTCTTAGAAAAGCCAGTTGGCACTGGCAATATGATGGTGGGAGGCTTTTAGTAAGAATGTGATTACAGTTCTGTGTCCCCTGTGCATGTGGAATACCTGGTGATGGTACTGGCTAGGAACAGACCTGTCCTGGCTTTTAGACCTTGCTTTGGTGCAGGCCTGAGAGCATAAGGACAGTCAGTGACTGGCTGCCCTGTGGAAGTTCCACAAGACAAAGATTTTCAACAGTTCTCATGATGCAATTCTTACATTTCACTTATGAATCAAATATCCTGCATACTTGAGATTAGTTCTTTCAAAAGCATTAGAATATGCTTTCATTTAAATAGTCTTCACCCCACTTGCATTGCAGCAGCACTTTAATTGTGATTAAAGTGTGGCATATGAATTACTACTGATGGTGCAGGATCGTGTATTTTACAGCTCACACGTAGGCTGGTGTTTTGCTTTGGCCATACTCTGCCCTTCTGTTCACTGGTGTCATTTGCTCTGGCAGCTGAGACAAACCCTGCAGCCTCTGAGCCCAGCTTTGGCCTTCCCTGCTGGTGACAACAACGAGCTCCTCATGGTCTGAGCAGGTGTTGAGTCCTGGGGCATGAACAAGTGTTTGGACAGCTTTGATTTCAGGACTGCTCACGGCAGAGATGCTGCGTGGCCATGGAAGGAGCACGGGAAGCCTGAGGACACAACCTGGGGCTGCCTTTGGTCAGGTGGGGTTCTCAGGCTGGGATTTGGTGCAGAAATGGGATGGGCTGGTAACTGGATCCAAACCTTCCCATTTGATGGTGACTGGGACTTGAGGTCATGTTTGACATCAGGGTGATGTAGGAGCTCAGTGCAGAGAGAGTAGAATGTGTGTGTACCTCATTATGAGGCAAAACTGCAAAAAATAACTGATTTCTATTATGTCTTCCTGGAAATAACTTATCACATTTCCTCTAGGCTAAAATAGGAAACAGTTGAGTAAAAATTGACATGGTTTTTTTTATGGAGACGATGAGCAGCAAGAGCTTCAGGCTCTTTATAGGAGGCAAAACTGTCAAGCAGTATTTCTATTTTTGAGAACTAGGACACTTGTGCTGCTACTCTGAAATATTTTCTGAGATTTGCTTTCCTAAATTAGCATTCCTCTGTACTTCCAGTGCACTAGCTCACTTCTAAAGCATTAGTCAAATGTGTAGATTGCTGATGTCTTTGAGAATGAGGGGAGGGAACTCCAACCCTTTTGAGAAGTCTGGGACTTGGTAAGAGAGAAAGCAAGAGAAAGTGAACAAATTTTTGTTTTTAGTCTTTATTTGATAAGGGGTTAATAAGCTATATTGGGAGATAATAGAGTTTTTGAATTAGTATTATAAAATCCTTTCTCCTTCCTCTCTCCAACAGAATTTTTAAAATTCACTAACCCTTGATTCCTTAAACCCCGTAAAGAGTTACCATTTTTAGGTGATGCTCTGTGAGCAATCCCATTGATGTCACTGAGTATGGAATAAGCCTATTACCAGAAGGAAGAATTTGAAGTAGCTTTTTCCAAAACGATACCTGAATTTAAAAATAACCAACAACCTTTCTCTGCTTGTTAAAGTCAGTCTAAAGGAATTTTTCACTGTCCTTTCCTCTTCTCCAGCTTCTACAGAAAGTCATTTTCATGGAAGACAGGTAAAGGCTTCATTACTAGACCCTTTGTAATTAATTATTGAATTATCAGCAAGGTGATGAAACTGCTGCTATCTGAAGTGACCACAAAGATTCCATTCACTTTACCAGGACTGCGCCTGATTCCATTCATAAATTAACAGTTAAATGGAAATTAAACACATATATTGTTATGCAATATTATGAGCTACTCATGTGGGTTAATTTCATTTCGGAAGAATTTCTGAGCCACACAAGGGTTTCCCAAGTCCTTACCCTGTGAGACTTACTGCCTCCTTTTAGATGTCTGTGGTTGCCTCGATAGCCCTCAAAATATCTGCATTTGCTGGGAATTGTGCTCCGTGCTTGTACTGCCATTGTGCCCCTTGCACAAGTTCCTCATTAGCTCCTTTAGGGAGGAAACTAAATTTTAAACAATGCACCTCTGGTTGGACTGATAGTACAGACAGAGCTGATAGGAAGGGAGGGACTTGTGCAGGAAAAAAATCAGCTCTGCAGCACAAGTCCTGGAGCACACGCAGGTCTTGGTGTGCCAAATGACTGGGTGGGTTGTTCTTCCTCCTTTCCCCATCATTTGGTGTCATAATACAATCCCTAAGTAATTGCACTAAACAATGGGAGAGAGATGGAAAAATTATTTGCCTTTTAAATTCGTTAAGATGAAACATTCACTGTTACTCCACAAAATTAATTTCCGTGGTTAAATCTGTAGAGATGGAAATGGAACAATGAAGAGCCCAACCATAGTTAAGCTTAAAAGTGCAGCTTACTCCCAGCACAAATATTTGTCTGTGAAGAACTTTTCCATTTATGCCTTTAAAAAACACAATGGTGACATAACTTGAAACTCCTGAATTTTATTGTGCTGAGAAGTTTTTCCTTTTGTTTTAAACACAAAAACAACTACACGTTTTGAGGCTGGATCAGTCTCGTACTTTGGAGAGATCTTAACCTCTTATTTCATGTAAAAGCACAGCACGATTGTCAAACTACCAGCTGTTCCGAGAGGACAGCAGACGCGTGTGCTGAGGGATCAGAGCATGAATGGGGTCACTTTCCTTTCCAGGGGACAGCTCCTGACCAGGCGCCAGTTCTGTGCCTTCTTCAGAGCCGTGTTTGTGCTCAGAGCCGTGTTTGTGGCGCTGGGGTGGATCTGCCGAGGGCTTTGCAGCCTTTTCCCCTTCAGAGCTGGGGCTGTGTGCAGGGGACACCGAGGGACACTCATCCCTCTGCAGCATCCTCCCGAGGGAACGGGGGCACACACTGATCTCTGCGGGCAGCGACACACCCGAGGGAATCCATGGATTTGTGTCAGGGCAGGGGGAGGTGGGATTATCAGGATCTCCCCAGGGAATTGTCACAGCCCCGAGGCTGCCGGAGCTCCGGGAGCGTTTTGGACAGCGCTCCCAGGGATGCCCAGGCTGCGATTTTGGTGTGTCTGTGCAGGGCCGGGGGTCGGGCTGTGTCCCTTCCAGCTCAGGGTATTCTGTGCAGTGCCGGGCTGTTCCCCGGGGCCTGTCCCAGGATATCCTGTGCAGTACTGAGCTGTTCCCCGGGGCCTGTCCCAGGATATTCAGTGCAGTGCCGGGCTGCGGCGGCTGCCCTTCACCGGGCCCTGTCCCTGTTGTCACACAGAAAGCGCCGCGTCTAAATTTAGGCTCAGCAAAGCCCCTCCGCTGTGAGCCGCGTGCGCCGGGCGCCGGGCCAGGCACGCCGAGCCAGGCACGACCTCCCCGGGCCGCCCCCGCGGGCCGGGCCCGGGCCGCCCCCGCCGCCACGATCTCGGCCTTTGCGGCGCTGACTCACGGCGGCCCCGGCGCACGACTCCGGCCTCGCCGTGAGTCACGCACCGCCCCCGCGGGCACAGGGGCGGGCCGGGCCCGGCCGCGCCCCTACAAAGCGGCTCCGCCACCGCCGGGGCAGCGCCGGCATGGACGGAGCCGGGCTGGGCGTCACCGCCTGCGCCGCGGCCGCGGGGCTGCTGCTCTACCGCATCGCGCGGAGGTACGGCCGGCGGGGAGCGGGGACGGGGAGGAAGGCAGCCAGGGGAGGAAGGAGGGAGGAGGAAGAGGAAGGGAAGGAGGGAGGGAGGCTGGGCCTTGGCGGGATGCGGCCCGCGGCGGCGGGAAGGCGCCACGCGGGGCCCGGGCCCGCCCGGCCGGCTCCGGGCGGTGTGGGAGCAACGGGGCCGCTCCTGGACAGCCCCGGCAGGGTCCGTGCCCGACCCCAGAGCGATGTGGGAGCATCGGGGCCGCTCTGGACAGCCCCGGCAAGGTCCATGCCCGACCCCAGAGCGATGTGGGAGCGGCGGGGCCGCTCCTGGACAGCCCCGGCAGGGTCCGTGCCCGGCCCCAGGGCGGCTGTGCGGGAGAATGGCTGGAGCGTTCTCCCGTGTCCCCGGGAATGGCTTTTGTGTGCCGGGCTGAGCATCCTGGCGCGCTGCGGTGGCCGCGGTGACACCCATCGCTGCCCGGGGACACCGCCGGGGACGCGGCTCTGCCCATCGGGGTCTCCCCCGCTCGTTTCCTGACGTCTTCAAGGCAGGGAAAGAGAAGATCCTGCTCCTTGGGCTGGTGGATGTGGGGTGAAGGAAGGTTTGATGGGGAGCAGGTCTGTAAAATAACAGCGCTGTTAGCACAGTGCTAGAACTTGAGGGGATTCTATACAAGTCAAAATTATTGATTAAGAACCAAAATTCTTTGGTTACTTGTTTCTTAATTGCACAGAACGTTCGTGACCTTAGAACAATTTAAATTCAGAACGTCTGAAAACCAGGTTTGAAAAGCATCAGGAGAGATGTGGTGATTCAGATCTCATAAAAGGAGAAAAGCTTATTTTGACATATTCTAATCTAGCATAGCATGAAAGGAACATAGGGATGTGTGGAATAGGAGGCACTTCAGTCTCTGTGGCAGCAATAGACTTTGCAGTCTGCTCATCTATTAAGTGCTTCTATTGGAGACAAGCCAGTCCCGAGGGCTCCGTGTTAAGGTTCACTTCAAGTTTATGCTGTGCAAGAGAAGAATATTCCTACATCCTCAATATGATGTCTAAGGTTTGCTCTGAAGCATTTGCTGTTTGTTTAACCGTATCAGTGATCAATGGGGCATTGGCCCAGATACAAGACTTGGCATTTCTATGACATATATAGGGTAGCCAAGAAATCCAAGTGGCCTAAAGCAATCCCAGTGAAGCAGGCAAGATTTCTTTGACCCAGTTGATGCTAGCGTGCCTTTTGAGGCAGGAGATGGGATTTGTTTTGCTCAAGTTCATCAAAAGGTCTCTGGAATGGAAAGCATTTCTTCCCAGTCTTTGAAGACTGCTGGTAAATTCTTTCAGGTGACCTTGATAATTCTTTGAGCCTACATATTTGTGTTTCTCAGTACTATTCTGATAGTTCCAAATTTCTTATTCTGCCTTAGTTAAAGGAATCTTCCATAGTCATCAAGGAGGACAGCTTGATAAGGGACACAGCCGTGATGTCAGACATAGATATGGAGATGAAAAATTTGATGTCCAGATACAAACAGAACCTGGGGTGGTTATCCCTGGGAGTGTGTCCCTGCCTGAGCCCACTGGGCACCTTTTTCCTGGCTGAGAGGACACCAAGTCTGGCTCATGGGAGTGGACAGGCTGTGTTGTGACTTACATCACTGTACTAGAAATTTGCTCTTGTGGCTGAGTCTTGTCTGTAGCTGCTAGTTCTGAGCACGTGCATCTATGTTATAGTTCACCTGCTGGGATCTGGGCAGCTGTGATGTGTTTTTCCTGCCCTGGAAAATGGGGTGTAGCATTGGGTCTGCACTGACAGACCCCTTTTCTGTCAGGAGATGGGCACAGCACAACCTGGGGTTTGGCAGCTGTTCTGTGCCACCCAGGAGTGTCCCTGGAGCTGAGTTTCAGCTGAGCCCTTAACCCAGCTGTGCCAACAGTGCTGTGCGAGCACTTGGTCTGTCTGACTGCCACCAGATGTGGTTTGATCAAAACTGAGCTGTGCAAGACAGCTCTTCTTCCCCATGTGCTTTTTGTTCAGATTTGCAGGTGTAGCCATTTGAATAATTGCTTTGTGATCCAGTTATGCCAGAATGAAATCTGCTGCTTTAAATACTTTTAATGGGGAATTGGGTTTTTCTTCTAATCCTTGGTAACCCAGCAAAGAACTGCACACCCACCGGTGGTCTCTTTCAAGACTACAGAAAAGTAAACATCTTCATCTTCTGACTTAATAGTAAAGAGGGTGGGGAATAGATGTAAATAAAAATATTTACAAATCCGGTTTATTACCACCTGCACTTATCAAGGTAGACTGTTGTTCTGGCAGTCCATTAGGAGCATGGACTTCAGCATGACCTTAAATGTGTGTGTAAAAGAGGAGTAGTGAGGAGGGCTGGGAGTTGGAAGGAGCCTGAGTTCCTCTTTGTTGCATCCACTAGATTGGGAATGGGGGATTTTTGCACCTATTTCTATGGCAACAGATTATAGGTTCACAGAAGGAAGTATTATTGCCTCTTATCCTAAATAATCCAGGACTTAGCCATTTCTTTTGCATATATTGTCAGAATGAAGTGCTGCTATTTAATCCTTGGTAGTACTTCCTGAGGCTCAAGAGCAATCAGTGAAATCCTGTTTGGAAAAAGATGGGAAGGTCTCAAGTTTACTGAGGGTTTGGTCTCTGATATTAGTGAGTTCTCAGGTAGGGTTTGGCACTGATGATTTTTGCTTTATAGCATGACTGCTATATTCACCTGTGCTTTCCACTTCTGTTATCCTTGCAATTAGTGCTTTTACCTCTGTCATGTCATGGCATTTAGAGGCTGAGGGGTGGTGTTTTTACCCGTTTATTTCTGTGGGTGCCAGAGGATGGTGTGCAGTGGTGAGAGGCAGGGAGTGTGGCAGGTTCTACAGTACCTGGGCAATAACCTCCTGGAGTCCAGGCTGTGCCCCAGGAGCTGCAGGGTTTGTGTGCTGCTGCTTGAAGCCTGATGTTATATTTGCACAGCTTTTACACCTGCGATAGTGAGACTGGACAAATACAACAGGTGTTGCTGTCCCTCCTCCATCTGGCTGATTTGACATGTGCTTGGCTTTGGGACAGCAGTAGCTCATGGATAACTCAGGCTATCGACCTAGGTTTGTCTGCTTTAAACTCTGGGCTGGTTTGGGTTTGGTTCTTTTTTGCCTGTTAGTTTTAGCAGGGATATTTTTAACTCAGATCAGTTGAGCCCCCGTGGCAGTGAAGAAAGTTGAGCAGGGAATATTCATTTTAAGAGGGGTGTGGGTGTTTGCATCTATTTTGAGATGAGAATCTGTTATCCTAGTAGCTCCAGCCATTTTCTTTCAGCATCTGGCAGGGAATCCTCTGTGCATTCTGACTTTTCAGTGCTTCATTTGAAGCATATCCTCATTGTTAGTGCCTTAACAGGAGGCTCAGACTTTGCTTGAGGGTTTGGTATTTTATGAACCGAGTTTCAAGGCATGGTGTATGGAAATGCAAGTGGGAAAAATGTTAATTGTGGGGATCCAGCTACAGAGGTGATGGCTGAGAGAAGACCCACCTGGCTGTTTGGCTGCAGGGTGCCAGACAACACTTCTGCAGCACTCAGATGTGTCAGCAGCAGAGAACATTTCCTGGAGCTGGGAGAAGTTGCTCTCAGCTGGGAGCACTTTGGCTGCTGTCAGCGGCTCCCCTGCTCCGTCACCCTCTGCTGTGGCAGTGGAGCCACACGGATCAATCCCCTGCCGGAGCTGGGTCCAGCTGTCTGCAGAGACCAGTCCTGAGCAGCTGCCCTCCCTTGGAACTGGGACTGGTTCTGATAAACCCAGACAGCTGAGCTGGGCTGCCTTGGCCTGCCTCCTCTTGGGGATTGCACTGAGTTTGGAGACAAATGCAGAGCTTCTCTGGCAGGCACGCTCAGGGGACTGAAGGTCTTTGCTCAAGCATCTGTCACAACCTGTGGTGGTGGGGCCACGTCCCAGTCCCAGCTGTTTGTGTTGGCTTTTGTTTTAACAGGATTGCTTCAGAAAACCAGGAGCTCATGGATCAAGGTCATTAGTCTTTATCCCTTCAGTTTCTAGTAAAAGCAGGGGATGAAATGTTGATTTCACAGTTCCTTTAGTACCTAAAGTTGTGAAGAAACAGCTGTTTACAGTGCTGGAACCTCAGGAAAATGTGATATGCCCTTGTCCTACCAAACAGGGCAGACAGAGCTGTAACCATGAGCCTGTTCCCTGGGTTTCTGAGCACCATCACAGGCAGCTCTTGTGCATCCTGACTTCCTTTTCCTGGAATCCTGTGTATTAAGCATCAATTCTACTGCACCTTGTCTACTGCTGATTATGGAGAGGACTTCCACCCCCAAATATGCTCCTGAAAAACAGTGAAGTGGGTAAATCACAGGGTTGTTATTAAAGTTCTGGCTTGTCCATGGTACTAGAACAGAGGTATGATTGTCGGGCAGAATTTATTTATTTCTGCTTTAACATTCCATCTTTTCACTGCTAAAATGGCTACTCCAAGTCGCGTCATGAAGCACACGGAATGGGAGGATTGTCTGTTTCCCTGCCTTTGGCTGTTGGAAAGCTGTGGCTGTCCTCTCCCTGGGCTGAGCCCCGTGCCCCCGGCTGAGCCGTCCCTCTCCCCGCAGGAAGAAGCCCACGCACGTGACAGTGAACTGCTGGTTCTGCAGCCAGGACACGGTGGTGCCCTACGGGAACCGCAACTGCTGGGACTGCCCCAACTGCGAGCAGTACAACGGCTTCCAGGAGGTACCTGGGTACACCCTAACCCTCACCTGGGGGCCATCCTCACCTCACAGGGCCGCTGCAGGAGGAGGGACAGCTGGCAGCTCTGTGCTCAGCACCCCTGGGCTCAGCACCTCAGCCTGGACAAAGAACCCGCTGTGCTGGGGGTGCTGACTGCAGAGATCGAGACGAGTTTTCCTCTCTTGCTTTAAAGGGCAAAAGTGGCCTTGGCATATCTGTTAAGAATGCCTTTTTTACTGCATGGAACAATTCTTCTCTAGTTTTGTATTCTGCTAAATAGCAAAGCCTGTTTTAATCTGAAATCAGCACCACCAGCTACTTGCAATAGGTGTGCAGGCCGGTGGAGATGGGGGGAAGGTTTGAAGTATTTTGTCTCTTTTTTTACTTACTTATTTTTTTACGTAGGTGAGTGCTAATGATATGTAGAGCTGACAGAGCTTAGGGAATCTTACTGTCAGCCTAGCTTTCGTTTTATGGTTGAGTGTTCTCTTTTCCCCCTGCTTTTTGTCAGAATGGAGACTACAACAAGCCCATCCCTGCCCAGTACATGGAACATCTTAACCACGTTGTGTCGGGCAGTCCGACCTTCTGCGACCCTGCCAAACCACAGCAGTGGGTGAGCAGCCAAATTCTGCTCTGCAAGAAATGCAACAACCATCAAACCATGAAAATCAAACAGCTGGCTTCATTCTCACCAAGGGAGGAGGTAAGTGTTGGTAGGGACTGCCTCACTGGAGAGTGTTTGTTTGTCCAAGGCATTCCCATCCATGTGTCTGCTATTCCTGCTCTGTTTATTCCATGCTGCACCCGAGTAGGCAGGAGAGAGAGCAGTTTCTCAGTGTGCTGTGGAATGATGCTCCAGCAGGCTTCAGAAGAAGTCCAGTGATTAATGTTGCAATTTTACCTAATTCTACTTCAAAGCTGGAATGTTCCCCTGTTCTAGATGAGTGCTGGAAATTGAAGCTTGAGCCCAAGATATTTCTGAGATCATCTTACAATTCCAGTACTTCCCATGACTGAGTTTATGGGACCTGAGAGGCACAGCAGCCCACTACATGAAGCTTTAATAGATTTTGTTTTCCTGAGGCCCTGGCTGTGCTGCTCTGCATTTACAAGTGAAGTGGGAGAGGAATCCTGTGCAGTGATACAATTTCCCTGGTTTCCACCTGTGCCTAGGAGGGCAAAGGGATTTTGCAGTTACAGCAACAGGATTTCCTGCTCAGCAACTTCTCGACCTTCCCATTACTTAATATGCCTGGAGGATGGGATAGTGGGGTTTATCCTTCAGTTTTATGGCTCCCCAAAGTTTTGTGCAGAGAATTTAGTGCTGCACTCCTTAGCCTTCAGCCATGGTCAAGCCTTGGGGTCAGACTGTGCTGTGGTGTGATGTGTCCATCCTCTGCCTTGCCTAATCCAGTCTGCTTTGTGTGATTATAATGAGTTTAATCAGAATGACTCCCAGAGAACAGATTGAAATTTGATCACACTCAATGAGAATGTCTTTGGCTGGTGCCCTTTTCTCAGCTTTATTTCTAGTCCCTGCCTCTTGCCAGACCTATCCAGTTGCTCGAGTACTGCCAGCATTTGGCCCCTTTTTAGGCATTCAGTGAAGTGCAGTGCCTGTGCCAGCTGAGAAACCTGGGATTGTGTTGTCCAGCATGCTTGGATAAGGGTGTCAGTGACAGCAGGAGCACACCAGGCAGGGATGAGCCTGAAGTGAAGGAGCAACAGGTATTTTGTGTCACCTCATTTGAGGAGAGAAAGAGCAATCCTAGTTACTTGTCTCAACTATGTGGAATTCATAAGATCTCAGCAAAGACAGCAGAATCAGGCACAGAAATTCAACATGCTGATGTTGGGCCACAGCAGCCTTCTCCAGGGCTGTGTTTTGCCCTCCCTGCTGGGACGTGGAGGCTGGGCCAGCTCCGTGTGGGGCTGGCTGTGTGCCTGGCCTGCAGCCTGCTCTCTGTCCAGCCCCGGTGTCAGGAGCTGTCCCCGTGAGACTGCAGCCGCGCTTTGCCCTCCTGTCAACGGCGAACGTGACACCTGCTGAGGCACCTGCACTCCTCACCTGCCTCTCCCCCGCCGTTCTCTCACCAGGGCAAGTACGATGAGGAGATCGAGGTGTACAAGCACCACCTGGAGCAGACCTACAAGCTGTGCCGCCCGTGCCAGGCTGCTGTGGAGTATTACATCAAACACCAGAACCGGCAGCTGCGGGCGCTGCTGCTCAGCCACCACTTCAGGCGCCGGGAGACGGACAAGAGCTACACCCAGGTACCTGGGCACACCTGGGGACTGCGGGGCAGGGGCACAGCTCTGTGCCCTGCACTGCCTCTGCAGCTGGGAGAGGGAGGCAGCAGCCTGGGGCTCTCTAGCCCGGGGAGCTTGGGCGCGTGGCAGCAGTTTAGAAGAGCACAGGAGAGTTGCCGGGGATGCTTCTCGTGTTAGTTTGAGGTTTTTCCTCTCGCTGGTGTCATTCAGCACAGTTGCCAGAAGGTAAGTTTAGTGTAATAATAGAGGGAGGGAAAATAATGGGACAGGCAGAGAAGGAGAGGTAGGGAAGCCAATTTATGAGTGTGGTGCAGGAAATTACAGAGTACAAGGGGAAAAAAGGAAAAAAAAGGACAATGGGAATTGAATTATGACCTTCTCCTTGTTTCACTGCCCTGCCTGGCCTTGGTTCTGCTCATGTCTCTGCTGTTGGTCCTTGCTAGTCTACAATAATCCCATGTGGTGGCAGCCCAGTACAGAGACTTAGAAGGACTTGAGCAGAGCAGTCCAGTAAACCACACAGTCTGGGAGTGTTTCATACAGCACCGTTTCAAAACCTTGTTGCAGTTTCATTCAGCTTCTGACAAAGTGTTTCTCCCTTCCCCTGCAGAATTTGTGTTCATCCTCCTCTTCCACTTCCATCACCACGCCAGCTCAGGTGATACTTCTGCGGTTCCTGGCCTTCCTCAGCTGTGCGTTCCTGGTTCTGATGGCCTTGTACGGCTCGGGCGACCCCTTCTCCCTCGGCACAGCTGTCCCTGCTGCTGTCCCCTCTGGCCCGGTGCGGAACAGGACTGGCCCGAGCCCCCGTGCGGGCGGTGACGGTGACAACGGCGGTGGCAGCCCGTGGCGGGGCTGGCGGGAGCTGCTCCCGGAGCGCCTGCTGCAGAGCCTGAGCGCGGCGTGGGCCTACGGCAAGAACCACCAGATGGCAGTGGCTGTGCTGGGGCTGCTCACCTGCCTGCTGGCCATGCTCCTGGCCGGGCGCATCAGGTGGGTGTGCTCGGGCTGCCCCGGGGGGAGCTGTCCCGTCCTGTGCTGCCCCGGTGACCCAGGGGTAAACCTTCTCCAGAATGGCACGTGTAGAGCTGCGTGCCTTGATTCATTCAGTTGAATTTCTGTGAATGAAAAGTTGCTTGTGCAGCTCTGGCAGAAAATGGGGCTGATCTGCTGAGACGCTTGCCCAGCAGCAGGCAGGGCTGCACATGGTGTGCTGTAATCAGAGGCAGTGCAGAACCTGCTCAGCCTGGGTACCCTCCCCATCTCCCCTCTCCTTCCTCGGGACCAAGGGGGTTCCCTGGTGTGGACCTGATATTTTCTGAGCCTGAGCTCTTCCCAAGGGAAACCTTTTAAAAGTTTTCTTTTTCCCAAAAGAACCTTGTGTAAAAAATATTCCTTTCCTGTAACAACAGGTGTTGTTTGCTATTTCTGTTCCTCAGCCCATGGGAGAGGTGTCAGCCCTGTGGACCAAGAACGTGCCTTTAGCACAGCGTGCTATAAAAGGGCTGAATGAATTGTAAATAAAACCTGATTTCTGCTGCCTCCTGACTGGAGTCAGGCACCTTTATCTCGTGTCCTACAGCGACACCCCAGTGCCTGAGCCCGTGTTTGTTTCCTTTCCCCTGGCAGGCTGCGGCGCATCGACGCCTTCTCCTCCGTGCTCTGGGTGGTGGTGATGAGCCTGCACCTGGCCGAGAGGTACCTGAAGGCAGACACTCCCAGCTGGCTGGACACGGCCAAGTTTGGCACCACGTCCCTGTGCTGCCTGGTGGGCTTCACCGCCGCCGTGGCCACGCGCAAGTCCACGGGCCAGCGGAGACTGCGGCCACGAAGGTCAGAGCCACTGCAGTGACCCTGGGAGCAAAAAAAAGCCTTGTGAACTCTGTGTGACTGGTGCTTCTCTCTCCTCTTGTTGTTTTTTTCCCTTCCTCTGGTTCTCTTTTTTAAAGTTAGATAAGCAATGAAGATCTCTTCTTCCTTTTTTTTAAGATATATGTATATATGTATATATACACGTATATATGTGTGTGTGTATATATATATCATTTTCCCCCCATCCTTGCTTACCACTGTGCTGGCTGCTCGGAGCATTCCCACTGCTAGCCATGGAAGCTGCTCGTGCTGCCTCCATTCCTCCCTTGCTCCTGCATCCTGTGTCAGCAGTACAAATATCCAGCTTCCCCAGAGTCAGTTCTTCCAGCAGCTGCCTCACAAACTGCTCCATAAGTGCAGCCTCCTCCCCATTCTGCTCCTCCAGCCAAAGAGATTCTGGCTCCTCCTGTCCTCCTGGTTCTTCTCACTGCCTCTCCATCCTTAGCCACTCAGAGGAACCCTCTGCCCTGATCCACCATGGGGCCAGGGCCACCTTCACTTTCCTAATGGTGCTGTCATTTTAATTTGGAACTGATGGGAACTTGCCTCTGGATTTGGAGTCCTGGTTAACACATGCTGTGGTGCCCAGGCATGCGAGGAGGGGACCACACAGAGCCCAAAACCTGGTTCTTCTTGCCTTCCACTGTGTAGCATCACTTACCTGCATCTTCTCTTGCCTGCCCTTCTCCTGGCTCCTGTTTTAAATGGAGAAGTGTCCTTAAGTGCTTTTGACTGAAACTTCAGTAATTTATTCAAAAAGGTGCTTTAAAAAGTCATGTAGCCCAGGGTATCTTAATACCTGAAAGTATGCAGCTGTTTGAGGTTAAATTTTCAGATCTACCAGTGGTTGTTGCCTTCGGTGCCAGTTTTCTTTGGGTTTTTTACCCACCTGCTCCCTGAGCAACATCTGTGTATAAGCACAACTGGACAAAAATGCCCAAGTTCCTCCACTCCTGTAGCCTTAGAAAGAGAAGAAGTGTGGGACTGCCAACCTCATGCTGTGATACCTGGTCAGCTTTCACTGTACATCACCACTCAGCCAGTGTTCATTGCTGAGAGCACAGATTGGAAGGGTGTGCTGTGGAGGGGGTGGGAGCTCTGCTGTGGGACTGCATGGCAACAGAGATGGATTTGTTGGGTTACTTGCAGGGGTTCTTTTTGTAGTCTGGCATTGTGCTAATACTGCTGAAAAAAGGGTCTGGAAATTGAGACTTGGAGCTGAGAGCCTGGCACTCCTCTGCTGAAAGCTGGGGTGGCTGGGTGTTACTGTGGGGAGGAGGGAACTTCCAGCTCTTTGGGTTTTTTAGGATTAACTTGTGGGGGCCTCTTAGGATAAGCAGTCTGATTATCCTGCACAGCTGTTTGAAAGGCACTCCACTGAGTTTCTCATGTGGATTTTGGTCTTTCAAGAGGAAATAGCACTTTTACAGAAGCTCTGCTGTTTTCTTCTGTTCAGAATAGCACAGTGGAACTCACCACCCTAATAGTCTGATGCAAGTTAATTGGGTCTAGTGATCTTCCAGTGTATCAACTATAAAATAATCAGAATAGAGCTCTCACTGTGAAGTATCTGCAACTCCTGCTGAACAATGCAGACCCTACTGGGTGCTGCAGATGCTGGTGAAATTAGAGGAACTTTTTTAAAGGAAACAAAAGCTATTTCCTAGCTGTTCATACTTGCTGTTCCTCGAGCTGGTGTTCATTGTGAAAGCATAAAGGTGACACTGCCAAAAGCTGTGAAATCTGTTAACAACAGGCCAGGCTGGGTCGGGGGAAGGTGCAGCTCCTGGCTGTAACTTAGCAAGGGAACGGCCACACAGACCTGCTGCCCACCTGGGCTCTCCTTTGGAATCTTTTCCTGGTGCCTTCAGAGAACTGCAATATCCACCTCCAAGCTGACAGAACCTGGCCCCATTCTGTGCTTGTGAATGGTGCTGAGGGTTGTTTACTTTCCTACCCACAAAAGGAATCCAGCACCTGCAGGGTCTGGTTCCATCTTCCACGTTCCCATCACTTACCAGTCCTGACCCAAAACATTTGTCTTCCAGCCCACAGGCATGGGAAACCTTGAGCTATTATGGCCATTAAGTGAAATTAGGCATTATTTTAATTCCTCCCTTCTTCTTGCTTCAGGACTTCCAAATTTTCCTCATAATGTGCTTGTAAGAAAATATTTATCTGTGATTGTCTTCTACACTGACCTGTACAATTTGGATTGAAAGTTCCTCCTGCTGTAATGCTGTGAAATGTGTCCAAGGAATGGGAGGAATCTCATGTTTGAAGGATATATTGAGAAGGCTCTAAGGAGGGGGATGAGAAGCTGACAGGCTCGGTGGGAATGGTCATGGTAATGTCATGCCCAGTTTGTCAGCAATATCGTTTTATTAATAAGAATGAAATCAATCTGTCCAAATTTTCTTGCCCAGTAGTAAGGAAACTGTTGGTAGCAGCTTCAAAGATGCCTGGCAGCCTCTTCAGCTGTTTTATTTTCAGGAGCTGAAAGTCAGGGCTGTGTTAAGCTTCACTGTCCTGTTTCATATCATCTCCTATCTCCTATAAGTAGTTGTTTTCCTCTCTTTTCAGGAGCACTTTGGTTTTTTCTTTCTACTTAAACTTGACTCATTCTCAAGCTCCCTGGGGTCAGGCACCTTTTGTGATGTTTTGCTCTTAAATGTTACATTGGTTTGCCATGCCTGTTCTTTTCTCTGCCTGTCTTGTTCCCTGTGCAGTGCTGGGATGGGATGTGGGGGATGGACACTAAATGTTGGGAACAGGCTGTTGGTAGAGCTGTGGGAAGGAGAGGATTTACACTGTGAAGCCTGAATAATCCTGTTAAGGAGTATTTTAGCTCTGTTTGCACAGCAAGTGCAAATCTATACTGAGTTTAAAGTCCTTTAATGTGGGAGATGTGTTAACTGCAAGTGACATCCGTTTGTCTTTGCTTTATGCAGATTAATACAAATGAAGTATATTTACTAGTTGCACTAATTTATATGTCAGAACATCAGAAAGCTGCTTTGTTTTATGGGCAAGCTGTACAGCTGATCTCTGTGGTGCTTTGTTCACAACCTACAATTGAAGAACTTCTGTGCTTGTAATTGGGAAAATTTCAAAGGTGAAGCAGAATAACAAAGTACATATTGAAGTGGGGTTCATTTAATGCCAAAGAAGCTTTTCTTTTTGCTCAGGTGTCAGCTGATTTTCCCCACTTCTCAGTGCCTCAGCATGTCTGTGCTGCTGCTTCTAAAACCAACAAAAACCTCAGAGCCTCAAAACCAAACTCACAATTGAATTTTTGGTGGTTTAGAGACTCTGATGCTGACAGCCTCCTTTCCTTCTCCTTGTCTCACATGCTTTTGCTGATGGTGGAGGATGATGGATCTTTTGGGGTAAGGAAGAAAGGAGGAGGAGGGTGGGTTTTGTCCAGAGATGTTCTGATTTATAAACTGTAGCATTCAGTCTGTAGCAGTTGTGTCTCAGACAATGAGCCCTGCAGATAAGCTGGAAGTTGGCAGCATTCTACTGTTGACTGTGAAAAAAAAAATTGTCAAACCACTACTGCCTTTGCTGAGACTGTTGTTGCCACACCTGATTTCAAAGCCAGGTGGGCTGTTGTAGACACTGCCATGCCAGGGGTTCTGTATGGAAGGTGCTTTGCATTTTTCACTCAACAGTTGGATAAATCATCTGTGTCTTCCAGATGGAGATACCTGAGGTGCATCATCTAACTGTGTGATTGCTTGCCCCACTGTGAGTCCAGCAGGAGGAAAATGTGTGTTTTGGTGCACAATGGCCCTGTCCTGTGCAGCTGAGGTGCTGTTTTGTGTCACACATTTCCTTCTGCTGGGTGGGATAAGAGCTGACAAAGGCTTGGTAACTGACAGCCACAGCTGACACAAAATCATCCAGAACCACTTGGTCAGTGCTCTGAGCTTCTTGTTTTCCCTTAGCTGGGCTCTTGCTTCAGGCCACAGAGGAACACAGGGTAACCTGTGGTCTCCAGGTGCAGTTTTGTTGCCTGAGGATTCTCCCAGCCATGCGGGCCAGGGCACGCAAACATCTGAACAATATTAGTGGGGTTTACCCAAAAACCCCTAATTCAAGGTGCTGCTTTTTCACACTAACCTTGTGTCTGGGCCAGGGGATGGTGACAGACTAGGGCTGAGGTGCTGAGGGATTGTTAGTGGGTTTGTGTGTCGCTTGAAATCAAATCTGCTCCATCCCCCAGTGCCTGACTCTGGCCCTCGGTGGCCGTGGCTGATCTGCCAACACAGAATCTTGTACCCTGCCCAGCAGAGCCAGATTTATAAAGGGGCCAATGTAGGTTCACTAAGTGCCTTTCCCTGGACAAGATTTGGGACAACACTGTGTTGCTTTGCTTGGTGGAACCATGGCTGCAGTGTGGGACAGCAGTGCCCATGTGTCTGCCAGGCCAGCACTTCTGTCCTTCCTGTGCCACCACGGAGTGTGGCAGGGCACAGGGGGACACCTGGGCTAACATTTCTGACTGACTGACTCTGCAGGGGGGTCAGGGAGAGCCCAGGGGCAGCAGCCAAGTCAGCATTGCTGCTGCTGCTGCTTCTCTTCTTCCTGAGGCCCCCAGTGACACCAGTGCATGCAAACTGACGCCCCTGTGGCCCTTTACCATCCTAAAGACACTGTATTTGTACCCAGTGCTTTCCTTTCTCTTAACTCCTCCTTTCCTACATCCATGCTTTGCATGCCCTCGTGAGCTTGGGTGTGTCAAAGGGTGAGAACATGTGGGAGTATAAAAACGGTGCAGTGGCTTATTATTTTGGCTTTATGAATATTTTTGAAGTGTGCTGAAATTATGTGAAGCTAATAATCATGCTTAGATACTATAGGAAGTATGTATTGATGTAATGTGAACAAAGTATTTATGCTCTTATAAAAATTAATATAATTAATAGCCAGATAATTGCTCCGGACTGACTGTACCCATGAAAGTTGAAGGGAGCTGTGGTATATGGCTTTGCTTTGGTTTTCAGAGGTGCTGTTGAAATCGTGTGCTGTCACATACAACCTGCCAGTTCCTAACAGGTGCTCTGTCACCTGGACAAGGTACCCTTGGCTCTTTGAGCCATGGCAGGTGCCCTCCAGGGAAAGGGACAGTACTCAGTCCTGAAGCCATCCCCTGTAAAGCCTCATTTGGGACCAAAGCTGGGGAGTGTACAGGCAGGAGGAGGTTCCCTGAACATTTTTGGCTTGCCAGCAAGTCTGGGTTTGTGTAGGCATGGGATGTGCATGTTCACACACCCCTCCCCACTCCGTGCCACCAGCGGGGGGCAAAGGCACAGGTGGTGCCAAGCATCTGTACTCTGGAAAGTCTTAGTGCAGGACAGCTCCAATTCAACCCTCCTCTTTCATCTAAAGCAGAACAGGCAAGGGGCAAGAATTCTTACTCTTGGCAGCTGAAGTTTCTGGCTTTCTAAGCCACATATCAAAACACTGACATGTCTGAGAGCTGTGCCCATTTTAGCATTACCCTCCCTTGTTCTTGTGCCTGGTTTTTGTTCCTGTAGTGCTCTTAACTCCTGGTTCTGAGTTCGGCAGCAGGCACAGGCTGTGGCCCTGAGTGAGGAGGTGCAGAGAGCAGTGTCAGGGCACGGTGTTCTGCAGGGACCTGTTCTGCACCCACTGCCCAGGACAGGGGTACCCTGCTGTACGTGGGTAGCTCAGTTCTGGGGGGTCATTAAGTCCAGAGGAAATATTTCACCCCCCCAGGGCAGATGAACCTGGGCACATGCCCCAAGCTGCCTGTGGCTCCATCTCACCTTCTTACTCCATGGGCTGAATTATCTGACAGAGGAGTGGCTCCATCTGCAGCCTGGCCTGCCCCGTGCCCTCCCATGTCTCTCCCTGGCCCAGGGGTGATGCAGCATCTCTGGTGAAATGGGAATTAGAAAGGCCACACCCGTGCTGGTGTCAGTGGCTGACAGAGGAGGGGAGGCTCTCCTGGCAGGAGGTGTTTCTTCAGGACCGTGTACAGTCCCATACCATGTAATACTCTCCTTTAACCTTCTATTTATTTATTTTTAAAGTATATGTGTAGCAGAGTTGTGCCCAACTGTCTAGTAGCATTGTGATCATTGTAAACACTAATTAAGATACCCAATTTTTGCTGTTCACAGTATCAAGTTCTGAAATAAACGGCTTCCGGGCCTTGACTATTTCCACAAACTATCTGACTCCAGAGCCTTTTTTTCCCTTCTTTTTTTTATGTTACTTTTTTTATCGTTGCCAGAGCCACTGTTGCCACGTGACAAATGGCTTGGAGCAGACACAGCTGCAGTGCTCCATCCCAGGGCTGTGATGTGGTTGCTTTCTGCCTTATCATCCTCTTGATCTCCTCACCCTTTTTTTTATCTGCTTCTGGAAGAAATTTTAGTTCAGCTGCCCATTCTCAGGCATGAAGCACATTCCCATGAGAGCTTTTAGGCATCAAGCCCTCTTGACATGGCAGTGGCAAACACCAAAGGGTGCAGAGAACAGGATTTTGCACACTTGGCAGGAATTTGTTCAGAACAGATCAATGTTTAAGACATACTTTAGTCAGAATTCAGTCCTAAGGCATTATTAGTAAGCTATACTTAAAATTCTTCAGCTCCTCTTTGCTAATCAGAAAAATTCCTTTTCTGGATGCTTCAAGACAAATGATTCTTCCCTGCCCTGAGGGTCTGGCTGCACTAACTTGGTGAAGTTGAGCAGCAGAGCCATTGAAAGCCTGATCCAAAACAGTTACAGTCCCAGGACTGTGGTTATGAGTGATAAATTACTATAGTATCTTCCAGCCCATTAAATGAAAGACTTCCAAAAGCCAATAAACCAGTTAAGCTGTTTTCTGCTGCAGCAAGGAGCTGTGTGAAGTTGGATCTTTTAGCCCAAAGACACAGAAGGTGCAAAGTTAGGACAGAAGAGCCACGTTGCTCACAGGTGATGCTCTGATTTGGCCCTCCACAGCCATGGCACAGTGAGGGGTAGGTATCACTCCTTCTCCTGTGATTCCTATCAGCCCTGAGCTGCACTTCTAATTCCCTTTCCCAGTCTTTTCCCCTTACAAAGCTGAGCTGGACGTCCCTCTGTGTGTGAGGGTGCTCTGAAGGGCTCCCCATGGATGCAAAGCAGGAGCCCTTTGCAGGTGCTCTGCAGCCTGGAGAGGTTGGGCTGCTGGGGCTGCAAGAGCAGCACAGCCCTGGCTGCTGTTAGAGGCATGTCCTGCACCTGCACCCTGCTTGGCTCACGTGTTCAGCCTCACTCAGATGGTCAGGATTGGTGATGGCTGCCTCCTACTAGCAGATAAGTCGTTTAAAAGGTACTTTAAATTGTAATCTTAACTCTAGAGTTAGCACGGCATAATATTGCTGCACCACCTCTTTAATCTCCAGGACAGAATGACATAAATCACCCCACAGTGCAAGGCTGAGATTTTCCTCACTCTCTGATTTGCTCCTGGCTTTCCTCTGACAGAAGAAAAGCCCATGTGACCATGTTGCTGCTCTCATCTGTCTCTGTTTCCACCAGAAGTGAGATTAAGCCTCCAAATATTTTATCTGCTAAATTGTATCTGCAAAGTCAGCTATCTGCATTTAAAAACATATGCACTTCATACTCAGTTCTTCGTCATGATTTATTTGACAGTTCTATTACCTGTTTCTAACTAAAAAATCTTTCAGAAGAACGTTCAGAGATTCTGGTTCATATTCTAAACTTTCTTTCATATATTTTCATTCAACTGTTAATACAGAATTCCTGTATTTTACCATCTGGACTCCATAAAGCATTCCCTGGGTAATTTTCTCATCCAAGGTATTTTCACTGGCATTCCTAAACTGTTCCACCCTCTTTTCCACCCTGTATTGTGGGACAGGTTGGTGCACAGTAATTTAGGTAAGGTTGAGCAGTTCTTCTTTTCCCAAAGTGTAGCAACATTCCTGTAAACTCTTCAGCACCCCTGCACTGAACAGTTAGTCCAAACCTGGTGACAAAACAAGTGTTCCTGCAAGCACAACGAGTGAGGCAGGTGCTGGGATTTCTCCTTGCTCAGTGTCTGTCCTGCGTGTCCTTTGCAGGTTCCTCTCTGGGGACTCCATTACTGTCTTTCCCAGCGGCCCTGGCACAGCCTTCCCTTCACCTGCCACGTCTCTGTTTGTCCCAACACCACCCAGCATCCTGCACCTGACAAACCAGCAGCTCTTCAGGTCCCCACGCAGAACCTCCTCATCCTCCCTTCCCGGCCGTCTCAACAGGGCCCTGTCCCTGGGCACCATCCCCTCGCTGGCCCGGGCGGGTGAGTGTGCATTCCCCGAGGGAATGGGCTGGGAGGGATCCAGGTGAGTGTGCATTCCCCGAGGGAATGGGCTGGGAGGGATCCAGGTGACTGTGCATTCCCTGAAGGAACGGGCTGGGAGGGATCCAGGTGAGTGTGCATTCCCTGAAGGAACGGGCTGGGAGGGATCCAGGTGACTGTGCATTCCCTGAAGGAATGGGCTGGGAGGGATCCAGGTGAGTGTGCATTCCCTGAGGGAACGGACTGGGAGGGATCCAGGTGAGTGTGCATTCCCTGAAGGAATGGGCTGGGAGGGATCCAGGTGAGTGTGCATTCCCTGAGGGAATGGGCTGGGAGGGATCCAGGTGAGTGTGCTGGGAGGGATCCAGGTGAGTGTGCAGGGCTGGCACTGGATCCACAGGTTGTAGTCCTGCTCAGGGACGGCTGCTCCCATGCCACAGAGGAGTATGCAGCATTAGGATTTGGGGTTTGGCAGCAGCTGAGTTCAAATTGTCTCATTTTTGCTTTTAGATTCTGGCTATTTGTTCAGTGGAAGCCGACCGGCCTCGCAGTCATCCCAGTCCAAGGAATCCCCTCCATCAGGTACTGCTCCAGGCCTTCCAGAGCCTCAGTCTTTGCAGGATTTGCCCTGGGTGGGTTGAAACACGTGGTCTGGTTGAATTCTTTCCTCCCTGCTCGCATTCCAGTGAAAATGTCCATTTTGCTGCTAGAAATGCTGCAGGGAGAGTCCCAGGTAAAAGTGGGACGGGGTTAAAATCAGGTGCTGGGTGTGTTGGATGTGAAACAAAACAAGGAGTCCTTTGCTGATGAGAGCTGTGACCCTGCTTGGACAGGAGACTTCAGCTGTTTCCAGGGCAGCTATTTTGTAGATTTCTCAGCAGAGAGCAGCGGTTGGATTTGGCTGACCTGTCTGCTGCCCTGTCCTCCGTGACCTGTCTGCTGCCCCTGTGGCCCAGACGGGTCCCTGGGCTGTTCCTCAGCAGCTCTGGAGGACGTGCCAGTCCAACTCATTCACCTGCAAAGGCAGGCTCCCCTGGATGGACACAGCCGAGCAAAGAGAAAGCTCAGCAGGCTCCTGATAACCTGATTGCTGAGTCATTCCTGAGCATACTAAAGCACTCGTGGGATTCCTCTGTGTGTTTGGGCACTCAAGTAAATAAAGAATTTTAGTGCAAGATACATTGGCGGACATTTGCAACTCCCATTCCTTTTTCTTGTGGTGCTGTTAAAGAGAACTGTGCCTGTTGTAGCGGGATGATCACCCGGTGGGTTTGTCCGTGCGGTGTTTCCATTGCAGATCCCCTTTATCCATGCGGTGTTTCCATTGCAGATCCCCTTTATCCGTGGGGTGTTCCATTGCAGATCCCCATTATCCGTGGGGTGTTTCCATTGCAGATCCCCTTTATCCGTGGGGTGTTCCATTGCAGATCCCCTTTATCCGTGGGGTGTTCCATTGCAGATCCCCATTATCCGTGCCGTGTTCCCGTTGCAGATCCCCTTTATCCATGCGGTGTTTCCGTTGCAGATCCCTTCTCCGTGCTGTCCGGCAGCGTGGTCCCGTCCCGCATCCCGTCCCCGGCGCCGTCGGTGGCGGGCTCGGTGACCTCCAGCTCGGGCTCGCTGCGGTTCCGCCGGCCGCTCATCAGCCCCGCCCGCCTCAACCTGCAGGGGCAGAAGCTGCTGCTGTTCCCGGCGCAGAGCGAGGCCCTGCTCACGCCCGGCGGCTCCGAGGAGCACACGCACCCCGACAGCCCCGCCTTTGTCCCCGAGCTGCCCGGCTGTCCCAGGAAGAGCCTGGCTGAGCGCGGAGTGCCCGGTACGGCCTTTGGGGGAAGGGGTTGGCCTTGGAAGCGCAGCCCTGCGACACCCAGGCTACAATAGGTGGGAAACCTTCAGGAGAAACCCAGATGGTGAATTCTCCTGTCTTCTTGCAGATATGAGATCCGCTGTGGAAGGGGGGAGTGTTTGCAGTGATAATTCCATCAAAAAGGAGGATCACTCGTCACACTCATCTACCTGTGTGGTAGACACAACTACCAAAGGGGAGGATTTGGCAGGCTGGAGAGGTGAGTGCAAGTCTGGTGACTGAGAGCATTTCTGTGAGGGATCTTTCTTGGAAATCAAATTAATAAGTAGTTGCAACATGGACCTTCTGCCTCTTCTAAGAACTTTACAAAGCTGTTCCTGTTCTTTGGACTGTGTGAAGAACACTGAGAAAATGCTAAACTGAGAGAAAAGAAGAGGGGTGGGGATGCAGGTGTAAAGAGTGTGAGATGAGATGAAAATAGAGCCAAAGGAGACCAGTGGAGTCTTTCCTGACAGGAAAAGTGCTTCAGCAATTTCTGCTTGTGCTGAAACACTGGACGGAGAGAAACAGTACAACATATGTTCACTTATCAGTTCTATAGTATCTCTTTCTACTGTTCCCTTTTTTCTGTGTGTTCTCTTCTGCCCAGGTCGCTTTGGCACCTCTGCCCTGCGGGGCCTGCTGGCCGTGAGCCTGACCCTCAACGCTGTCTTCACATCAGCCTATGTCTACAGGAGCCTGCGCTGACCTGGGCCAGCACTCCCCTTCCCTCTGGCTCCACCTGGGCCTGAGCAGACAGGAACAACTCAACCATGGCTCCGTGGCCAGTGGCCAAATGGCCATGCCACTGGTGCATGCTGTTTTTTAAAAAACTGCTGTACACTCGGCTGACATCAAAAGGAACCTGGGCAGCTGCTGCCATCACTTCCAGGTAGAACATATCCCAGGACTGTCCCTGGAGATGGCAGGCAGAATTCCCAGCTCCAGTTCAAAGCAGGAGGCCAGTCCAACAGCCCAGACACTTTCTTTCTAAAGAACTGTCCTGAGACACAAACCTGAAAATGTGTGAGCTGCGTTTTTAGGAACCCACCGCCAGCTCTTCTTTCTGACATATCGACCTCGTGCTGATGGTGCTGGTAAAATGGGGAGGATGAGAACAAAGGAGCTGAAGAAGAGGGATGGCTTAGTAGCTGGTGCTGGGCTTTGGCTACTGTCACAGCATCCCCAGCCTCTGCTCAGTGGTTCCTCTTCTCTCTTCTCTTTGGCATTCTCCTCTAAATTGTCAGTGAACTTTCTTTAGTTGCCTTAAGCTTGCCTAAGCACATGGGTGACCTTGGCTGCTCTGTCATGTTCTTGCATCTTAGATGTCCTTGTGCTTCCAGCTGGACCTGGCCCCGAGGCCGCTCTCAGCAGTTCCCTTCTGGCCGTTCTCAGCCCCCTGTGTGTGCCTGTGTCCAGCCAGCTCTGCACAGCCCCACACAGACACCCTGTGCTGCCTGCATCACATCCTGGGGGCCTTGCTTTGCTCTGCCCAGGAGGCGTTAATTGTGCTACTCTGGAGTGGGTAAACAGAAAGGGCCCCGGTGTGATTTGCACTACAGTCAAAGGGCTTCAGCTCACAGCTCTGCTGGAGTTCTCACTGCAGCAGTGAGGGGCAGAGCCTGTTCTTGCTGTAAATCGCACAAATCTCTTCTGTTAGAGGTAGGTGAGGAGCTGTCTGATTGTATACACCTATCCAGAAACCTGGCACCTCAGTCTGATGTTGGGATTTGCTAAGTAACTCATTTAAGGTGTTTCTTACTTAGTAAAATGCCCGGGTGCTCTCAGTGAGAAATGCCAAACCTGTTTCTGGACAATTCAGCCTTCTGGATAGATTCTTTTCTAGCCCCAGGAAAGGAGTAGGTTTTCAAAAGCAGTTTGTAATTTGGGTATTTCTGCTTTTGGGTGAGTCTTCAGCATTGCTTAGAATTCAGGGGCCATTTAGAGTGTTGTGCTGAACACTCAGAATGATTTAGGGGAAAAAAAAAAATCCTGATCTTGATGTTTTGGTTCCCAAAAACCAAGTGCAGAGAGAAGATTTACCAGTGTGTCAAAAACACCTGGTGAGAAGAGCTGACTGACATTAGCTGTGTATTTCCTAAAGCAGGACTCAGATCTATTAAGAGTTTTTCTGTTGTCTCTTCCTTTGGGCTCCTTCACCTCAAATTTCACTCCCCCACCCCACTGGCCTGTGTCTGCATCCTAAATTGGTGCTTACTGTGTCTTTCCCTCCCTTTCCGTTTGCTGCTGTTCCCTCTCGTGTTCCTGCATGTGCACAGAACAGAGTGTGTGAGCTGCCGACCCTTCTCTGCTCTGAACCCCATCACACCTCACAGTGATGATCACCCTCCCTTTCACTTTGTTGTTTGGGTTTTTTTCTCGCATGTTTTAATTGAGTTCCTCCCTCACCTCACTGGGTAGGTCGCGGGAGCCCTAGGCAGACTCCAATCAGCACATGGCAGCTTAAATGGGGCTTTACTGCTGCTGGTTCAAGCCCTGAACAACTGAGTGTCTCTGTGTATTCTGAGTCTCCCTGCACGGTTTTATCTGCCCCACATCCAGCTGCTGCCCCTGCCCTGCCCCTGCTGTGGGTGAGACTGCAGGGGGAGGCCAGACCTGATCCCAGGGGCTGATCAGATCACTCCTCCTCTGCATCTGCCAGGCCTCCTGAGACAGCTGGAGGGCTGCACAGCCACAACCCCCTGGGCACGGCCCCAGAGCCAGGGGAGAGCTGCCGCAGGAAGATGTGCTGCAGACTGATGGTGAATTCTATTGTAACTTGCATGAATTGTTCCTTGTAGCCAAACTGGACTCGTAACCTTGTTGTAAAGAGATTTTTGTCCCTTTTATAGACTTTGCACGCTCACCCGAGCATGTGTTCAGGCAGGATGATGGCAAAGCAACTGCCAGGCTTCTCTTTAAACCTCTGCTCTCTAGGTTTCACCGTGTCCTGGTGCAGTGTGTGCCATCCCACTCACGGATCCTTGTCCTGCCTAAAGGCCTCCTACAGGGAGAGACAAGCTGCCAGGAAATGCTGTGGCTTTGCTTGTCTTTGTCCCCCAGCAGATGTGCACTGTGACTTCATGTATGCAAAACCTCCCAGCCTGTGCTGTTTTACCACCACACTCGACCAGACTGCAGTACCAACCTTCTCCTCCCCTCCAGCACCCCAGGAGCTGCAGCATCCCCACACGCCCCTTCCCACCTGCCCTCCAGAACAGGAACACTGTAACCTGTCCCTGCACTCGTGTGGCTGCTCACTCAAACTCTTCTTGGGAGGGGGTTTGGTGACCTCGTCCAAAGCAATAGAGAGACTTTGGGTCTTATTACTGAAGAGGGAAGTTTTTCATTCTGGTGCTAGAACTCTCTCCCGTGGTGCTCTCACGGTTGTGAAGCTTTTGCTTGAGGAATACACGAGCGTGTGTGTGTGTGAGAGTGTGAGTGTGTGAGNGTGTGTGTGAGTGTGTGTGAGTGTGTGCAGGTGTACAAAAACATTTGGAAGGTTTCTTCATTTCAGAAGATCTGAGCCCATGTTTGTCTTTCTATTGTTGGCCTTAATCTCGCTCGTAGATACTGTGTCTATCTTGCTGCTCTTTTCTGTACAAAGCTGGTTTGGAGGAAGCAGAAGTTCATCTGGTCCCCCTGTGGAAATCTCTGTGACTGATGATGTTGAACTTCATACAGTGTTGTTTGAGGGGGAGATTTTATTTTTCTAATATTTTTCCTACTGTAAAAACTGGGAGTGTACGGAGTGGAAAAAATCTTTACAGAATGGTTTGGTAAAGATTTGAACATAACTTAATAATACCAACAATTAATAGTCGGAGTATAAATGAGCTTTATTTCCAGAGCTTTTCCATTTCCTACTTTCCATTGAAAATGTCCAGGTACTTCTTTGGATATGGGCTTGTTTAGGCACGTTCTTAGACCTCGCAGAGACTTTAGATGATTTTGCTGTTCTGAATTAGAAAGAATTTGTATTTTGGAGTCTGGTTCCAGTTCTGCAGTCTGGGGAGTTTGGCAGATGTGACAGATATTATGCACATATCTATTTAATGGGATAGAGGGAGTGGGTACAATGAGTTGCTGGTTTCTGAAGCTTATCAAACCTTTTTACATAAAATCTTAGACATTAAATTGGTCACTGGGGGAAAAAAAACCCTCATTGCTGGCATATGTAGGCCAGATTCACTGAATTTTAGGCTATTTGTTCAAGCAACAGATGAGGCCTGTGAATGTGTGGTTTCCACTCCCTCTTCCTGGGTGCTGGGAACGTCTGTAAATCACTGCTGAACTGGCTGGGTCCTTCCATCAGGGCAGCTGGACTGAAGGGCTTCTGTTGCCTGTGGATGCTGCTGTGTTTTTTTCTTCCAAGCACCATTCCTGGAAATAACAATGGTCTTAACTTCTGTCACAGGCATTTGTTAAAAGACTAGAATGGGCCAGTTTGGCCCATACCTTTTTTTTTTTTTTAATATATGTTGCATCCAGAAATTACCATCACTGTGTTCTGGGGTGGGAGTAAGGTACAGAGTATTTTTGGGTTGGCTGGGTATCTAGAGAGGGTGAGGTGGACAATTTCAAGTCCTGAACCTTATTTCCTGTGAAAGAAAGTCGGTATGTTATGTGTGTGTACTTCTTTGGGGAGCTCGATCACTGTACAGTTTGGTTAAACACGCTCCAAGGAAGGAGAAGCTGTTCCTCGGAGGTTTTTAGTTCATGCTTTGTGTTTAAAGAGGAATATTTTTCTTTAAAAAATAAAGCCAGATAAGTTTTCACCTTAGTGTGAGCGGTCCACTTCTGTGCACACCGTACTTGTGTTCATTGGGCACCTCACGCCGTCCTGACCCGGCGGCGACCCCGAACTGACCAGACCGGGCCGGGCGGGGGTGGGAGGATGGCGGGGAGAGGGTTTAGAAGGGCCCGTGGGGCTGCGGCGAGCGGAGAGCGGGGCCATGGCAGGGACAGACCCCGGCGAGCGGCGGGCGGCGAGCACCGGGCCAGGCACCGAGCACATCACTGAGCCGAGCACCGGACCGGGCACCGAGCGGAGCACCGAGTTCGGCACGGAGCACATCACCGGGCCGGGCACCGGGTCGGACACAGAGCACATCACCGAGCAGAGCACCGAGCACATCACCGAGTTGGGTACGGAGCACATCACCGAGCCGGGCACCGAGCAGAGCACCGAGCACATCACCGAGTTGGGTACGGAGCACATCACCGAGTTTGGCACGGAGCACATCACCGAGCCGGGCACCGAGCAGAGCACCGAGCACATCACCGGGCCGGGCACCGAGCACATCACCGAGTTTGGCACGGAGCACATCACCGGGCCGGGCACCGAGCAGAGCACCGAGCACATCACCGGGCCGGGCACCGAGCACATCACCGAGTTTGGCACGGAGCACATCACCGGGCCGGGCACCGAGCAGAGCACCGAGCACATCACCGGGCCGGGCAGGGCGCAGTGGCCGCAGAGACCTCCCTACTCGTACGTGGCGCTGATCACCATGGCCATCCGGGCCAGCCCCGAGCAGCGGCTGCCCCTGAGCAGCATCTACGCCTACATCGCGGAGCGCTTCCCCTTCTACCGCGCCACCGGCCGCCACTGGCAGAACAGCATCCGCCACAACCTGAGCCTCAACCCCTGCTTCCGACGGCTGCCCCGCCGCCACGGCCGCGCCGGCGACTGGGAGCTGCATCCCGCTTTCCAGGACATGTTCCCGGGGGGGAATTACCTCCTCCGCCGCCGCCACGGCCGCCGCCCGTCCGCATCGCCCCCGCTGCCCTCCGGGCTTCCCCCGGGCCCCGTCGCGCCCCGGTCCCCGCCGCCCTCGTGGATGGGGGGGATGGCCTCGCTCCCCGCCACTCTCTGGCCCTCGCCGTCCTCCGGGATGGGGGGAATGACCTCGATCCCCGCCGCTCTCTGGCCCTCGCCGCCCTCCGGGATCCCCCCGGGCCCCGCCGAGCCTCCGCTGCCCCCCGAGCCCCGCCCGGGCCCCGCCGCTCTGTGGCCCCCGGCGCCCTGCGCGGTGCCCCCGGTGCCCTCCGGCTGCCCTCCGGGGCCCTGGGCGGCGCTGGTTCTGTCCCCCGGGTACCCGGAGCTGCCGGCCCAGGGCCCCTCCGTGCCCCCGGCCGGGGAGCGCTCCTGGGCGCTGCGCCCCGCCGAGCTGGACACGGCGTTGACCTGCGACCTGGGGACCGCCAGGCTGACCCCCGCCTTCAGATGAGTGCCCGGCTACGGGCAGGATTCGGGGCGCTGCTGCGTTCCTGGATTCCGGGGAGAGTCACCGAGAACCACCCGGAGACGCCCCGTGTCCCAGCGCTGCCCGCCCCGAGGGGAGCGGAGCGCGCTCCGCCACTGCTCTCGGTCTGCATTTGGGGGGAATTGGGGTTTTGTTGATGGACTGTGCTCCTCCACTGCTCTCGGTTCGCATTTGGGGGAATTGGGGTTTTCTCATGGACCCCGCTCCTCCACTGCTCTCGGTTTGCATTTGGGGGAATTGGGGTTTTCTGATGGACCCCGCTCCTCCACTGCTCTCGGTTTGCATTTGGGGGAATTGGGGTTTTGTTGATGGACTGTGCTCCTCCACTGCTCGCGGTTTGCATTTGGGGGAATTGGGGTTTTCTCATGGATCCCGCTCCTCCACTGCTCTCGGTTCGCATTTGGGCGGGAATTGGGGTTTAGTTGGAGCTTCCAGGCGGCCTGAGAGGGAGCTGCAGCACCGAGCAAGAGATTCGGTACCGCGTGTCTGGGAAACACACGAGAAATCCTGCACAGGCCAGCCCTCGCCTCGCGCAGGGAACTTATTTTTTTTCAAGTGCCCTTAATGTATTTTGGAGCTTTTCTTTCAAGGTCTATGGAAAAGCAATGCAGGTCTGTTTTTGGTGGAAAATACCTCCAACCAACAAACCCCAAAGATACTTGGATTAATACTGGAAATCTTGTGGGTTTGTACTTCAGGTGAATATATATGGGATTTTTCATACGGGTTATTTCATGTTGTTGGTGGTTATGTATGTTTGCATACGTTCATTGTTAATGTGTTTCTTATAAACGATGCTGTAATTACTGTGTAAGGATCTCTTCCCTTTTGATTGCAGGGGGAGCAGTTTTTATGGTTTTCTCTCAAAATAAGGGTTCTCAGACAAAATATGATTCCAGTAAGAACCATGGTTTAGGTTTATGAGAGAGAAGAGTTCAAATATTGTTATGTGAAGAGCAGCACTTGTTGTATGTTATATCAATAAAGAGTATTTCCTAAGAGTTGTGGTTTCAGAAAGTGCGTGTTTTTATTCTTTTCTTGAAAGAAGGTACAAATGAAATTCACTCTTATAGTTGTTGTTTTGTAGCTTTTATACTTTAAAAATGATTCGAAATGACACCTTTAAATTCCACCAACATGATGAAAGCAATGTGGGAAGTACAGTTCGATTTTCCATTGCCCAGAACCTCCTGTGGTGGACACAGTGCCGGCTGAAACCCGCCCTAGGAGGGGCTTTGCTGGGGTTTTTGGTGGTGGCTTTGGGGTGTTTGTTGTTGTTGGGGTTTTTTGGTGGGTTTTTTGTTTGTTTGGGGTGTTTTTTTGTTTTGGGGGTTGTTTGTTTTGTTGGTTGTTTGTTTTGTTGTTTGTTTGTTAATAAAGCCCTGCCCCGTGGATGAGTCACAGGTGTGCCCAATTGTGAAGGGCCGCGCGGTAATTGTGCCCAGGTGAGCTGGGGCTGTGCCGAGCCTCAGCTGTGAGTGGGGTCCCCTCAGCCCCTCAGCCCCCTCACACCTGCAGCTCGTCTGTGCTGGTGGGACACAGACACTCTGCCCCACACTCGCCGCCACCGCCGGGAGTTTTTTGGGGGGATCAGGAGGGTCTCTTGCCCTGGGTACACACAGCCCGGGGGTTCCCGCAAACTCTGGTCCCCCCTGTGCCGGACCGGGGATTATTTCTGCAGCGGCTCAGCATTCACCGGCCGGGAAGGACAGAGGTGAGTGGTGACCATTTCCTCCGTCACGCTGGGTTTGGGACCCGGCGCCCTCAGCCGCGGGGGCTGTCTCGGGTGTGGTCCCACCAAACGCATGGACAAAGCTGCTTTTATCTGCCCTTAAGTCCAGATCGCTCCTGCCGGGGTTGTTCCTGTTAAAAATAACAGACTTTAAGGTGTCTGAAAACTGCATTTCGTAGCCCGGGGTGTTTTCTGAAAGGTTCTGCGCCCGCGGCTGCTCGGGCAGCTTTGGCTTTTGTGGGTTCGGACTGAGGGATTTGCCGTCCATCTCCGCTTTGTTCGTGTTGTGGTAGCGGCGATGGGCTGCAGGGCCCAGCCCAGACAGGCGGAGCGCACAAATAAAGCGATTTTTTTTCAGATATTCGCGGCCATTTACAGCAACTCCTGCCGCTCCCGGAGCGCTCCGCTGTGCGCGGCCCGCAGCTTTCCCCTCTGTGGTTGCCGCTAGATGGGGCGTTGGTGCCGCATCCCACCGGGAACGGGGGTTCGCGGGGCCCAGGGGGGCTCCCCGTGAGATGCCGGCACCCCCTCGGCCAAATGAAAGGATAAATGGGCGTTGGAGCCACGCCAGAGGGAGATTCGGGCAGCCTGCGCACGGAGATGGGGATGTTGGAGCGCCGTTCGGGCGGGGGCTCCTCCTGCTCGCCCCCTCCCATCGTGCCGGGCGTGGATGGTTTTCCGTGAGGTGAGGAGGACTTCGCGGCGTTCCTGGTAACAGGATTAGGGATGAGTTGTTTGTGGGTCAGACGTTTGGATTGCAGACTGTGCGTTCTTCCTCCTCCAACTGCACCGGCCGTGGCTTTTTGTCGGAGCAGGTTTGGATGAGGAGCCGCAGCCCCGGCAGGGGACCGCTCAGTCTCGGACTGCTCAGTCTCTTGCACGGGCGTTCTGATGCAAATGCCTCACCAGAGTTAATCACCACTTCTGTCTGCCTGCCTTCTCCAGCGGCTCCCTCCGCTGTCAGCAGGGATGGCCTCGCACAAAGAATGATTCAGAGCGTTTAGATAAAGGCCCCGCTCTGAATCACCACTTGTAGGAGCATCTTTCTTCATCAGTGATTTAAAAAGACAAAAAAAAATTAAAATCTGAGCCTGGGAAGGCTGGATTTACCTCTGCCAGCAAAGAGAGGTGCTGGAACCCCCCCAGGCTCATCCAGGCACCCTCAAGCTCCCGCAGACCCTGCCTTGCTCCCGTGGCTGGCACAGAAAGGGGCAGCATGGGCTGCACTCAAACCGGGGGGTGGCTCATGCTTTGCACGGTTTCCTTGGCAGCTCAGAAGTGCTGGGGCCTCTCCTGAGTTCTGCTTCCCTCTGAAAGCCGAGGGTCTTGCTTCTCTCTGGGCTTTGTGACTGCATTGAGAAAACCTGACCTCTGCTTATTTTTCTCCAATTTATAGCTTTAGGTCAACATTCTTATAGGTTTTATAAATAAACCCCAGCCCAGCACATCCCCGTGCCAGCAGTACAGAGGCTTTGGGCAGGACAAGGAAATTCAGCATTCCCCTTTCCCACCAGTAGATATCAGACTGTAATTCTTCTCCTTTGTGTGTCCGTCCTGGCTCCGCCCTTGGGTTTAGCGATTAACAATGGTTTTATGTGTCACTAACAGCAGACAATCGGGACAATTTATCTGTGCGTGGTGCTGGGTTGGTACAGATGTGAAGGACTTTCGATTGACCCAGTCCAAGCAGGGTGCAGGGAGGTGCCGGGCGGATCTCTCCGTGTGTCAATGCCTACAGCTCACCCCGGGCTGTCGCTGGCTCTGGGATGTGCCAGCTCCTTTGTGCCTTCACCTTGTGCACTGGTCACCCTCCGTGGCTCCGGCTGTGCACGCTCATCCCGCCTGTGTTCACTCTGATTTTGGGCCAGAAGCCCCGGCCAGGCTGTGTGTGGTGTTTGGCTTTGTCCTGGCTTTTAGCACCACCGGGATTCCCAACACATTTCCCCGGATTGACATAAGTGCAGCCGTGGTTATGTGGTGCTGGGTGAAGCTGGGAATGTTTTCTCTGCCTTGGAAGCTGGGGTGCTGGTGTGTTTTGGCCTTTCTGTCCCCTACCAGAGCTCTTGCCCCGGCTGTTGTTTCTTCATCTCCACCCTCCTAATCTCTCAGCCTTGTGTTGGAGACTGAAGAGATAAGGCTGTGAGCAATGGAGAGTCCTGCAAAACAAAAAATTTGTGTCACCATTTGCCAGAGTGGGGTGACTACAGAGAGCTGTAGACACGAGCACCTCCTGGCTTTCTTCAATAGATGTGACTCAGAATCCTTATTCCTTAAACAATTCCATGGGCACAGAACGGTGCAAACCCCTGTTTGGATCACAGCAAATCCTAGACAAGGCTCAAGCAGCCTGCAGAATGGTCCTCAGTGGATCTTTGAGGCAGCAGATCTGAACTTTTGAGGACAAGGGAGTTACAAACTTTTCCTTGAAGCCTAAAAATGGACACGCCTGTGGAGCAGAGTCTGATTTGAGCTGCTCCTGGCACTGTGTGGCCACCAGAGCCCAGGGAGCTGCATTTCCCTCTGTGCTGCTGGATTTCCCCTCCCGCCGAGGCTCTCCAGCTCCGTACCCAGTTTCCCGTCAAGAGCATTTTGAGCATTTCTCATCGAGATGTGGCCTGTGGTGAGGGGGTGGGAAGGGAAGGAGGGGGTGGGGTGAGTGCAGGGGGAGCTGGGGCTACTGCAGTTTCGTGCCTCAATCTGCATTTTCTCTCCTCTCTGCATGGCTTCCTGTTTTTTCACACCACTGCTCTTAGAAACAACAAGCTGCAAGACAGCAGGACAGGGTTGGTGGCCTGGGAGAAACCCCTGGAAGCCCCTGCAAAAGGTCTGGGTGCAGGCTCTGGAAAGGGCAGTGTGTGTTTGTGTGCTCCCCAGGTGTGATCCTGTCCCCAGAGGGGGCTCTCCGAGGAGGTGATATTCTCCCAAATTTGCCCTAAACCAGGACAGGGTGCTGTGGTGTCTCCTTCCCATAAATGCCCTGCTCAGTGCTGTGCAGCAGCAGGACTGGCCATTCATTTTGCTCTTTTGAGTTGTTTTTGCTCAGCTGCCCTTGAATGGACAAATCTAGAATTTCTCCTGTCCTTAGGAGTCTTGTGATGATCAGTCAGAGGTACTCAGTGTCAGAATAATGCTGAATGTTGACTCACCAGTGCTGATTCCTGCAGAATCTGGGATTTTATGCTTTGGAAGCCACCATGCAGTCTAGGTTTGCTCAGGGGTGTGAAATGAGGAAGGATCTGGTCTGAAGTGCACCAGGGAGGAGCTGCCCTCCCTTTCCATGACCATGGGCAGCTCACACAGCTGGACAAGAGTGAACTCTCACAGAAGTTGTTCCCAAACTGAGAACCAGAGTCAATTATTACCTAAAAATTCACCAAGAACTGAAAATTCTCAGGAGCTGTGACTTCTGTTTTTAGGGCCCTGACAGCATTCTTAAAAAACCAAGAAGTTGCATTAGGAAATGTGTTGCCAGTGTAATTTCTGTATTTACTGCCATGTTTTCTCCCCGCTGTTTTGAGAGGGGGGAAATGGCCTGTTTGACCATAAGTAAGTGGCAAAATGTGAAGAAAGCTGTTTAAAATCTGTAATTCATCTTCATAGGTGAATAACTGGCTGAGGGAGCTGCTCTACCTCACAGGCCTGTGTCACTTGAGTATCTGATCCGTGCTCTTGTTCAGTGCTACACGTTGGAGAGGCAGCAGGAGCCCTGTGCTCTAGTCAGTGTGATTATTGAAGAACTGGAGATTATTTTTAATCTGAAATCACTGTGTTGTTGCCTCATCTGCCAGGGAGTCAAAGATAAATTCTCTAGAAGCAGCAATTTTTGAGGGATGGAGCTCCATGGCCCCGGATGCTTTGGTTCGGGGCATGAGACAATTGGGTGTTTCTGGGATGTTATTCCTGTTGGTGACATCGGAGCTTTGTTTTGCTGGCACGTTGCTAAGTGACCTCCAAAGCTGCTCCTCTGGATAACGATCCCTGAGCCCGGGGAAAGGTGAAGAGAGGACTGGGCTGTCCTGGCACGGGCTGCTCCCGGCAGGAGGTGGGTGGGCAGCCAAAGGAGCACAGCTGCTGCAGGAGTTCCCCGCCTGCCAAACGCTGCTGCAGGAAGGAGATGAAAAATGGGGAAGATTGCATCAATTATTGAGCCTTGTAAAAATAATTAGCCAGACAACAGCAGGCAAATGGGCTGGGAGGAGAAGGAAAAGCAGCTGCCAAGACAGAGAAAGACAGGCCTTCACTGGGGGTGGGAAAGGACAGGGAATTGGGTGAGGTGCCCCTTTAGTCAGTGGCTGGGGAGGGATGAAAAATAACGAATGAGCTTTGCATACACATTAGAGCAGGACAAGGAGGGAGGGGGCATCCCCTCACTGAAGCTGCTCCCACCAGAGGCTCCTGCAGGCTGAGCCATTTCTGTGGCTTTTCAGCAGTTACCAGCCGTACCAAGTGTGATACACAGAGAGGTGAGCACAGCCTGTGCAAGTGTTTGTCGAGAAGGGTTGCCTGACTTTTCCGTGGAGGAATTGGTGCCAGGGTTGTAAGGGAAATGGGCAGAATGTTGGTTAGTCCAGGTTTCTGAATTATGGGAATAAATTTCCATTAAGATTCCTTTTTCTCATTCAGTCTACAGTTCCTTCCAGAGCCACCAGCAGGCTCATGAATGATTTTTGCACTGTAATGCTGTGGTCTCCGATCTGTGGGCAGAGCTGTCTGCTGTGATACAAGGATACAGTTAATAAGATTTGACAGCGAGTCTCTACCGTGTGCTAAATGTCACTTGGTCGTTGGTGATTTCATGGTGACACTCATTCATGACTTCCAGATTAATTCCAAGGGTTGTTCTGTTTCCCATTATGAGTCTCCCCAGCACCTCTGTTTAGAATTAAGCAGGAATCCCCTCCTTGCTCTGTGAGCTCTTGCAGAGAGATTTTTTCTGCATTACCTAGGCAAATCTTTTTGGGTTTGATAAACCTGTGAGGCACACAGGCAGCACAGAAGCTACAACTGTCTCATATGTTAGAGGAAACAGCCTGTCACTTGGCTGTTCTTAGTCCTCCCACCAGAAATTTTTTTCTTCAGTTAAGGCAACCAGCCAAGAAGGGGAGGGAAAAGGCAGAGCTGGGAGAAGCCCCTTTGCAGAGAGCACTCACAGTCTGGGGAGCTGCTGCTGTGCTCCTCTCCTGGGGAGAGCCCCGTGCACCCGTAGTACAGGGTGATTCACTCACCCATGACGAGATCTAGCAGATAATCTTAACTGAGGTAAATAAACAACTATCAGCCTAAACTTAATAGCAGAGTTCAGTTGCCTCTCTGTAATGGAAGGTTTCAGGGAAATTTTGGGGGAATTTGTGCCCATGCAATCAGAGTTACTGACTTCTCATTCAGAGCAGAGGAAAACATTGTGTTCAGAATCAGTTATGCTGCTGCCTGGTGTTTTTTTATGTTCCCCTCCTCTATTTTTTGTGACATAAGAGAAGCAGTGTGGCTGGATTTAATTTTCTGCCGCAAGACTGATCCCAAGGCAATGAGCGGGCAGCACTGCTGGACAATTCAGTCTCCTGAAGCTGCCAGTGGAGGAAAGCCACTTTTCCCTGGGCCACTTTGCTGGGCTCCCTCAGTCTTTGCTAATTCCCATGAGGGCAGGACATGTGTTTACCTACAAGGTCTCCAAAGGTAACAGGCACAACCATCTGGTGATGAGCTGCAAGCACTGGGCATCAGGAGGGTGATAAAAAATTAATCAAGGTTTGACTGTGCTGTGGCTGGTCACTGCTGTCCCGAGTGGCTGAAGGGCACTGGAGGGACTTTGCTCCGTCAGCTCTCTCCTCTGCCAGTTTGTTGGGTGTTGTCATCTTTACTTTTTTGCAACTTAACAGGATTTCACGAGCTAGTTTTTGTCATTTGTAAGTTGAGTAGGTGTTTGGCTGCCTTTCCTCCTGTGGTCAGCTGGAACCCCACAAAAGAGATTCAGGAACAGGAGTAGGGGAAAATGCTCTGATGTTGTGGACTGGGCAATTCCCAGTGCCTGTGATAAATCTGTTATCACCAAACATTCTGCCGTGCCCGTTATCAGAGGGAAGACAAAGATTAAAGATGAGAGCCGTGGGGGACAAGAGCTCAGCCACGCTGGTAAATGAGATCAGATGCCTGCATTTGTATTTGTATTCCCTCCAAGAGCAGGGAAGCACATTTCAAATCCCTGCAGGCTTTTGCTGGTTCTGATTCAGCAGTGAAAAAAAAGAGGGGTGGGTTTGGAGGGTTCGTTGGTTGGATTTTTGCAATTTGGAAATCGGAGGGGTCTGTTCAAATCTCCAGGTTTGCACTGTGGGTCTTTGCAGTGACAGAACTGTGCCGTGTTTGAGGGGCAGCTGCTGGTGCTGGGGTCTGTCCCCACTGCTGGTGTGGCTCCCCGTGGCAGGGAGCACAGCAGAAAAAGTGAGCAGCAGCAATCAACACAGCTTTGGAGGAAGGGAGGAATGGTAAATAAATCATGTGCAGGGAGGAGTAGCCCGGGCATGACCTGTTGGCAGGGAATGGGCAGTAAAAGCCCTCGTGGCCCATCGGGAGCCCTGTGCTCTGGAAGGGCGTTTGTCTGCTCCAGGGTGGGAGCCAAGTGAGACAGGCTGGGAAACGGCACAGAGGGAGGAATCTTTCTGGTAAAGGAGAAGTCTGAGGAGGAGGAAGAATGTATTTTTAGTGTCAAAGGGCTTCTGAAATGCCTTTGCTTCTGCCACCAAAGGGATCACATGTGTAGTCAGTAGTTGTATTTCTGTTGGGGGCTTCCCAGGGTGGAGAGCAATGTCTTTCAAGGCAAACCCTTTGCAAACTCTTCTCTAGAGGGCTGAGTGAGCCCCTCAGCTCCACAAAGCACCCCAAAATGTGGGTGGTGTGTGGTCATTCCATTCCCAAAGTCACAAAGTGTGGCTTGGCAGCACTGCTGTGCTGTCCAGAACAGCCTGTGGAGCTGCTGCTTATGGAAAGAGGATGCAAAGATTTCACTACATTTTTCCATTAAATTTCCAAGACTAATTCAGAAAGCCAAAGGTGTGCTCAATCCTCTCCTTTTTGGCAGTGCTGTGTACCTGGTTCCACTCTGTTGGCATCCAAACATCGTTCCCCTGGTGCCTGTGAGCTCTGTGGCTGTTGCTGCCCTCTCCTCACCCCTGTCATTTTGTCATTTCAGCCAGCAGACTCTGCTCTGTCTCTACCCATGGCCTTTAGAGCAGAGCAAATTGAAAATCTGGCTCCTGACTGCAGCTGGTTTGCACCAAAACACCAAACTCCTGACTGCAGCCGCTCAAAGCACCAAACAGAAAGTGGGTAGGAGGAAGGAAGTGAGAGGTTGAGTTTTTTCCTGTTGCAAGGTAGCGAGGAAATAAAATAGGAAATTCAATGCAAAGTTATCATCTTGCTGAGCCCCCCAGCAGCACGGGCTGCAGGTGCTTTATGGCCGCTCTTGTCTGATGGTTTATTCCTCTTTGTGTCAGGGTAAAATCTGGAGTTCAGGCCCACGTGGTGCTGCAGAGCAGCTCCCAGCAGAGACCCTTTGGAAAAGGGACATCCAGGCAGTGTGGACAGTACTGACATTTTCCCTGGTAGAATGCAAGGGCAGTTGCTGCGAGCTGGACGTACTAATGCAGGCCTGGTGAAAATGGAGCAGTATCAAATTCAATCCAAGATCTTCATGATTTTCCAGCCCAGTGAAGGAGTGGTTGTACAGGCAGAGGCGCCCAGGCTCTGTGCTTTGTGTCAGCTTGCTGCCATTCTGTGAAAATGGAAAAATCTCTTGGGTGCTCAGGCGCCTGCTGCTGCTGAGAGGGGACACCCACCCTGGCTGCTGCCGTGTTTTAAATGATTATAATCTCATAATAAATAATGCAGCTTTTTACTTTGTTTTTTGAGCCTCACTCACCCTTGTCGCACATAATCCAAGTGTTCAACACAGTCAGTTCTTGTCCTGCACAGTTTCCCAGTCCTGGTTCTGTGTAGGCTGGCTGGACTCTTCCCGTCTGTGAAATGCATCTTCTCTTCTCTGTAAATATTTTTAAAGACTTAATGAAAACAAACATTATCTATTTCTAGACCAAATTCGAGGACAAAAGTTTTGCGCTTTCCCGCTACTGAGAAGAATTTGTTTTTCCTTCACCACCGTTCCCAGGGTAAAAGTTGTTACCTCCAGCTATGTAAATGAGTCTTCATCAATATGTCTCAGGTGGAAATTCCCCTGTATGCAAATGGAAATTTTCCTCTGGTAACAGTAAAAATAATTTTCTTTCAGCCACAGCCATCTCTCATTTAGAAAAAAAAAGAAAAATTCCATTTGCATTCCTTTTCTCCTTGTTGTCACTGATGACTCATGCAATGGCCTTTGCTACTTATTTCTGACTCTTAAGTGATTTTTCAGGTGGCTGCTAAAAAATTCTTAAAGCATTTGTCACTGGCATCTGCCTCACTTGGTAACATGATACATATATGCTGATTTTTATGCAGAGAGTGTATTTGTTTGGGTTCTGAATGTTGCTTAGTTTGGAATATACATTTTAGATGTCAAATGAAGCTAAACAAACAAAAACCACTGAAATACAACAAACTCTTTGGGTTTGTGCAAAATATTTAGCACAGGCAGGCACCTGCATCTGTGTGCAGAGTGCAGCCACCCACACACGAGCCTGTGAGATCCGGTCTTACTGGAAACAATTAATAAAGACCCCCCAAATTCCCAAACGGGATGAAGGGCTTTCTTTTTAGCACCGTGACTTTATCACTGAGGTCTAGTTTTGTGAACTCGAACTGTGGTTCTGAGTGTGGGAAGACTGGGTGCTGCCTTCCTTCTGGTAGCAAAGAAAAGGATTCAGAATCCCCTAACAGTAATTTCAAGAATAAATAGCGTGGTTTAGTTAAATAGGCAGTTGCAATTCATAATGGAAATTCGTGGTTTTAAAGATCGCTCACTTGCATTGCAAAAAAAAAAAGAAAACAAGAGAAAAGAAAGTTGTTTGTCCCCCCCCTGAAGAACAGATAGTCAGAAAAGGGATGGAGCTTCTGGCCATCTGTTTGGCATTTTTTTAGTTTTGTATCAAAAACCCATCTTCAACAGAAGTGAGCTTTTGAGAGGCATTCCCTGAGAGGGGGAATGCTGTGTTTGTATTGCAGTCATGCCCTGAAGCGACGGGAGGGTGGCTGTGCTGTGACACTGATGCTCTGAGCCTGTGCAGCACCACCAGCTGAGGACCCCAGACGAGTTGTACAAACAGCAGAGCTTCCCAAAATGCCCTGTGGAACATTCCCAGTGTTCTGCATGCGGGGAAACACGGCACAGTGAAAGCTGTGACATTGGCACCAGAGCGAGGAGCGGGACACGAGCCCCTCACCTGCCCTCAACAGCCTTGAAAGGGTTTTCACAGCAGCCTGTGTAATCTTGCTGGGCATTTTTGTTTATTTGTGGAGGGGTTTTTCTCCCAAACAATTTTGTCTCATTTTTTTTCAGTCAGTACCTCAGAGTATCCCTGCCAGAGCTGTAGCCCCACGTCCCTTGCAGGGCTGGGCCAGGAGCATCTCCTCCTGCCCCACATTTGGTTGATCCTTTCCACTCTGTTCCTGGGCTGATGAGCTGCTTCCAACACCCACAGTACACACAGTTTGCCTTTTCCCCCATGTTAAACTTTGGCATGGGCAGAGATTATAACTCAAAACTCCTGATGAAGAAACAACAAGGAGGGACCAACAAACCCTTCTGCTTCATTCTGGTAAGGGTGAAGCAGAGCTGCCTCCAGGGATTATTCTCCTGTCCAGGTCCTGTGGTGCTGCTGATGGTCAGGACGGGAATCTCAGCTGCCACTGCAGCTGACTCAGGTCATGTCTTGTTACATTTCTGCTCTGCAAACGTTCATGGGGGAACCAGAGAGGAACATACTGTTCTCAAGTCTGCAGTTGCCTTCATCTAAATACATAGTCACACAAAGAAAACAGTATTTTTATCTGGGCAAGGACAGCAAATTAGGCCACTTTGGCCTTCAGCGAGAGAGCTGAGTATCTTTGTCATCATTCTCCCTCCTCTCTGTCATTTTGGGGTCGCAAGATTGACACCATTTCAGAAGCTTTTCAAACAAACAGAATGCTGAGGTCCTTGGATCCCACCCCCTAATACTTCACCATCACCTCCTTACAGCTTGTGGAAAGGTTTTGCTTAATGGCATTTTTGTTTGAATGCACGGTCATCAAAGAGAAAAAACGTGCTGAAGCTTTGTTGTGGTTTTAGTCTCTGAAATCTCTCTTGTGGCAACATCAACAAGTAAACTGTGGCCTTGTTCCTGAAAGAAAAACAACTGATATTACAACCACAGTGTCCTCAGCTCTCCCGAAGACTGAGCTGTGAAGTGACTGTCACGTTTGACTCAGTGTCCTCCTGAGAAGGTTTCTGGAGTGTAGATGGAGAAGAGAGGGAACAGCACTCATTCTGGGGTGTGTGAAGGGTGTTTGTGTGTCAGGATGTGACAAGTTAGGGGTGTGTGGAGTGGTCACTGCAGGGAGCAGAGCTGGGGCTCGGGGAGGCCCTTGACCCTGTTCCTGTGCTCTGTGAGGTGCAGTTACAACACTTAGTGCAGTTTATCTTAATTCTCCAAATGTCCCTTGACATGCTTGTTGCTTACTTGCAAGAGGACCTGGGTGCCCTAAATATATATATATATATCTGTATGTGTGTGTTTAAATAAATCTCCAAAGCCTGTAGCAGTATTATTATAGTATTATTCTATATATTATTATTATTGTTATATATAGAGTGTAGTATTAGTCTGTATATTATTTTTATTCTATATATATAGTGTAGTATTAGTCTATATATATATTATAGTATTATTCTATATATATAGTATAGTATTATTCTATAGCACAGAGAGCTTTTGTGTCACATGCAAAAAGAAACAGTGACTTTCAAATGCTGGAGCAGTTTGGTTTGGCCAGAGGATTTTGTGGGCAAAGGCCGTGGCCAGTGGCTGTGCTCAGGCGGGCGAGCCCCACGGACAGCCAGCAGGCATCAGCGCTGCAGGCTTTGGGGTGGCTGGGATCCTGTTTCACGTCTTGTTGCAAGAAGGGAAAAAAGAAAAAGGCAAACCCCCCGAAGCGGTGAGTTTTAAGCGCAGGCGAGTTCATCCCGGGGCGGTTTCCCCGCTGAGCAGGGCTAACCACAGCAGCAGAGTTTCAGCCCTCCCCACACCGCTCAGGCTTCCTGTTTGCCTTGTGCACAGCCAAATGCAGCAATCCGTGTGTGTGTGTTTGTCTGCCCGTCCCATGCAGGTGGAGGGTGAGGGAGACTCTTCTGGCCCCGTCTGGAATCAGGGAACTCACCCTCAGGGGTGTTAGTGTTCACTGCATCTGCCCACATCCCTGTGCCTTGTGGAGGGTGAGGGAGGCTCTTCTGGCCCCGTCTGGAATCAGGGAACTCACCCTCAGGGGTGTTAATGTTCACTGCATCTGCCCACATCCCCATGCCCTGGGCCCAGGCAGGGGTGTCTGTCTCTCTGGGTGGAAGCATTCCTGCCGGGTGATCCTGTAAATGCCCAGGTGTCCTGGTTATGTGTCTGGCTGTCCTCTCACCTGCTGTGTCTCCTGGAAAAGCTGACCGTGTCTCACCTGCAAACATTGGGGAAATCTCCTGACAGTGGGGCAGTGGTGAAGGTTAGGCTGGGGTCTGTGTGGTTCCCCAAGCAGGACAAGGCACCCCCTGAGTCAGCAGCAGCGTGGAATTGTGTGATTCTGCAGATTCACAGACACAGAGCACATGCCCACAGGCAGCTGGAGAGCTGAGAACACAAAATCAACCTTTTGGAGTTTTATGAACAATCTGGGTAAAAGCAAACCAGGCTGGCGTGGAGTGGGGATGGTCTTTGTGAAGTGGCGTGTCCCTCAGGTCAGGTGCATCTGGAATAATGCCACTTGCCCTTCTTAGCAGTGTTCTCTTCAAATGCATTAGCCCTGTTTGGTTCTGAATAGCAGAGAAGAAAAAAAATGAAGTAACCCTCCCTCCTGTTCTTCCTGGGGGTCTCTGATTTTAAACTTGGCAGGTGGCAGCTATTTTCTCTGAGTTCCTTCCCTACAGTTCCCGACGTCCAAATTCTCACAGGCCATGTGGGCAAATGCCCTGTTGGTGTTCAGTACCGCTGTACATGTGAAACTTGGATATGATGAATAGAAAAGCTGTTGAAAAGGGAAAAAAAAAAAGGAACAGAAACCAGAATTCCTGTAAACACTCTGTTAAAAATATCTTCAACACATGTCAGACCCCATGATTTAAAATAGACAATTTCTGAGCGTTAAAAGGTCACATGGAGACATGATAGTAGATTCAAATGGAGTTGAACAATGAATGTTTCAACAGTCACATCTTGTACTGTTGGCAAGATATCTGTGTTGCCAGCTAGTAATGTTCAGGGGGAAAAAAATGAGTCAGATTGCAAGAATAATGAGGTTTTCTTGGATGATAGCATAGAGGGGGGGAAAAAGAGAATTTGTACCTTAATGACACGTCTCTGTGTAGCAAAAGCTTTAGGAAAAATGGTGATTCTGGGAGTCATAAAATGCAGGACCAGTCGAGCTGACGCAGTAGCACAAACCATGTGCTGTACCGGGGCTGTTTGTTTCCACGTGTGGCAGTGAAATAATTAAAATCGCAAATCCACATTCCCAGTATTTTCTCATTTGTGACCCAGAGTGCGGCGGGCATTTCAGAGATGTGTGAAAAGAGGAAGACTCTTCAGATGAGCACATGGTCTTTGAGTATGTAATTGCTGCTGAAAATTTAATGAGACAGAGAGGAATGATTGTCTTTGAACACTGGAAACATTCCTTGTCTCCATCTGCTGCTGCTTTGGAGCTACTGATTTCCCCTGACAGTTGGGAGAGCTGCACTGAGCAAAGGGTGACAGAGCCCCGAGGGGTGGGAGAAGTGCCTGAGCCTTGGGGAACTGGTGGGATGAGGCTCTGCACAGGGTTTAGTGCCTGGGTGGGCTTCCTCTGCAGTCCATGGACCAGCACGACAGGTTGGGGAGAGAAAAACCCGCGTGGATAACCCTGTGTGTCCTTGGCATGGAGCATTTACAGGAGAGCTTGGTCCCTTTCCCACGACGAGCAGGTGGAACACACAGAGTGTTTAAACCTGCCCTGCTCCTACTTTGTATCCACGGGCGCCTTGCCTGCCTGGGTTTCTTCTCATCCCCCAAATCCACTTGACTCGACCTTGGGATTTGGGCTGTTCTCAGTCCTTATTGCCCCCTGAGAGCACTCTGCGAGTACCACCAGGCTCTCTCCTCCTCTCCTACAGTCCGCATCTTTTCCCTTTAAATGCCCTTCTCCCTCTTTTTCTCCCAGACTCGGTGTCAGCCAATTTCCAGGCTTTCCCCAGTTTTTCAGATGAAGACAGAACAGTTGTATGACTGAGGTTGTCAAAGGAGCGCTTTCCAGGAAAGCAGCGACTCCCAAACCATTTCGCATCTCCGGCGAGGGCAGTTTCTCACAGAGACGCAGGACGTGCCCTCGGTGTCGTGCCGCCGCTCGGCCCTGCGGCTCGGAGCGAGCCCCGGGGCCGCCGGCAGTGCGGCAGAGGGTGGCAGCCACGTCATGCTCGGGACACTCGGCTGCCGGCAGCATCCATTGCCGCCGCGGCCGCCGCCTTCCCTGCCGGCATCTCCCGGTGCGTGCGGAGCGGGGCCGGGGCAGGGACCGGGACCGGGACCGGGACGGGCGGGAGCGGGGCCGGGGCCGGGGCGGGGCGGACGCGGCGGGCGGAGCGCGGCCCCTTCGCCGCCCGTGCCCGCCGCTGCTCTGCAGGCGGGGCCGGAGCGGGGCCGGGAGCGCGGGAGCCCCGCAGCCCCCGGGACCCCCCGGCCGCCGGCGCAGGTGAGCGCGGGGCCGGGGAGCGGGGCCCGGGCGGGGCCGGGGGCTCCGGGGTGCGCGGCCGGGGCTGCGGGGCTCGTCCGGGGCCGTCTGCGGCAAACGCGGGCTCCGCTCGGGCGCCTTCAGCGAACGGCGCTGCTGCTGCTCGGGAAAGGCGCTTTGCTCTATGGAGAGCGGGGCTTTGCGAGGCCGCCGACCTGCGGGGATGCGCGGCTGGGGCCGCCCTTGGCGCTGTGTCCCCCGGGCTGGCGGCAGCGCTGGGCTGGCTGGATGGATGGGTGGATGGGTGGATGGATGGATNTGGCAGGCAGCAGGCTGCTGTTTTGGCCAGTACCCACTCATCATCACCTGCCGGCCCAGCCCGCGGGGTGCTGGTGATCTCAGGTGGTTGATGTCTGTGCCCGGCCTCTGGGGTGGGTTGGGCACATGGCGCGTTGTCACCACGGTTGTCACTCGCGGGCGTGGGGAGTGCCAACACCTGGTCATCCAGACCTTCCCTGGGGTAGGACTTGTGCTGCCTGGCTCAGCTGTTCACAGCCGTGTGTGTTTCTGCTGTGGGTTGGCTTTGGGTTGTGTTTTTGGCAGGGCATGGGGAGCCTTTTAGGAGCTCTCAGGAGAGAGTCTCAAACATGGCATGTGTGAGTGCCTGAGATGGGAACCTGGAAGTTGAACATCGTGATAGAAGTCATTAGAAACACATGACTTTGTTTTTGTTTTCATCAACAAGATGGACTCGGGTTTCTGGTATTGTGGAGCCGTTGGGAACAGTGGAAAAAGCCTAATTTCAGCAACTTCTTCAGCTGGAGCCTTTATCACAACTTCCTCCAGCTCCCAGGCTCTGCCTGTGTTGGCAGTAATAGCAAGGGTGCAAGGATGTCACATCACTTTGCCTGCATTTAAGAGTTACAACACCCCTCATGGTTACAGTCTGTACTTGTGCATGTGAGAAAGCTGAAACACGGAGGAGTTTGTTGTTTGATGTAGTGCCGCAAACAATTGTCAGGTTTGGGAACGGAGCTTTGCACAGTGTTGGTTTTCAAGCTTCTGCTTTAACCACTGAATGTATGGTTTCCCACCATGTAGTTCCTCAGGCAATACTGTGAACTTGCCTCAAAGCTGATTGAAAGTTTCCACCAGAGAAAGGTTCTCGGGTCTCTCGTCAGATGCTTTTCTCTCTCTCTCTGATGTCTCTCTGCCTCTGGTGATACTGTTTTACTCCCAGAATGAGGAATGGCTTTACATATCTTTTTCCCTTAAGTTGCTTTGCCTGAACTCCTCTTCCCCTCCCTCTGGCTGGTGCTTCTGGTTGGATCTAAGGTTCTGCTGAGCTTGAATGATGGTGCATTGCTGTGATGCTCTTCTGGAGCTGGGAGCCCCAAAAACAGCAGCCTGTTTTTATCACCACATGTGCATTCTGCTTTCCTATCTCCTCTCTCGCTGACAACCCCTTTCATCATCAGCCCTGCACACAAACAAGGTTATCCCCAGTTCAGATCACATTAGTGTAGTTCTGCTTCCATTACTTTTCCCTGTGAGCCTGGTTTGTGGGAGAGTGTGTGTGTGTGTGTAGGGTGGGCATTGAACAATTTAAAAGTCAAAGGAGTCTTTATTCCATTAAGGGAACGGCCCAAGCCAAGGGGTTCTTTAGCCCCAGTGTCTGTTTAAAGCTTGATCCTTGTAGTTTCCACACAACCAGAACACTTCCATGGCAGGTGGGAAAAAACCTGGAGAACTCTGTTCAGTTTCCCAAGGCAAAGGGGAGGAGGGAAGTCGGGTGGTGCAGGAGAACCCATCTATGCAGAGTTTCCTCATGTCACACTGCATCAGATCTGAGCTCCAACAAGTAGAACGTTCTGAATTTAGCCATGGGAAGGGGAGAGACTTGGTAAATGATGTATTAGAGATGATGAAGGTCCAGAGTTATTTTTCCTTTGGTATATTCATTCCAGGTTCTGTTGAAAAAAATCCTGCATCCTCTAAATCAGGGAGTTTGGAAAGATAAGGTGTTGAGCTTGAAGTTATATTGCGGTGCTCATGGCTTAGACAGACACTCCATATTCTCTGGGATGTGGTGACAGATGGAAATCCTCAGCAGAAGGAAACATCTCAGTCATTGCTGTGTCTCTGTCTCTGCTGGTCAGTAAAGCTGGGGTAGTTTGCTGATTTAGGCTGAGGTAGCAGATACACCAGATGCAACCTGCTGTTTTTATTGTTGATGAGCAGAAAACAGAAAACTTGTTTTGCTTATTTCAAACGTGTAAACTTTGCCTCCTCCCCCTTTGCTCCGCTCCCTGCAGGCCCAGGGGTGGTTTGTGGTCTCTCTATCCGGTGCCTGGGTGATGCAGCCTCTGTGCTGAGGAAGCAGGACAGATAAAACATAGCTCATATTTCTGGGAATCCTGACCTCACTGCTGACAGGGAAGTGGTGTGCTCCCAGGACCTGGCAGATAAGATGCTGGGCTCCTCGTGCTGCAGCCCGGGGCTGGCTCCTGAGGAGCTGCCAGCAGGACTTTGTGGTTTGGGAATCAGCAGCACTTAGCTCAGCTTCTTTCAGAGTCTCTACACCCACAGCTGCAAAGCTGTGTTTGAAGTTGTGAATGGGGAAATTTTGTGCTGGTTTCATGGGCTGAGGAGAAGGGACACAGCCTTGCTCAGGGCTGAGCAGGGCTGGGTTTGGAGCTGTGGCTGTGGGGGCACCTTCCAGGCTGTACCACTGGGATGTTCCTCTGCCGACCTGACAGAAAAATTCTGTGAGAGGGAATTGAGGTGAGCTGGTTTCTCTGCTGGGGTGGGTGGAGAGAATTAGAGACACTTCCCTGTGTCTTGCTGGGAGCCAGTGCCAACAGTTCCAGAGTCTCCCAGCAGTAGGGACACCACTCTCTGCCACTTGTCGTCTGTGCAGGAAACCGGAGGTTTTATTGCTGTAGTATTTTGCTTGTGGGCAAATGGATGGAGACTTTGTTACCTGTCTTTGAGAAAGGAAATGTCTGACAGGCTGCTGGTGAATGGCTTTTGTTTCATCCTGTGTTTGGAAACAGCAGTTTGTACCTGATAGCGTTCAGATTCCTGTTCTCTTCTTTGCATTCCTTGGATGTACTGAAAATAAATAGTAGCGTCCTGCCAAGGGACAGACTGCAGATGGAGTTAACAAACTTATTCTGATTGCCTCACCCCCCAACTTCATTTTCCTGTACTTGTAGAGGGGGGTGTACAGCAGAGTATTTTTTGTTTGTGTGTATAGAAATTCATGCATGCTTGGAACCAGCAACAACTCTTTCTCCCTCTTGCAGACTGGAACTGAGCTCTGGAAAAACAAAGTGGAGCTTGGAGCATGTGGCCTGAGGATTGCCTTACACAGCCAGGGGTAGGAATTTACTGTTTCTCTTGGCTGCTTGGTCACAGATGAGCTATTGGGACAAGTGTCTGTTCTCCAGAGAAGAGAATTCTCTTAATTCTTTGTCAAATGCAGATGTAGATGTTAATCCTGGCCTAGAAGGGATTAAGAGAGGGTTGCATTTAAATAGAAGCAAATGCTATAGTTACTTGTGGCTTAAAGGCACTGAAGTGGAATTTTTACTAAGGTCCATGTTTTCCTGAGCTTTAAGGCTGTGCTGACCTTCCTTTCTTTAGGCTTTTTTGCACATTCATTTTCTACAGAGCCCAGCACAGAACTGAGCAAATAACGTGTAGTCAACAGCAACAGATTGTTTTTCCTTTTCTTGCAGGTGGTAGCTAAGCAGTGAGCAGGATGCCCCCAGGCATTTACTGCCCAACGGAATTCTGGTCCAAGGGGGAAAACCAAAACATCCAGGTGGACTTTTTGCTGCCCACAGGCATATACCTAAACCTCTCCGTGCCCTGCAATGCCAGCCTGGGCACCATCAAGCAGGTAACAGCCCTGTACCAGCTGTCGGGTGACAGGTCTGTGTTGCAGCCACAGGCCCATCTGCTCCAGAGTTTGGTCTCCAACAGCAGGCACTCAGGAGGAGGGTGAAAAAAGGGATATGAAGTCATGTGAGAGTGCTGTCCACAGGGAGAGAAGGATCTTTGGGAACTGGGTAGTGTTGACAAGACTTGAGAAGCTCTTGGCTCCTGTCACAGATTTCACGTTACTGGGAGCAAGTTGCTTAACCCAATTTTTGGTTTGCAGTGTGAGGAATTGTTCTGTTTCACAGGACCAGCAGGTGCTTACTGTGAGATATTCAGGTGGGGGTTATTTGAGGGATTAACATTGCCCAAAACAAAAGACAAGCATGAAAAAGGGAAGTCAGTTAAAGGCAAATAAACCTACCCAGCAGTTCAGCACCAGCTGGAGCCAGCAGACTTGGCTGAGGAGCAGCCGGGGATGGCAGGAGTGCTGTGAGGGGCTGGGGCTGTGCTTGGGTGACAGGGACAGGGTGGGGTGTGCAGGGTGACAGTGTGCAGGTGACACTGGCACAGTGACAGGGTGACAGCAGCAGGGTGGGGTGTGCAGGGTGACAGCACCAGGGTGATAGCAGCAGTTGATGCTGTGCAGGGTGACAGTGGCTCAGTGACAGGGTGATAGTAGCAGGATGAGGTGTGTGGGATGAGGGTGACAGTGACAGGGTGGCAGCACCCAGGTGACACTGTGCAGGGTGACAGTGGCACAGTGACAGGGTGCCAGCAGCCAGGTGGTTGGGTGACAGGGACAGGGTGACAGTGGCACAGTGACAGGGTGCCAGCAGCCTGGTGACACTGTGCAGGGGGACAGTGGCACAGTGACAGGGTGCCAGCAGCCCGGTGCCAGCAGCAGTGTCCCTGTGCTCCCCGCAGGTGCTGTGGCAGCAGGCGCAGTATGAGCCGCTGTTCCACATGCTCAGCGACCCCGAGGCCTACGTGTTCACCTGCATCAACCAGACGGCCGAGCAGCAGGAGCTGGAGGACGAGCAGCGCCGCCTCTGCGACATCCAGCCCTTCCTGCCCGTGCTGCGCCTCGTGGCCCGCGAGGGCGACAGGGCCAAGAAGGTCATCAACTCCCAGATCAGCCTGCTCATCGGGAAGGGTCAGTCCCACACGGGGCATGGCGGGCAGGGTGGAACCTGGTCCTGTCCCAGCCAGCCTGGCTGTCCCTGGGGCAGTGCTGGAGCCTTGCTCTGCCCCTGTCCCAGCCAGCCTGGCTGTCCCTGGGACAGTGCTGGAGCCTTGCTCTGCCCCTGTCCCAGCCAGCCTGGCTGTCCCTGGGACAGTGCTGGAGCCCTGCTCTGCTCCTGTCCCACCCAGCCTGGCTGTCCCTGGGACACTGCTGGAGCCCTGCTCTGCTCCTGTCCCACCCAGCCTGGCTGTCCCTGGGACAGTGCTGGAGCCCTGCTCGTGCACTGGGACATCAGAGGCTTCACCTGCAGTGGATGCAGAGGGAGAACACTGTGCAGAGCCAGGGGAGGTGGTGCTGCCTGCTGGCAGAGCACTGGGGTGTTGGGTCAGTGTGGTTGTACATCATAAATGAGTGATTGCTGCTAGCCTGGCTGACTCTGCCTTTGGCCACGTGTTAAACGTGTTCAGGGAGGCTTTCACAGGTGTTTGATGAAAAGGCTCATTTCCCCCTTTGGCTGCAGATGCTTATGTTGCCTTCCTCTCCTGCTTTCCACCCAGGTTTGCACGAGTTTGACTCTGTGCAGGACCCAGAGGTGAGCGATTTCCGCGCCAAGATGTGCCAGTTCTGTGAGGAGAAGGCAGCCAAGAGGCAGCAGCTCAGCTGGGCAGCGTGGATGGAGTACAACTTCCCCCTGCAGCTGGAGCCCATGGCCAAGGGCCTCGGGACTGGCTCCCTGCAAATCCCCACCAAGAACATTTTTGTCAACGTGAAGTTCCAGTCTGGCGGGGTAAAGCACGAGCTTTGCTGTCAGTGTTTGATGGTCTGTGCTTTTCCTTTGGAACCCTCTGTGTGTGTGGAGACAGAGTAATGTGTGCCTGGACAGTGTTTGTGTGTGTTCATCTCCATTCTCCAGATCCCTTAGCCTGTGGAGATGGGTGGGAGGGAGCTGTTCTCCCTCCTGATCATGCACTGGGTGTTCTGGTTAGCTGGAGGTTGCTACGTGTACCTGGGCTGGAAACCTTTGTGGGTTTGGGTAGGAAAGGAGCACAGAATCCAATGCTTGGCTTTCCTTTGGGAAGGAGGAGCCTGCTCAGCTCGTGCTCAGCACACACTGCCTGCAGCACTGCTCTGTGCTGCCCCTGGGCCCCTGTTGCTGCCTCCTGCCCTTGGGTCATGTTCTGCATGTTGTGCCTGGGCATGAAGCCAGGTCACCCTCCTGGAGAAGGGCCTTCAGAGCAGTGTTTGAGCATGGGGACCCTTCCAGCCTCTGCCCTGCTGGTGGGATGACTCTGGGAGGGTTTTTAATGACTGGCAACCACGTGAACTGGTGATTCTGCTTAAAATTGAAGTTCCTGATTTCCAGCCTTGTGCTTACACTGCTGAAAGTTGCTCCTGCCCAGTTTGGCAAACATCCCTCCTTTTCCTTGGCTGATGTGTGTGTGATTGTCCCTTCTCATCCTGCTCCTCATTGCCAGCAGCAGGAATGTTGTTCCCTGTCTGTGCCCCTTCAGCCCTGTGCTGGTGTCTGACAGTTTCTGCCTTGTTGGGGTTGCAGGAGAGCTTCACGTTCCAGATCTCCCCCTGGGAGTTCCCCATCACCCTAATGAACTATGCCATTAAGAAACAGGCCACTGTGTTCCGCCACGAGACCGTGCAGAAGCCAGAGGACTACACCCTGCAGGTGAATGGGAAATGTGAATATCTCTATGGGAACTACCCCCTGTGCCAGTTCCAGGTGAGCCTCGTGTCTTGCTTTATCAGTGACTCTGTTCCCACATGGCCTTCTCTTGCTGGGGGCGTGGGTTGGGACATACTGGCAGTGCTGTTTACAGGAGTGTGGCACATCAGTGGCAGGACTTGGGTGCTATTTAGGGCAAAGGGTACCTCTAGCAACCTAACAAATCCTTCTTTTTGGGGGGCCAGTGGTCTAAGCCTGTCCCTGGGTGCCAAGTGCTGTGTAAATACATTTAGAGACTGTGGTTCTGGAAATACCTGCTTGCTTATATGGTGGGGTGAGAGTTCTCCTATTGAAAGTTGGGCAAGTAATCCTGAATCATGTGCCCCTCTGGCAGGGCAGTCTGCTGCTGGGAGTGCTGAATCCTCCCCTGTGCTTTCCCTTAGTGCAGCCGTGAGTCCTTTGATGAAATGCCAGCTACAAAAGGCACTTCATATTCTGTTCTGGCAACATGAGGCCAGCGAGTTGCAGGTTTATAAAGCGAGAGGAGATAATTGAGAAGTGGAATTGGATTGTTGGGTCCCTGCAGGGGTTCCTGCCAGGCTGGTGCTGGTGGCTCTGGCCAGGGCTGGTGGCTCTGGCTGGTGGCCCTGGCTGACCCTGTCCCCTCTCAGCACATCCGCAGCTGCCTGCAGAGGGGCCTGACCCCCCACCTGACCATGGTGCACTCCTCTGCCATCATTGCCATGAGGGATGAGCAGAGCAACTGCCTCACCAGCCCCCCAAAGGCCGTCTCCAAGCCCCCCCCGCTCCCCAAGAAAAAGGTAAGAGGGGACAGTGACCCCTGGGGTCACCCTGGGCTGGTCTCTTGGTGGGCATGCTGCTCTTGGCTGGGAGCAGCAGTGGGTTCTCCCTGCCCTTCTCAGGACAGGTTCCCAGTGGGGGTCTAAGGTGGGAATTTCCAGCCCCCTCCACAGCTTCCCTGGGTGTCCCAGGCTTCTTGCTCTTTCCTGTGGGACCCAAAAGCATGGAATGGCAGATGAGGCCTTTGTTGCACCTGTTTCTGATCAGAAGCCTTTTCTCTTTCCAGCCAAACTATGGCTCTCTCTGGTCCTTAGAGCAGCCCTTCTACATCGAGCTGGTGCAAGGCAGCAAGGTCAATGCAGATGAGAGGATGAAGGTGGGTCCTGACTCACTCTGGGGTTTGGAGCTGTGCTTTCCCAGTCCCTCTTGTTTGTGTGGGGAGGGCAGTGGTGGCTGGCAGTGTGATCTCACCTGCTCCTCTGGGGCTTCATTCAGCCTCTGGAAAATTTCTGAACTGCAGCACAACAGGAATGGTGAGGGAAGTGGCCAGACAGCAGCCCAGCACTGGAAAAGCTGCTGCACAGCAAACAGAGCTGCTGCCCTGAGGTGATGGCATCGGGCAGGGGAAACCCAGCTCTGAGGAGGGAGTGATGGGAGAGGTGGTGCCTGGCCAAGGAGAGGCAGGAGGCAGCAGAGGCCTGGGATATGTGGAGTGTTTGCCATGAAGGGGGAGCAGGAAAATGAGGAGAAGGGGAACAGCTGCCCTTTGGGAAGGGAGGGAGGCTGGGCAAGAATGTGTCACATTAATTAATATGCAAGTCTGCATGAAGTGAGAAGATAACAATGCCCTTACTGAAGCTGAGTAAAGAGACAGACTTCGGAACTGAATGTCTCAATGGACTGGGAAAGAGACAGGAGTGGGACACCCTGTTCAGGGGAGTGTCTGCCCTGTCCCGTTCCTATCCTAGCAATGTGCCTGCAGCAAACATGGCAAGTCTCTGTAGCCCTGGTTCCATGCCTGAAGTATTTTGCTTTTTTGAAATTCTTTTTTTTAGAGAATTTTCTGTGAACAAGAGAAATGTTTTTGTAACTGTAATTATGTTACTCACTTTTTTTCTTAGGAGGGACTTCTTCTTGATGTCCCTCTGGTCTGACCAATGTGATTGAAGAGGTTTTGCCTTTGTTTCACCAACCAAATTGGTCTGTGTGAAATAGTATAAAAAAAAAAGACACATCCCAAAAATAAAAAAGTCCTTTTCAGTCCTCTGAATCTCAGAATCTGTGTTGTTGTGGTGTAAAACAGCGTCAGGTCCCCTGGGTTGATGGTGTTCTTTGTGCTCCCCCGTGTCACTGGACGGGCACGGAAAGAAGGACACTCACGCAGGTTGTGAGAGCAAAAAAGGACCTTTATTTTTCCCTTGGGTTTATGTAGTTTTTGGAGTTTGATCAGCGATTGGGCAGTGAGGCTGACAGCTCTCTGACTCCCCTGGTCAAACCAGAAGTCCATCACAGAGAGGAATCCGAAATAATCGCTTTGTTCATGTTATAATCCCCGAGAAACTCCGGCACAAACCCCACAAACATCATCAGAAGGCTGAAAAAGATCAAAGCAGCCCCCCAGTGCTGACGGTGTCCTGTTTGTGCTCCCTCAGCTGGTGGTGCAGGCCGGGCTGTTCCACGGCCACGAGATGCTGTGCAAGACGGTGTCCAGCTCGGAGGTGGCCGTGTGCTCGGAGCCCGTGTGGCGGCAGCGCCTGGACTTCGACATCGGCATCTGCGACCTGCCGCGCATGGCCCGGCTCTGCCTGGCGCTCTACGCCGTCATCGAGAAGGCCAAGAAGGCTCGCTCCACCAAGAAGAAGTCCAAGAAAGCTGTAAGTGAAGCCAAGCCTGGGGCTGAGCCAGGCCGGGCAGGGGCACAGGGAGCAATTCTGTGCCCTTTGCTGTCGGAAAGGTTCGTGTTAATGAAGCAGAGTAATGGCCAGTAACTTCTTCAACAGGAACAGGAGGCTGAGAAGTGGCTGCGTGTAAGAAAGGCTGTTTGTATGTAACTTCTTCTCTAGAAAGACCATTAAGAAACGTACCCAGCATCTGACTGGGCCTAAAGAGGAATCGCTTATGTTGGTGTCCCTGTTTCGCTGTCCCGCAAGTTCCTTGTTTTGTAGTTGAGGTTAAACCATCGTCTCTGTTGCATTTTCTTTCTAACAAGGTCTTTCCTGCAGCTCCCCAGTGGAGCAAATTACCAACTGGGGAGGGAGAATAAACTGAGGAATGTAAACCTTGGTTGTGGCAAAGCGTTAGGCAAGGTAAAATTAAAGTGCAGATTCTTCAAGGTTACTGTTCAGGTGTTGAAAACTGACCGTAGAAAGTGTTAAATCACTTTGTAAGCTCTTCATTTGAGCATCTTAATCAGAGGTAGTGATATTTCTCACTTTCCAAAACTTCTAGCCCATTAATGATTTAGTAACTAGGAGTAGATCCAGCTGCAGCCTGTATTTGAATTGCTGATTTCCCAGAGTTGTAACCTAAGCCTCGAGCTCTTTGCATGTGAGAGTTTTCTTTATGAACAGCAAGCGCATTTGTGCCTCTGCAAATTATTGTTTCTGTGACCACAAAGACACTGTTCTCGTGCCTCCAGGAGGGGGTTGCTCATGCCATCTGTGCTGGAGTGCAGAGGAATGAGGCACTGATGAGGATTTCAGTTCTGCTCACTCCTCCTCACTGCTGGGAGGTTCACTGAGCCTTGTTGTGCTGACATCAGTGGAGTTCTCAAGGTTACTGTGCAGTCATGTCTGGGAGCAGCAGCCAGCTCATGAATCCGGCTTGTGGGGACCAATTTCTGGGTTGAAGACTTCAGACTGGAAACATTTTGAGGCCAGGACTGGGATTAACAGTTTTATTGTTGGGTTTCTTTTTTATTTAAGAATAGCAGAACCCCAGCTCCTGCTGGAGGCTTTTGTTGGACAGAAGATGTGATTCATCCACAGGCTGGGACGTTTGTGGTCACACTGGAATAATTTTCAGTTTTGGAGCAGTCAGAAGGAAATCTTGCTGTTCTGATTGACAAAACACAACCAGTGTGTTTAGCTGAGTTGTTAAGAGAATCTCATTCATGTGTGTTGTGGTTCTGGGGAAAGGTGGGTGCATTCTGATGAGATTTTTATTTAAAATCACAACATTCACTACAGCTGAGCACTGCAAAAAGGAATTTTTCCCCATGGTGAGCCACAGCTCTGAGTGAAGTGCCCAGAAATCATTTCCAATGATTGGTAAGGGCAGGTTACAGAGTGCACCCTGGTTGGTTTGTTTGTTTTGATTGTGATTTTTTTTCCTTACTCAGAGATTAATTCCATACATGTTGTTTATATGCAGACTGTCCAGAGCAGATAGGTGGGACTAAATCATTTACTACCACAAAAGCAGGCATGTTTGCAGGCTGCCTGGATGAGTCAGAGGGTTAATGTCACCCAGAGGGCTGGCTTTCAGTGTTTCTCTAAATCATGCAGGAGATGTCTCTCTTTAGAGAGATCTGGATCCTTGTTTTGCTGGACCTTATCCACAGAAATCTTGCCTTGTGTTTTGGCAGGCTCTGAGCTGTGGTTAAATGTCATTTACTCTGTTAGAAAAGGTTATTGCTGCTGCTGGTGTTTTATTTGGCTTTTCCCTGTGATCTGGAAGCTGATGTCTCAAACGTAATTTTACTGGAGATACTTGCAGTAATTAAATCAGCTCCAAGGTTTGTGAGAGGCCGCTTGGAAGTGCCTCGTTTGGTCAGGTCAGAGGGAAAGGGGGGCCCTGTTACCTCCACCAAGTGCTGGGCGTTCTGTGGGGCAGGGCTGCTGCACTGTCCAGAGTGCCCCAGTGGAACCAGGGGGGTCTCACTGTGCTTCCCTCAAACGTGACACCGATGGTGGGTGTCTGGCTGCAGAATTTCTGCCCCGTGACCCCTTTTCCAGCTGATCCCTGTGCTGGAGCCGTGGTGTGAGCTGGGCTCCGAGTGCTGCTGTGTGAGGTAGAGTGTTCCATCTGCAGGAAGGCTGAGCTCCCCCGTGGAATGTGTGTCTGCTCTGGGGCTGGCTGAGGGCAGGGGACGGGTTCTTTGCCTTGGCCATGTCCCAGTCACTTTCCTTGCAGGAGGCCCTCCTCCAAAACCAGACTGAGTTGGATTTGTGGGGTTTATTTTGGGGGTGTGGCGAGGGATTGGCAGCATAAAGTTTGATTTCTATAGATAGTGTTTATCATTGTACAAAGAAGCCAAGCCTTTTTTCCCTATTATGAGCTATTTCTAGCATCCTTTGCCTCATTTTCCAAAATCATGTCTACTCAAAATGAGTTCTTCTCCCTCCCCCTCAAATTGTGAAATATATGAAATAGGTAATAGTTCCCTCAAATACTGATTGCAGAGTAGCAAGGCCTTATTGGAAAATTAGAGATTCTTCAGCTCTGCCAAATATCAAATGGTGAAGTTTTGGACACATTTGTGGGGACACAAAACACCCCAGGTTTTGGCAAGTGCCCGATGCCATCGTGTACTCTCAGTTTTAGAGAATTCAGCGGGTGAGCACTCGGGATGTCCCTTGGCTGGGGGTCTCTGAGTTGCAGTCCCTGTGCCCAGCTGGGCAGGGCAGGCCCCCAGCAGCGCTGTCTCCCCGCAGGACTGTCCCATCGCCTGGGTCAACGTGATGCTCTTCGACTACAAGGACCAGCTGAAAACAGGGGAGTGCTGCCTGCACATGTGGTCCTCCTTCCCAGGTATGGCAGGAGAGGAGCTGCTCTTTGGCATCCTCAGTGTGCCCAGGAAGTGCAGTGGCCGCTGCTCTATGCTGTGATGGCAGCTGGAGCCCTGCCAAGGCCAGGCTTTGTTGAGCTTGGCTTTGCAGGGTGACCTGAGAGGTGGCTGCTCACCTGAGGTTGTCACCTGTCCCTCACTGGGGACAGCTCAGGAGGGTGAAGTGCTCGTGGCCAGGCAGTGCCCAGAGGCAGTCTCTGCTCTGCTTTCTTCACCAAAGCTTCACAAGATTTGGGTTCTCATGGGTTTTTTGTACTTTGTTTTTCAGACGAGAAAGGGGAACTTCTGAACCCCATGGGCACAGTGCAGTGCAACCCCAACACAGAGAGTGCAGCAGCCTTGGTCATCTGCTTCCCCAGCGTGGCAGCACATCCTGTGTACTACCCATCCTTTGAGCAGGTGGGCACAGGGACACTTTTCTGGGAGACACAGGAATTCCCTCACTGTCCTTCCAGGGGGAACCTCTGGGGCAGCCATCGACAGGGACTGGGCGTGAGCAGACTTGGTGAATAGATATTGTTAACTGAAAATGTCACTTTTTCCTCTTAACTAATGGACCTTTGAGTGAATCCTTTTCCAAGCTATGAATTACTGAGGAAAAGCTGCTCTCATAGATGAGCATTTGTTTAAAAAATTAGTTTAACTGAGCTGCCTTCAAACTGCATTAGGCTCTGTAGGAAGGAAGAGGAATAAAGGGGAAATGAGTGCAGGTAGGCAGCTCCCTCCCTTTCAGCAGAGTGATAACAGGCCGTGTGTGAGGTGAAGATTTTCCATCTGTCGCTGCAACTGCCCAGACCAGTGGGGGAAGAAATGTGCCTGTTAGAGGGGAGGAAGGAGGTCTGTGCTCCCCAGGAGGCTCAGAGGCTGTGCCAGGGAGAAAGGGGAGCCCAGGCAGAGGTGACTGATCTCCAGTGCAGCATAAATGCCTGAAGTGATGGGGACTACAATCACAGAGGAACTGAGGAGCTTTTCTCTCCCACTTTATTTGTGTCCCAGCTGCTGGAGTTGGGAAGGAATGGAGAACAACCCCGAGCTGCACCAGAAGATTCTGAGGAGGTGAGTCTTGTGGCATCAGTTTCCAGCTGCCTGCAAGCCTGGTTTCATGGACTGGTTGTTTCCACCTGAGCCCCCCTCCCAGCATTTTTCACCCAAGTGGGCCGTGCCCCAGTCCTGCAGGGTCTCTCTGGGCTGGGCAGGTCCTGTGGCTGGAGCCTGAGCCCTGTGTGTGCTCTTTGCTGTGCTTGCTGAGAGCAGAAGCTGCAGCTGAAGGAGATCCTGGAGCGCAGGAGCCACACGGAGCTGTACGAGCACGAGAAGGACCTGGTGTGGAAGATGAGATATGACATCAGGGACCAGTACCCACAGGCTCTGGCCAAGCTGCTCATCATCACCAAATGGAACAAGCACGAGGATGTTGCCCAGGTGAGGATGTTGGGGCTGGCAGCCAGGACTCCCTTTTTGATGCATCTTTCAGTGTCTGCATTCCTGTGCTATGTTTGGGAGCCCAGCTGAGCCAGGGATGCTTCAGTTTTCTCAGGGAGGTTCCCAGCTGGTACCAGCTGAGCTCTGGCTCTTCTGGGCTCTTTTTGGTTCTGTGGGCTGTCCCAGATTTGTTACTGGCCTGCAAGGTCTTGTTTATTCCTTCAAGAAACTGGAGACAAAAAAAAAAAAAATCAATCTGTTTCACTCTTGGGAAAAAAGAGATCTACATTGAATATTCTTTTGAATATTCTTAAATGATAGTAAGAGACCAGCACAAGCCACCTCAAAGAATCAGTTTTTGACCTGGTATCTGCAAACTCGCTGTGAGGCATCTATAAATAGTGACCCCCCCATAAGGAGTTGCTTTCATCAGTAGAATTTCAGGTTTATATCCATTGTCATAAAAACCTTCCTCCTTTTTTTCTTCCTCTTTTCTCTTTGGTGCTTACAGATGATTTCCCTGCTCCAGACGTGGCCGGAGTTGCCTGTCCTGAATGCCCTGGAGCTGCTGGATTTCAGCTTTCCTGACCGTTACGTTGGTTCCTTTGCTATCAACTCCCTGAAGAAGCTGACGTAAGTGTTGTCCCCAGGGGAGGCAGAGCCCTTTCTATTTCTGCTCAGGGCTGCCGAGGGGCTGTGAACAGCAGTGACAGCCTTGTCTTCACAGGGCTTTGACAAGAGCACTTGTGGCAGGGGAGACGAGGCTGTTTCATGTTTCCTGTCTGTCCGCAGGGATGATGATGTGTTCCAATACCTGCTGCAGCTTGTCCAGGTGCTCAAGTACGAATCTTACCTAGACTGTGAATTAACCAAGTTCCTGCTGGAAAGGGCATTATCCAACCGCAAGATCGGCCACTTCCTCTTCTGGCATCTGAGGTGAAGAGCAAATGTGTTTTTGCTTTTTCTCAGTAATCAGGTGAAACCAGCATTTACTGAGTGCTTCGTTGTTCTCTGAAATGGGAACTGCTACTTTTTACCTCAGGTGACTCAGTGAGAATTATTCCAGGAGGACACAAATTTTTTTGTTTGTTTGTTTTTGGAATTTTTTTGTCACTGTAGTGGTGGTGTTTGGGATAGGTTCTGCTTTCAGAATTGATATATATTTGTGACTATACACACACATGCCTCTGAGCTGGAATTTGCTTAGGGCTTCCATGGCCACCCGCCAGCTCTGAGCCATAGCCCCTGAACTGTTGTTGCTCCCCAAGTGCTGTTCTCAAAGGAGGGGTTAATGATTGAGTCACCCAGAAAGATGTTTCATCATCTCAAGCAACGGTTTTCCTCCATCTGGGGTGGGGGGCACTTTTTTTCCTTCCCCATTACCCAGAATCTAAACAGCAGCCAACTATGCTGGTGTTGTCCCCCCTGTTGCTGCTGTGAGTGGGAGAAGGAGTGACTGCAGTGAGTCAGCTCTGGTTTGTCCTCCCTGCCAGGTCAGAGATGCACGTCCCCGCTGTCTCCCTGAGGTTTGGGCTGATCCTGGAAGCCTACTGCCGGGGCAGCACCCACCACATGAAGGTGCTGATGAAGCAGGTACAGATTGCTTTGGGCCAGAAGGTTTCCTTCCCTCTGGCTTGGGGCTGGTTCTCAGCTCTTGGCTTTCCCAAATTCACGTTATCAGTGAGACAAAAAGCCCCGTAAGGGCCGTTGGTTTTGGCGTGTCCTGGAGATCCCCAGCACGTGTGGCTTTGCTCATCCCTTACTCACCCACACAGGGAGTCTGTGTCCAGGATGGTCTGAACTGTTCCCAAGTGCTGTTATTGGGTCAGCTGGGCGAGGTGCTGATCACACGTGGCTCATTCAGAGCACAGAACTCCCTGTCAGTGGCTGTGTGCAGGCACTGCTGCCATTTGCCCACTCTGAAACCTCTCAAGGGTCTCTGTACCAAAGGCAGCAGTGAGGGACTCACCTCTAGACAAAGCTGGATCCAAGATGTGCCCACCATCCAGTGCTGCTTCTTTTCAAGACTGAGCAGCACTTTCGCACAACCAGAACTCCCCAAAAGCCCTGCAGGGCAGGCTGGGCTCTAGGTCTCCTCCTCACTTCCAGCCAGTGCACCTCATTTCTTCCTTTGGTGTGTGGTAATGTGCTTTATTCCTCCTGCAGTCATTAGCTTGCAATGCCTTTGTGCCCGGCAGAGTATCCACAATTAATTATGGATCCTCCTCAGGCAGATAATACTAAATTTGTTTTGTTGCAATGTGTGGAATTGCTACAAACTGAAGAGGAAAGAAGGGATGGAATCAAAATTTGCATTTTGCAGGAGATTTTAATGCTTTTTAAACTTTCTCCAGGAATTTCCCATTTGTTGACCCTGTTTCATCCTTTCAGGGAGAAGCACTGAACAAGATGAAAGCACTGAATGACTTTGTGAAAGTGAGTTCTCAGAAGGCCACCAAGCCTCAAACCAAGGAGATGATGCACATGTGCATGAAGCAGGAAACCTACAGGGAAGCCCTTTCCCACCTCCAGTCCCCCCTGAACCCCAACATTATCCTGGCTGAAGTTTGGTAAGGGAGAGATCTGCACCTCTGTATTTGTGTGAATTTGGTGCTTTGTTTCACACTGGAGTCAGGCTTGGGGTTATCCCAAGGTTCTTTCCTCATGGAAGTCCCAAGTCCATCAGTGGGTGGAGCTGCTGCAGGACTGGCAGCTTATCAGGATGGCTGATATTTTAACAGGTGGAAACTGATGGTAATATTTTTATTTCCTCTAGTGTGGATCAGTGCACCTTCATGGACTCCAAAATGAAACCTTTGTGGATTGTGTTTAATAATGAAGAGACAGGCGGAGGTGGAGTGGGGATCATTTTTAAAAATGGAGATGGTAAGTCTCTATTGTGCCTGTGAAAATACATCTTTTAGTCTCAAGTATTTACTGGGGTGAGTGGGGCTAAATCTGGACCATTAAGATGTTGTGGAAATGAGGGCCTTCAATGGTTTTAGGTGAGATTTTTGGTAGTAATCTGAAAATACATATTAGCCCCCCTCTGTATTTCACCTGCTTCTGTCTTTCACTAAGACTGTGGTGCAGTGGTAATTGGATACCTTGAGCAGTAAAATGATATTTTCCTCTGTACTGCTGCCCAGATCTGCGCCAGGACATGCTGACCCTGCAGATGATCCAGCTGATGGACATCCTGTGGAAGCAGGAGGGCCTGGACCTGAGGTGAGCAGTGTGCACTGATAGCTCAGGGCTGGGGAGGCTGTTTTCTCTGCAGGCTCCTTTTGCCCCCAGCAGGTCTGGCTGGTGCTCTGTGGGGCTGGGGAACAGAACTGCAGAGCAAAAGGGAGGAGACAGGGCAGGCAAGGGAAAGGTTTAAAGCCACCACCGTGCACTGTGGGCAGGATTTCAGTGGAAGGGTTTCTCTCATCTCTGCAGGATGACCCCTTATGGCTGCCTCTCCACAGGAGACAAGACGGGGCTGATCGAGGTGGTCATGCACTCGGACACCATCGCCAACATCCAGCTCAACAAGAGCAACATGGTGGCCACGGCTGCCTTCAACAAGGACGCTCTGCTGAACTGGCTCAAGTCCAAGAACCCAGGGTGAGGGGCTCCCCTTTCCCTGCCTGCTTCCTGCCTTGCTCCTTTTCCTTCAGCTCTGCACAGCTCCGGGCTCTGCCACTCGGGGTGTGGCCGCTCCCCTGCCTGGCACACCTGGAGGGTCGTGTGGATCTCATTTCCACTGTGGACACAACCTTCTTCACATCCCCTCAGCTACAGTTACTGCAGCTCATTTTTGTACAGCAGGGCTGGGAGTCTTGCCTCCAGAGACCACAACAGGAATCCACACGAGCTTCCCTCCCTTCTCCTGCAGCTGAAAACAGCCATCCCCGTGGGGCAATACTGGAGCCCAAAGTAAAATTCTCTTTCACTCTTTCTCACCCTCTCTAGAGATGCCTTGGACCAGGCCATCGAGGAGTTCACCCTGTCCTGTGCTGGCTACTGCGTGGCCACCTACGTGCTGGGCATTGGGGACAGGCACAGCGACAACATCATGGTCCGGGAGACAGGGCAGGTAACCCGGGATCTGGGCGTGGAATATTGCCTCTTCCAGGGGTTCTGAGCAGGGAATATTGCCTCTTCCAGGGGTTCTGAGCAGGGAATATTGCCTTTTCAGGGGATCTGAGCAGGGAATATTGCCTCTTCCAGGGGTTCTGAGCAGGGAATATTGCCTTTTCCAGGGGATCTGAGCAGGGAATATTGCCCCTTCCAGGGGAGGGCCTTGGCCAGGCCATTCCTCTGCCTCCCTCTGCTCAGATCTGCTGAATGCAGTAAATGAAGAGAACTCAACACTGACCTGCTCAAACAGGTAATATTCTCAATATTTTTTTTTCTTTGCAGCTGTTCCATATTGATTTTGGTCACTTTTTGGGGAACTTCAAGACTAAATTTGGTATTAATAGAGAACGAGTCCCTTTCATCTTAACCTATGACTTTGTGCACGTCATCCAGCAAGGAAAAACTAACAACAATGAGAAGTTTGAAAGGTAAGTGGTGGGAGTTAAACTTGCTTTTGAAGCTCTAAATTTTGCATATTTATTTCCACCAATATGCAGCCTATAGCTGCCTGTACATATGCAAGGAAATAAATTATTAACTGGAGAGAGCAGGGTTCAGACTACACAGCTTTGCTGTACAAACCAGTGGAGGTTGCAGTGTTCCTTTGGTCCTGCACAGGTTCAGGGGTTACTGTGAAAGGGCCTACATGATCCTGCGGCGCCACGGGCTCCTCTTCCTGCACCTCTTTGCACTGATGAAAGCTGCTGGGCTGCCTGAGCTCAGCTGCTCCAAAGACATCCAGTACCTAAAGGTAAGGGGTTAAAACTGAACACCTGCCTTTGTGGCTGGGGGAGGAGTTCAGTGTGCCAGGCCAGATCTCAGAAACAGATGAGCTCCAGTGAGTGGATGTCCAGTGCCCATGTGCAGGACATCAGCAATGCCCCATCCTGGTGCTCAGAAATCCCTTCAGATTGTTCACCACGCAGGCAGCAGGTGCCAGCTTGCAGGGAAGGAGGCAAAGCCCTTGGCTCTCATTTCTAGTTTGCCTCCTGAGTCATAACCACCCAGCCCTAGCAGCTGCAGAACAGTTTGTACAAGAGCAATACAGAGTCTGCTCTTCCCCTGCACCAACAGAAGCAGAGGGTGCAAAAAACCTCCTGCAGCTACAAGAACAATTAAAAACAATTGATGGCTACTCCCTTCCTCCTTTCAATGGAGTAATTTGTTGTGAATAAACGTCTTACTGGTTGAGCAGTGACTTGTTCATTTGTGCACTGATTGGTGCCTCTTGCCTACAGGACTCCCTGGCCCTTGGGAAAACTGATGAGGAGGCACTGAAGCACTTCAGACTGAAGTTTAACGAAGCCCTGAGGGAGAGCTGGAAAACCAAAGTGAACTGGCTGGCACACAACGTATCCAAAGACAACAGGCAGTAGAGCAGGAGAGGGGAAGCCGAGCCCAGCACTGACTGACAGGTTCCTCAAGACTGTGAATGGGACACGGTGCAACATCCCCCACCTGGTTCCCAGAGATCAGACACTGCTGCACGACTGAAAAATTGTTGGCCTGTCCTCAGCCACACCACTGGGGCTGCTGTGGACCTTTGGGGGACGAGGGAGAGACGTGAGGCAATAAAACTACTGCATACAGTGAAGGTAGGTAGAGGTACTGTACCCTTGAGGACTCCTTGAGCTTCAAATACGTGTTTCCATGGAAGAGTTGAGGCAGTTGTAACATCCCTCCAGTGTGCTAATGCCTGTATTTCTATTTTCTTGAAAATTTAGCTGAGCAGAAATCCCCCTATGCCTGTAGCCCATCTTCTAGGTCACCCCTCTTACAGCTTAGACTTCAGCATGTGCTCACTCCTCCAGCCCTGTGTCAGTGTCCTGAGGTGGCTCAGCCCAAGCACACCACAGCTGACTTGGACAATTTGTTTAACTCTGCCTTCAGACAGGATAAGAACATCCACCTTGTCATACTGCTTTCTGTGTGCTCCAGAGGCCAAAGTGTTCTGAAACTGAGCTGCTGTCTGGAACTGATGGCACAAGAGCAGCTTTGGGGTGGCCACTGGCTCAGGCACTTTGCTTTCCAAAGTTAGGCCTCAGTTGAGCCTGAAGTAACTCCTGCATTTCTGCATTTATTTTGGTTTCAAACCTGAAAACGCTAAGATTGCATTTTCAAATTAGAATACTTACTGCTTCTTTTCATAGTAGATGTTCAGCTGTAGGATTGTTCTGGTTTGGATCAATTCATACAAACCCTGTTGCCTCTCAAGCACCACTGTTGGCAGAAGCAGCAGTTCTGGCATAAAAGACACCTCATTTTAATTTAATCTAACCCTGGGAGAGCCCCTTTTCCTACTCCTTCAGATGATACTGTGAGTGAAGCACTCAGGCTCTAAGAGCTGCTTTGGTACTAGAGGGAAATGCTGCAGGATTTAGAGCTCTATGCAGGCTGAGCAGTGAGGAACAGTCCTGTGCTTCTGCCCCAGTTTACAGAGTAAATATTGCTATTTCCTTGCTTATTAAACTAACTTACAGAGCAAAAAGTATACAAAAAACCTCTTGGGCGCTGTGCAAGGTGAGACGCACTGAACCCACAGCCCCACTCAGGTTCCTGTGGAAGGGAAGACACTACAATTGCAGAGCTGGAAAAGCAATTCTCGTGCAGTGCCAGAGCCTGGTGCTCAGGGTGCTGCTGCACTGGGCCCCTGCTCTCCTCACTCCCTCCAGGTCTCACAGCACAAGGGTCAGGCCCTCACAGATGGCAGAGCAATGGCTCCTGTCTGTCACTTTGACAAGTGCAATAACACAAAGGTGCATCAGTATCAACTGCAAGAACTGAGCAGTTTTACAGAGGTTACTTAGGCTGGAAAACTTGACTTACCTACAAGCAGTAAAAATTCAGTGAGTTATCGTGTGGACCTTCTTCCTTGTACGCCCTGGGAGTAGCTTGGATAAATCTCTGACAGTTCTCTCGGGTCAGCAAAGAGCCTTTGACTCCAAATTCACAAAGCAGCAGCTCACCTGATGGTTTTCAGCAAGCTGAACTGTACTAAAGATTGAAACTTAGGTAGTTTTCAAAAATGTTCCATTTCATTACAAGTGGCTTCTCATTTTTATAAATATGCTCAGAATGATAGACCTATTTCTATTTATTTAGAGATGTTTCTGTCATCATTTTTTTTAACTCTGTACAAACTGATTGTGCTTATTCTGTTGCCTTTAAAGGAGAAGTATTTTTTTAAGCCAAACTGTGGTTCTGCAAGAAGAGAATGTTTACATGTTCAGCTTTTCAGTTGCTTTAGTACATGTTTTGTAAATAAGAAATAAATGCTATTGACAGATTGTACACAAATGCTGCCAAGTCCTTCTGTGGTTGAGACAATGGCCACAAAATTGTCCTACTCCCCCAGCAGAGACAAATTTAGCTTATAGAACTGGAATCTACTTTGTTTTACTCAGTTAAAACAAAAAATACGAACAACCTTTAGAACCAGAAATTTATTGTAGCTTATAGACTTTCCAAACTGACCTGTTACCAATATACACATCTGAAAAGTTATACCCACAGTGGCTACAAACTGCATCAGGACATTACAACCCTTCAGTATTACCATTAAGTCATGATCAGTTTTGGTCTAAAATACAGCAGCTACAGCAACAGTATATGGAAGGATAAGTCTTCTACACATTAACACAGGACAACTGTCAGACATAAGTTAAAAGTTTCCCAGTTTACTTAAAACTAGCAGTTAATTACCACGTAAGTAGTCAAAACCATTTTCCCATTTTAGAAATCTAAAATTTTACATTAAAAAAAAAAAACAAAACAAAACCAAAACAACCCCAAAAAAACAGTAAGCTCTGGTGTGGGTTCTTTCCCTGCTGCCAGGTCCATCTCTAGTGTAAAGGCACTCCTCAGTCAGGTTCCCCCAGAGCAAACCCCCAGCCATCCCAGAGGGTGAGCAGGGAAATCCAGCTGGACAAACACGTGGCTCAGCCCTGATCTTTTCTCCTCTGGCACTCGGGACCCTCTGTGCCCCTCCCTGGCCCTGCCCTGGCCCTGCCTCGCTGGGCTCTGCACCCACACCACGAGCAGACGCTGGCGCTTGGCTTACCGTGCTCAGGAGGGAATGCAGTCCCAGGCTCCTGCTACAGGCAGAACAAGTTACTCTTTAATCCACCTCCACAGAGATCAAGCAGAAATTCATTATTCACAACTCTGCATCAGACCAAATAAAGTTAAACAACCCTGTCTGACAGAAAAACCAGCCCCCCCCCACCCCCCATGTTTGTACCTTCCAGCTACTGCCCTCTGCAATCCCAAATTGGAACTGGGATCAGAAACAACCCAAATCACATGAATTAACATGATTCCCAAGGTTTTCTGGTTGGATAATTTATGCTACAGTTTTTCACCAGCAGGAAAACACAATTACTAAGTGTAAACAAAGGCTTAAAACACCGACAATCTGAATTACTGTACAAGGGGCTGCAGGGGAGGAGCAGGAGTGTTCAGTGGTACCAGCTACATCCTAAACCCTCCCACTTTCAAACTGGAAAAAAATGAACAACAGAAAACCCCCAAATCCATGTAGACTGGTAGCCCAGGTGCTCAGGTCTCCCTACACCCAAAGCTGGCTGCAGTGTGCACAGCTCACACTGGACTCCAGCCACCCTCCCTGGAACTACCAGGAGCTGTGGCCACAGATCTGCCCACCATCCGTGTAGTGTTATTTCCCCAATAACTTAAAAGCTTTTATGGCAAGCCTTAATTGGAGGAAAAAAAAATTAAAAACAAACTGTAGTGCACAGGGGAGCTGAACCTCTACAGAGGCTCCTAANACAAGCTTGTCTGTTCCCTCTGAAAAAAAAAAAAAAAAAGAGGAGATGAAAGAAAAGGAAGGAGTTGAAGGAGAGCGGGGCATGAGCGCACATCGCAGTCAAGGCCAAGACAGAGTTACTGAACATCTACACTAAGAACTGTGCCCGTGCTCCTGCTGCAGTAGGAATAGTTCATGCTGCATGATTTTTCACTTTAGCATGTTTTAGACCCCAATCCCTGTTTTCACTACCACAAATGACATAATTACATAATTCCAAGATATTTACAAAATATTAAAAAGTCTTGTTAATCTTCTACATATTAACCTCATTCTGCCACTTTACACATGCACTAATTCAGGGAAAAAAATTAAATCAACAGGCTGAAATGAGCAGCTTTACCCTTTGTCAACAAGCAATCTTTGCGTCTTTTAGAAAGAGAAAAAGGAACAAAGCCAAGTTTGTCTCACTGAGCAAAAAAAGACAGTTCAGAAATTCATGTGCAATGGCTACAGAGCTGTAGAGTCACTTAGCTGAGATGACATGAAGAAAAAAGTGCAAGGTGGTTCCTCACAGAGCGTAAAAAAAAAATCCAGTCACTGAGGCATGGCTGAAGGAAGAGGTGCTAACTACAACCCTAAACATCAGGAACTAGCTGACAGAACACAAACACGGCTTGTGTGGGGGTTCAATCTACTGGCCAGAATGAATTTTTTGTTTTAAACACCATGAATCCTTGGTACCAATGGAGTGTGTTACAGTGGAGTCTTCTAGAGTGGGAACATAAAGACAAAGGCAGCAGCTAGAATCAATAACTGAGGGTAGAGTCATCCCATTCCAGCTGCTGCTGTCTGTTAACATTCTGTTGGTCCTCCTCCTGCTCTCCCTCCTCCTCCTCACTGCTTTCAGACTCTGCACTGGTGATGTCATCTTCTTCTCCATCTTCGCTTTCTTCTTCCTCCTCCTCCTCCTCCTCTTCACTGCTGTGTTGATCCTCGTAAGTCTGTTCAGACAAAAATTAACTGTCATTACCATACTGGCCAAAATTCTTTATTCAAGGCACTATATTGAGGAAGAGCTATTGCAGATTCCTTGCTGGATTTAGAAGTTCAGCAGGAATTAGGCAGAAACCAGAAAAGACAAAGGAATTAGCACTTAGTAAAAGAATTCTGTGACACTGCTGTCAACCCTGGCACTCTACACAAAGTGACTCTGAAGGGTGATCCAGAACTGCAAATTCTACTGGAAAAGGATCTTAGACAGAGCATGAAGGTCACACATCTTTCTTGTTCCCAATTTTTTAAAAATTCAGATCTCAGCTACAGGAGAAGAAAATATCATGAACACAGATGTTCTGACAATAAACTCTGCAAGTTTAGACAAAAGCAGGCTGTGTTTAAGGCACTGTGCACATGATGAACACTAGTGCTGGATACCGGCCTGTAAAAACCCATTTTCCATCACGGAACTCTAAGCCCTGCAAGACCCCAAACCACCGGCTCTGAATTCCCAATTCGTGTCTGTGCCCTGTGCTCGGGGCTGGTCCTGCTCTCCTGTGCCCACGGGCAGGGACAGCCCCTGCAGGACCAGGCCCCCAGGTTACCTCCATGGGGTTCACAGTGATGGTGAGGGCAGAGTCATCCCAGTCCATCTCGTTCTCCTTGCCCGTGTCCTGGTCGCGCAGGCTCCGCTGGTGCGCGGCGCGGATGCGGAACACGCCCAGGATGATCATGAACACCAGGAAGCTGACACACACCACGATCACCACGGTGGCTGTGCTGGGCACCACTGCAAACACCAAACACAGCCGTGGCCACTCTGACACTGTGCCGGCAGCCACTCCCTCCCCACCACCTGCCGGGGGATGCGGCTTCACAAGCATTGCGTGTACGTTATTGTATTTCATATCTATTACACTAAGCCAGTTTGTCTACAACCACTTCAAAAGTCAGCAGGAAAGTAAGAACTAGACCTCAGTCCCTTAAATATAATTACATCAACCTGAAGGACTGAAAACACAAGGAAAGCACATTCCACCACACAGACTCCTCTCTGAATTGCCTATTTTTCCTCCTCTTACATCCGACACCCATGCCAAATTAATGCAATTAAAACAGAAAGGGCAGATACCGTGACTCATCAAAGGAACAGCACTGCAATTCTTTCCTCCTGCCATTCAGAAAAAAAAATCTGTCCCAGTTCCTCACTTTCTGGTCTTGCAGACACATACACACCAACATAAAGCTCTGCTGGCAGGAAAGGGAATTTCACAGCCTTCTGAAAACTCACTCCTCCCTGCCTGGGCAATAGCAGACCAGCACTGAGCAGCTGCTTGGTTTACTAGTCCAACACACTGGTTTAAACTCTGGGAAAAGAACTCTGCAACACCACAAAAAAACAGCTCAACTTCAGTGGCTGAGAATCCTGACCTGAAAAGGGACGAGGGTTTGCCAAGTTGTGCCCAGAGAGATCAACAAAGGAATGATGCACTGGGTGAATGAACTGTGGCTGTGCAGCAATGTGATTGGCATGTTCCACTGGGCTGGCAGTGTGGATAACATTCACCTAGAGACAAACAGAAAGTGTTAAACTCCAGAAACCCAATAGTTTAATTCTGAAGAGATAAAAATAAAGAGAAAAAAAAAAAAAAGAGCGCTTTTAATGCCATTTTCTGCTATACTTCCATATATTTAATGTAAGCATATTAAACAATAATTAACATGTACCCTGCTGCAGAAAAAATGCAATTTTAGCCTCTCTGTGCTGTACCACAATCCCTTAGTATCAGAAATTTACACATCACGAGCAAACAGTGAAGGGCCCAGCCCTCCATCTGTGGCACTCCAGAAGTGACACACAGAGGCCACTCAGCTCTCTGGCAGCACCACTCTCACCCCATTTGCTAAGTTAATCTGTTTTCAATGCAACTTTTCACTTCCACGCCTCCACCAGCCACGCTATTTTCTCTACAAACAACAATTTTATTTCAAGCTGAAACACAGGGCCAAAACCACATTTATATATAAAATATCACCCGAAATGCTCACACTTCCCAATATTTATTTACAGGACAAAATCTGAATCACTAACTGGCCAATGATCCCTCACTCCTGAGGCAGGCAGGCTGCAGAGGGAGTGCTGGGGCAGCTCACCCACCTCCACCTTGAAGTCGTTGCTGACGTAGCGGCCATTGAGCTCGGAGCAGAGCAGTTTGAACTTCCTGTCGAACAGGGACGCCGTGTGCCAGTTCCTGTAGCGGATCAGGTGCAGAACCTCCTCGTAGTTGGCCATGGTGTCCACCCCTGTGGGCACAGGCACAGCTACAGCAGCTGCTCTGCAGGCACTGCCACAGCTCCACACCAGACTAATATTGCTCCATTTCTCCACCTAAGCTTTCCTGGGCAATGGATTTTCAACCACAGAGACGGTAACACCACTGACACACACACGTGGCCCCACTGAAATCCTGTGGATTGGTTTGGTGATAAAATCCTAAACCCAGTGAGTCTCTGAAGGGCTTCTGGGAGCTTTTCTATGGAATATTTTAATGTAACAGAAAAGAATGATGCGTGCTCCTAGGCGCTGGACTAGCAAGGAACAAGCCTTTTCTGGGGCAAAGTCTAACTGCAGTTCCAGGTGGAACAGGTCACCTGCTATTTGGAACAGGGAAAAGAACAGAAGGAAGGCTCTAAAAGTTTGTCTTTTCTAGAATCACAGCTTTCCACAGCATTGCCTGGAATTCTAAAGATAGTCCAAGGCTGAAATTCTTTACAAAAGAAGTATTTGGAGTAAGGTGTTACAAACCACCTCTCCAGAACTGCTCTCTTTTGTCAGCCCCTTCAGACCCTCCCAAGAGCAGCAGGAACCCCCACCTGTGATTATCATGCCCAGGTTGGAACTGCTCATCTCAATGCCTTTCTGCTGCAACCGTGTCATGTCAATCTCCAGGCTCTCCTGTTCCTGATTTAGTTCCTCTCCCAGCACTGTCACCTCACACATATCCAGGTTGTGCATGATCTCTTCAGATACCAAAGACTCTTGGACTAAAAAGCAGAGAAAAAGCCAAAGATTTAAGCAGAAAACCAGAACAAATATTAAAATCTAGGCCTGAGGAGAACAAGTATTCACAAAATAATGATTTAAAAAATAAAATACAAAATACAAACATGGGATATTTACATGAGGATAATGGCCTGGACTCATTAGCATTTTCAGGTAAGTTTTGTTAGCCCAGATCAGAGGATCGACACCTTTTTCCCCTGCCTGCTTTCTGTATTAGAAGAGAAGCCCACATGTCTGTGCAGGAGGAGGATCTCCCCCAGGAGCAGGCGGCTGTTACCTGTAGGATCCTCATCCCCATCTCCCTGGGGCTCCACCTCCCGGGTGATGGTGCTGATGATGCGGAGCTCCGGGAACAGGGAGACGCCCTCGGAGCTCTCGAACTCCGAGGCAGAGCGGGCAAAGTGGTTGATGCCACTCAGGCTGATTTTGGGCTCCTCTGGCTGCAGGACCATGACATAGCCCTCCACAGAGGGAATGGAGACACAGGCCTCTTCATTGAAACACCTGAGAGACAGGAGCAGTTCTGCAGTCAAGGTGGTTACTTCAGAGGGAAGCACAATTACACACAGTAATTGCTTTATAAATTTTTGAAAAGCTGTCTCAGACCCAAGAGTCTCAGATAAATTCATCAGCTGCCCTGGAAAGCATGAGATAGCCACCAAGGGAGCAATCTTACAATTAATTTTTACTTACAGTTACCATTTGGCCTCACTTCTACATTTTGACTTAGAGCCACAGGTAACCCCTTTAATGGAGCTGTGCCACTGGAGACACTGGCAGCACTCTGGCTGTGCTTTCCTCCCCATCTCACACTCTCCCCACTCTGCTCTCAGGCAGAAAGCAGAGTGCTGGTGGGGGAAACATTTCAACATTGAAATATGTGATGGTGGCACAGGCCAGGACTCCTTTGTTTCTCAACAAGAGGGATCCATGAACCCCAGGCTGCACAGGGGTGCTCCAGGTCAGCACCAGGACATACTTGACAGTGCTGGTGATCTTCAGCCTGCGAATGCCAGGTGTGGGGAACTGGCGGGAGTTCAGGTAGGAGATGTGCTGCATGGCCTTGTCAACCCTGTCAATGTCATCCCCTTCTATGCTCAGCGTTGACTGGCTCGGGTTCATGTGGACCTGAGAGAGGAAGAAAACCATAAGAGAACACCCAGGCGAGTGACATGACCTGGCAATTCAAACTGGAGTTCAGCACTGGTAAATGCAGGGTAATTACATCCATATTCAAAGCAACAGGGTCATTACTTCTTGTGTGGCACAGTCTAAACTGCCTTTTCACTGCCTTATCCCAGTGGAATGTATGCAGTGTTTTGTTCTTTAAGAAAAAAATCTAAGCACATATCATAATTCTGGTTCTAGCAATGCAGAAGAGAGCTAACATGAAGGAGAAATTTAGCTCTGCTCATGCAACCTTGCTATTGAAAAAGCCACATCATCTCATTTTATGAAGCCGCTTATTAAAGATCTCTTCTTAGACAATCTGCACAGCTGGTAAAACAGAGGCTTACAAATATGGAGTTTCTCTTAAAGACTTAAAAGACAGCAGAGTAACTTTCATTCCTAAGACCACGTTTATACAAGAAAAAATTACTTTTATGTAATATTAATGCAAAATGCCACAAGAGATGAGTTTGTTATATGTGGGACACCCTGTTCAGTCTGCCAGTAAAACTTGTAACTCTTATCAGAATGTACATGTTCCCCATTGTTTGTATGCAAATTTACCTTCACACCTTTGCCAACACCATCAGCCATCTGCAAATCCAGCCCCTCTTTGCAGGTGTAGAGGCAATCAATCACCTTCTTGTTCTCCAGTTTACCAGAACGAATCATCAACCCTGCCAGATTGCCTCGGAAAAACTGAGCCATGTGCAGTTCACCACCTTCAAAAAATGAGGGAGGAAACACCTTTACTTGTCTTCATTCTTTTTGCTTTTTCTTCTGCATAACAACAAGTATGCCAGCTGATACACACAGTATTATACACATGCAGGTTAGTTTCCATCCATTCTGGGTGTTAACCTTGTGATTATGGTCAGGCATAAAGAAAGAATTAAACAGTTCACACCATGCAGGTGGCCTTCAGACAGCTGTGGCCACCCTGAGCTGACTGTTCCATGACAAACACTTCAAAAGAAGCCCCAGACAGCGAGGTGGTGCTCAGAAATCAAACACAGAACCAATGGGATGAACCAGGAAAGCTGAATCTTCCTGCTGAGGTAACACCTCCTTCTGCTCAGGACACAGGACAGCATCCCTCCAGGAGTGAGGGATCTCCACCTAAACCAGCACTGCAGGCTCTCCCTACACTCCAAGGGTAGGAAGGAACTCTGTAAAGTCATTCAGCTCAGAGAGGGGTGTCCAAGGGTTACCTGCCCCCTCTAAAGGTGCCGCCTTCTCTCTGCAGATTCAAGTGACCAGTTTAAACCCAGGTGACTCATTTTTAGGCATCTGACTTAAGTGTGATATGGGCAACATAATAAGCCCTTTACTCCTTAGTGTTTTTGAAGATGATGTCACAATAATCACCTAGTCCATCTAGTTTGATCCTGGGGCCACAAAACAACACCTGGAAATGTGTATTTCAAGCCCATTACTTACTAAGCAACTTGATTTTAAAAAGATGTCTAAGCTTGTTTTAAAAGTTCTAAGTGATAAAAGATCCTTGGTACAATTCAAATATTCAATTGTTACAAATTATACAAATTTCATATAGCTTCAGCTTCTGAAGCCCCTGGATGCTGCTTCCATCTTGCCGAATTCAAATGTGTTGCACAGCTAGAAACCTCTTGCCACTTAACTAATACAGAAATTCTTTAACTTTACAGGAAGGGTAGATATCATGAATTCACTTTTAAAAATATACATTAATTTTAAGTATCTCCAGACACAAAACCCACCAAACTAGCACTAAAATTTGTTATGAGGAAATAAACCTGTAGCCAACCTGAAATACCTGGTAGACAAAGCTTTTTTGCCCATTCACTGTAATTAGAATTTTACATAAATATCTGACCAAGTGAGTATCCCCTGTAAATTACAGGTCTGTCTTTATGAGCAGCCCGATGTAAATATGGAATCAGTCTTGTTCTGAGAGAGGAGCAAAGGTATGAGTTCCAGAGGTCCTTCCCAATGCACTGAACAAATTCTATAATAAAGACACATACCCACATGCATAAATACATACATTTATATAGGATGATGTGTGTTTATGCTTTAACAAAACTGGATGAAAGATTATAGCTGATATTTTACATCAGCAACTTTTTTTCACCACTTCACTGCAATCACAACCATTGCAGATTTGTACATGGAGGTACATCTGGATGCAACCAAAAAATACTCAAAACAAACAAAAAAAATCCCAAAACCAAGCAGAAGTCAGCTAATGATGCTCTGCAAATAGCAGCACAATGAAGACACAAGTCTAGGAGAGGATTATGTGAAGGTCAATGGCCCAAATGCAATGGCTGCATTTCATGCTGTGTGCGAGATGAAGCAATGTCTTGGCTTAAAAACGAAATAAAACAGTAGGAATAAAACTCCAGCAACCTGCAGAGGTCTCGGGCACAGTTTCATTGTCATTTTCATTTCCTGTATATTCTGCAGAAAAGCAAGACAAAGAATAGGACAACAGGGAAAGGACCAAGTAGTCACAATTTGGCAAACTCTCTAATCCCAGAAAACACAAAGCAGCACAACCCCCAAAGTTTGCTTGTATTGGACCCAGCTCCTCAAGGATTTTGAGTTCTTGGAAACACAAAGAGCTGCAATGCAGGGAGGACACATCACTGTGCTGTCACAAGAACAGGCCTGGCACCACAGCCCAAAGAGCCCCACACAAGCAGCGGTGACACCAGCGAGGGCAGCAGAGCACTGGAACCAAGGGAGGAAACCTCACACAAACCACCTTTAGTGACAACACAAGGCTAACAACTGGCTCCATCTGAGGGGAGATTAGGCTGAGATCCAGATACACCAAAAGGTATTGAAGGCTGATCAAAAGAAGCCATTATCAACACACATTTCCTAATCAATAATAGAAACACACATATTAAGCAGTCAATTTATCAGATGGAAGCACCAAAAATGAAAATTGGCTTTTAAATTTTTAAAAGAAATGTTAAAAGAACTTCTTCAAAAGGATAAAATCTCTCTCTCCTTGAAGAGAAGCTGTATATATAATCTAGAGCAGCCTGAATAGAGCAGACAATAAAGCAGATGTCTATTTTTATAAGCAGAAATGGTAAAATACCCAAGAGACAGCACTGCTGTGTTGCTCTGCAGAGCTGTCTGCTGGACAGGCTTCCACTGATGAGAACACTTTTCCAAAAGATGCTTTTCAACCTACTTGAAATGAAGTGTTCTGCTTGGTAATCTGAAGTATATTGAGGTATTGTTACAACTATTATTAAAAATAAGCTATAAGTATTCCCAGGGCCACCACAAAAATCCCATTGATGGGATACAGGCTGGTGAGCAGCCTTGTATTTCACACACCTGTGGCCAACAAGAAAACAAACACTCATGGAAAAAATGACTCAGAGGAAATATGTGATACCAGCTTGGAGCAGAACCGATCTGCAAGAGGCAAAACAAGTTACATTTCATGCACCAGAAAGACCTGCTGGGTACTTCTAGACAGCCACAAAGATTTCATTAAAGAAAGTTAATTAGAAATATTAACAACTGTAAATACCTACCTTGCCAACATGCTCCAACCACCAGCTGCGTTTCTATCTTGGAGGGGTGCAGTGGGTAATCCTCAGTGACTGGGAAAGGGTCATAGGAAACACCATCCACGTAGAGAGACACGGCAGGAAACTCAACGTTGACGACGTAGTGGTGCCACTCTTTGTCACACACCTGAGGGAGAGAGTTTTAAAAATTCTACTGGTTTTGTTTCCCATTACAGCTCAGTAACTGATCTGGTGCCACGTTTGGCATAAACATACATGCAGATGTACCCACAACCTATAGTACAAGCCTGCACAGACACAGTTGATCTTTCACACACATGGCACACATCTGAGAAGCAAACTGACTGCCAAACATTAATAAAAAGTTTCTTTATTCTGTTGCCAATACAGGAAGCTGTGTATACTTCCTTTCCTTTAATTTTTATAGTAAATAACAGCATACTTTAATCTAAAAATACATATCTACATGCATGCACATCCATAAATACTGTTATAAGACAACCTTACTTGACAAAGGACAGGTATTTGCTGAGAGCAACAGGTATTTGCTGACAGGTATTTAACAGTTGTTGAGAGCAACTGTTAATAAACATGACTATTTATCACAGATCCAGGGGGCTGAGAAAATGTCACATGCTCAGAAGTACTTGAATGCTATAAACAACCTGGAATAAACAGCTCCTGTTCCCTCATGCACTCTACCTTAGAGTGCATTTAGTGAAGACAACTGATGTCACAGCTGTAAGACTGACACTGTATTTTCTACTTTATATTCAAGATGAAAAGGTGAGGCTGAACCCGTGACTTGATCCCAAGTACAACAAGCACTGTTGAGTTCTGTAGAACAGGCTGTCAGCAGTCTGCAGTGGCAGGAAGAAGTATTTACTACTGAGTACACTACCAGGGACGTTAGCTCTTGGTGGCTGTCACTGCAGCACTCCAGCAGAGCTGTTTGCAGGCTCACCTGGTTCAGTTTCCAGTGGAACTCAGCAGGCTGGTAGGTCTTTCCCTGGGCAGGCTCCTGGCGGAACAGGAAGACCAGGCGGCAGTTGTGCACGTACAGGGCGTAGTGGTGCCGGTTCATGTCTGTGCAGCAGGTGGAAGGAACAGTGTTATTATTTCCTCACCAACAAATTCACCTCTTCTGCAACTGCACACTTGAATATGAAAGTAACCAACAGGCAGTAATCAATGCAGAAGTAAATGGGGAATGGTCAGAGGAATGTAAAACATCTGCAGCAGTAGTGAGGGCCAACACCCTCGAAGAGCCCATGAGGCTGCAGAACAGACAGATATGTCTCTATCCAAACCCAACCTAAACCAAGGCATAGCACTGAAAAGCCAAAGATAAACCTGTCAGCAGGACAAAAAGAGCTCTATTTGCAAACACAAGAGCTTTTTTTATTACAAACGGCAATTACAGAAACAGGGTTATCATATCTCCTTCTTATTAATGGCATTTTCCCGATTATTGTTTCTGTGTCATAAGCAGAGTGTGAAATTATGCACAGAATAAAAAAAATCTTCATCTCTGGAGAAAGAAAATTATATCCTCCTAAGGAAAAAAAAGATGCAGCAGTAAATGCTGTCACTAGACCTGATATGTGTGTCTTAATGTTTTTAGGCAGCATCAAGAACAAGGCTATCTTTGGAGATGCAAACTTGAGGCTGCAGTGCCAGAATAAGTAATCTACCACAGCAAAAGGAGTGCATAATGTAAACTGAAACAGAATTAGAAAAAACAAGTCTGTCCAATCTGAAGCTACATAATCTAAGGCCAAGCCTAAACATAAGCACAACAGTGATTTTTAAAGGCAGTTTCATTTCAATTCCAAGAAAACCTTAAGGTAGAGAAAACACTGTCACATGCGCTGCCAGAGCACATAAAAAACCGACCAACCAACAAGACTGTTTGTAATTAAAGTATTGACAAACCTGTCTTGTCTGAATTGCACAGAATTGTCTCTTTCTCTTTGGTTCCGGGCCCGTGCCTCATCCACACTGAAATCATGAAGGGCTCTTTGAGATTGACTGTGACTACACCATCTGGAATCCTCACAGCCTGTGTGCCATTGAACTCGAAGACCTGGTCGCTGTCGTGGCCATTATCCGTGGGCAGCCCCACGGTCCAGTTGGCAGCACTGCTGGGAGGGGGGAGCAGCTCAGCCGTGCCAGAAGCAGCACCTACAACGCAAATGCTCAAATGAAAACAGAAATTTAAAAGACCACCACCAGTTTCAAACACAACTGTTTATCTCTGCACTAATTTCACAGCACCAACTGTCAGGATTATGCTCTACCACCACCCATCAAGTAAGTCTCCTTTTAAATAATGTGGCACGAATTACAGGCATCTAACACCATGGTAACTTTCACAAATTTGACTTCTGGGTAGACAACTAATCTCATAATAAGCACAACAGTTTCAATCTCCACAGCTGTAGAATCTTATTTTGCGTCTGTCTCGGGAACCATCTTTCATTAACATCACTTGTCCCTCAGAGCCACGAGCACGATGCCCTTCTCTAGACACTGTTCTGAGCTGTGAGAGCAGAAGGGAGCCAGCTGAAGGAGTGCACCAGCTCACAGCAGTCAGCAGCAGGTACCTCTAACATCACACTGACCTCCATCAGGAATTGCCTGGGTCTCTGGGGTTACATGCTGTTCAGACTTTAAATTACTTTCAACTGAGGTTGAAGACATAAATTGTGAGCGATAATTTATCCTGTAATCTCAATTCTTCCATATGGCTACAAAGGACTCACTGACTTTTTGTAAGACCTTTAACTGTAGCATAAGTGGATGCCAAGGGCCTTTATTCCTAGGGCAAGCACAGTACAAATTCAACTGATCCGAGTTAACTGTTTTTTTTTCCAAGTCACTCCCTTCTTGGTTTTCTCTAGTTTTTCATCATTTATTTCTCAGATTGCAGCCATTACATCCATCATGGGCAGAAAAACAGAGAGGCTTTAATGGCCATACCCTTCCACACACAAACTCTTTCAGCTCTTGAACATGAATCTCAGGCAGAGGACGTTATTAGTCTACGTAAGACAGCAGAGAGGCAGAAGAAAGAGATTCTTTACCACATTTGAGAATTATTGTAGAAGTCACCTTCAGGCAATTTCATGCCTTTTGCTGCCAGTGAGGAAATGAGTTGAAGGAAACTAAGTGCAAATGAAGACCAGATCTACTCACTGACTTCTGGTCTAACATAAAATTCAAAGTAAAACTACTAAGCAAGAGAGACCATTTTTATTTTAACAAAAGCCTTCTTACCACAGAGCCTGTGGATGGATTTCTCAGAGTAGGTGTCTCTATCACAGCCTTTACCAATATGGTTGGTTTCCAGTTCCACCGTCGCTTCAACTGAGGTTATTGGCTCATCACATGTCTCCAAATGCATCCCAGGGAACAGAGCCAAAGAACCAGTGCCAGGCTCATATTCTATTCTTTTGCTCCAACCTGAATATTTATCCAAAGAAACAATATGAAAGATCTCTCGTGTTTAACTGAAGGTACCAGCAAATGCTAAAAGCGGAGAGGAAAGAGAGCAAACTAACCTTGCCAGCCAGGCTTGCATGTAGGCTTAATGCTAATTTTAACCAAGACATCCTCAGCAGCTCTCTTCTTCCCACAGTCATAGGCTGTTACTGTCAGTTTATACTGGTGCTCTTTACCATAGCTTAACTTCTCTGTGTTTTTTATATAACCTGACACAGAAAAAAAAGGCAATCGTCAGACATCAATACAATTCTTCAGGGTCAGTGCTGCAAAATGCATCCAGGTACCCCCCATGTACTTCACACAGACTTGAATAAACCCACGTGCAGGTGTTGGGCCTTTCAGTGCCAGAGCTGAGGCCCAGCTGAGGGCTGAGCAGGGTGACCCTGCTGTCTGGGTGCCCGTCCCTTACCGTCCTTGTCGATGGCAAAGGGCACGTCGGGGGTGACGATCTCGTAGCTGCAGATCTGGCTGAACTGGGGGGAGCAGTCTGCATCCACGGCCTCCACCCTGAGGATGTTGTCGTACCTCTTGCCCTCGATGACCGTGGCCTTGTAGGACTTCTCCTTGAACACCGGGGCGTACTCGTTCACATCGTTCACCTGGATGTGCACCGTGGCCCTGCAGTGACACACACGGGCTGCCAGGGACTGCCACCTGCTCCTGCCAGCACCGGGCACAGCAGCTCCCTCCCCTCTGCCCCACAGCCCTGTCAGCCTCTCAGCTGACAGCTCTGAACCTGCACTGCTCCTGTGCACTGTGTTCTGAATGGCCTCCCTCCAAATAACCTCCTCCCAGTCTTCCCACACCACAGAACACATCACTGAAAGGAAGGGAAACGGCATTTGCACCACCAGAGAGTATCTGCTGCAGGAATTACACAGTTAGACCTAACTGAGGAATAAGAAAGGAAAACTTGTTTTGAAGGTCGGTTTCCTGAGTACTTTAAACAAGGAAAGAATTGTACTTTATATTTGCCTTCTTTTCTTCCAGTCCATTTACTTCCATGAAGGTTTAGAGTTTGATAAACAGGAATATTTGTATCTGGTTCTGAATGACTGTCACTTTTCTCCTGTTCAAAGAAATGCTTTTAGGGTACTACAGATTCTGCCAAATCAGCCTCTTCTTTTCCACACTAAGCCACCCTTCAGCATTTCAGCTCTCAGAAAGAAGCCACCAATGACTAATAAACCCACCAATCTCGACTACCCTAACCAGGAAAGCAGTGGGTGTTTCTCCAGTGTACTGCTATATAATGCAGTGTAGTTCTAGGTTTTGTTTACTATCACTGGTTATTTGCAAATAAAAATCAAACCCTAGTATAGTTATAGAATAACAAGGTTTTGTTTGTCACCAAGCTGACCCCTACTACTCTATTTCCCTCATGTTATTTCTGCCCCTCTCTGCCTCACACAACTGCTCATCTCCCACATGCTCTGCAGATGTTTACACCAGTGTCAAACAGTTATTCTCCAGTGGGTTTTCTAGAGACTCTTTTATATTGTGGTTTTTCCTTAGATAAAGATAAGCTAAAGACTGCTTTGTTCCCACTCTTTAATGCAGGCAGAGATGAGCCCCATGCTATTGATCTTGGGTTCTCTGGTGAGGCTGGCTGCAAGCGACAGAAACATGAATGCTTTGGCATTTTGTTAGGCTTAATATAGACCGACTTCTTGAACCAATTTTTTGGATTTAGAAACTGAATTCCAAAACAATGTCCAGGCCTGCTATCCCATGCAAGCTCTACCAACTCAAGACAGATTTTAAATGTATCAGCAGTTTCCCTGCTTCTATCCCCACCTGGTTTTCTAATGTAAATTGACAGACATCAAGAGATAAAGCAGAACCACCTAAAATACAAATGCAGGGATGTCCAAGCAGTTCATGTCCTCTGGCTGCTCTTTTTATTACTATTATTGCCCTGCTTGAGCAGGGAGGTTGGACCAGATGAGCCAGTGTGGTCCCTTCCAAGCTGACCCTGTGGTTGCATGGAAAGCCTTCCAGTATGAACACTTGGTTCACATTTACTGTCAATACAGACCATAAATCACCCCCTTGGAGCCAGACTTCCCCTCAGCCCAGCCCAGCCCAGCCCGACTTACTTGTGGGATTTTTTTGCATTTGCTCCATCTGGTCCCTTCCCACAGTCGTAGGCCTGGATGGTGAAGGTGTAGTCCTTCTGCAGCTCACAGTCAAGCTTTTCCTTAGAGCGTATTATTCCCTCACCGGTGGATTTATCCACCACCACTGCTTCAAAGGGAACATTCTGCCCGTGGATTTTAAACCCACAAATCTCACCTACAGAGTTAAAGTAAAGACAGGTTAGAACTGGCCAACACGATGATACGTTTTTAAAATAAATGACCAAATATTTTGCAGCCAGGGGTTTGTGAGGGTCTGTGGACAAAGCAAGAGCACTGTGCTTTAAAATGGGTGAATTCTGGGAACTTTAGTAAAAAGAAGCAAACGTCTGCCTTCCAAGCAACTTGTTTACTTTGCATCCATTCATGCAGGAGTACAAAAGAGAAAAAGAGAAATGTAGACAGGCATTTCACAGGAGTACTTGAGACAGCTCTAGGGCAAGAGTAGATCTTATGTGAGCATACAGCCAAGGCCACTGGTAATATCTTCTATGCCAAGCTACTGGCAATAGCTGGGCAGCTGGTTTACTTTGACCAGAGCAAGAGGTTAAAATGCACAGTTACAAGTCAAGGGATGAAAAGGCTTCAAGTACAGGTTCAGCACCATAATTACAGAAATTCTGTCAACAGATCAAAGGACAAAGTCTTCCTGTGCAATGTACCTGGCTAAAATCAGGGAATCAAAATAAACTACTGAATGAGAAAGGTAGAAATACCAACTTCTCAGGCATCCATTTCAACAGCTATCTACTAACACAGGCCAAATGTTAGTCAAGGAAGCTCTCAGGGAACGATTTAGAAGGCTTTCCTTCTATTCAAACTCTTCACTCTACAGACTTGGAAAAGAAGTTCCCAGCAGACCATTTTTAAACATACCTAAGCCCAAGACTGTACTACAGGATTCCAGCTGGGTAAGCCCAGCACACAACAAAAGCCACTCAATAAACTCTCTGACCACCTACACTGTGTTTTTACCTCTGCAACTTGTTATATTTTGATGGGGGTTTTCTTACACTAACAAACCCCACTATTTTGCTATTATAGTTGCAGTGGTTTCTTAGTACCAACAACACATTCCTAATGAAAACATGTCTAGAGGTATTCAAAAAAAGGGGGTTGATTCATATTTTAAACCACTGAATTCAGTCCTGAAGGGTGTGTACTGCAGGGAAGGTGCTGGAACGCTTCAGCACTTCAACATTACTTCACAAAGCATGTGGAAAAATTCAGCTGTCCCAAAGAAGTGAAAATATCAGAAAATGCTAATTTTCCCCAAACAGCCTCTTCAGTGTCCACACAGCATACAATAACCCCAAATGGTTCAAATGGATGTCTGATTTACAGATATTTCTAACCAAGGGTTTGGTTACATAACACTTTTTATAATATATTTTAAAATAGAAAAAAACTGGGAGAATAAATGGGACAAAAGAGCATGACAGGATCTTCTGTTTCAGTGCTGATTCCCCATTTCATAATCAAAGTTAGTAGGTTAATATTCATAAAAGGGATAGAAAGAACCCTTTATCACCTTCTTTGGTGACTGTCACCTCAAAACTCTCTAAAGGGAAAAAAGACAAACCCAAGTCAGTAACAGGAAAGGTTGAATGGGAGCAAATAAGGAAAAGGCAAAGATGCACACATTACACAGAAAAGCTTTGGATAAACTGTATTTTAAAATTCCAGTGGTGATCTGCTGTAACAATTTTAGAGTTTTAGTTTTGTTAAATATGATTTAATCATTTAACTCCAGGCTTCCATTTGCAGAATTTTGAAATATTTCATACAATCAAGGCTTTGTTTTCTCCTTTTCTATTTTTAATACCATCTGCTAAACGAGATATTTTCAAAATTGCATGTTGGGATTTTTTAAAAAGAATCAATAGAGATTCTGCAAAATCTTTTTCAAAGCTCCACACATATTCATGCTTTAAATTAAAAATTCCTAACCCCCACAAAACACTACTTTGCCTCCCAGAGAAGCAAGAGGAAAATAAAAGACTGCGGCTGAGAAGTGGTTCTCTCTAAGGGTGGGGGAAGAAGGACTGAAGCCCCGTTACAGGCACATCAAAAAACCAAGGGAAACATTTCAAACATCTGGCTACGAGACCCTCCACTGCACTCTCACAACAGAACACATTCAGCTGGGTGAAGGCATCCAGATATAACAGTGTCTGTTTCAAAGGTAATAAGAATTCAGTTCCTTTATGCACAGTAAAGGGGAAATCCCTGCTTGAGAGCTTCAGCCATCAGACTGATTTCAGGCACAAACAATAAACGTACAATAAAAAATGTAACTGTCCTTTAGTTTATTTTTTCAGCAAAACCACTTAGGATCAAATTCCAACACGACTCAATTTGTAACGCAGAAAAGATTCACTGAGGAATGAGAATGGTTGGTCACTGTCTTCTGAAGCAGATGTGTAACAGTGATGGTGCATCCAAGACTGGTCCCATCCTGTCCCTACATGCCAGGCAGTTTGACAAGGCAAGCTGACATGACTGCATTCACCCTGTTTTCAAAAGTGTGTCATTTCACATCATTTCAAACCATACAAATTACCTGAGAAATAAGCATCTGTATAACCCCACTTATTTTTGCACACCTGAATTTTAGGATCCTACTCAGAGCACAGAGTGAGCAAAGCAATAAAACGTTACTTTTACTTGCCCCACAGTCCATGTACTACAAAGCATCTAAATGAACTCCTTTCGAGATGTTTCGACACGCTCAAAATTGAAATAAAGCAAAAAAGCTCTACTTAAAGTATTTTAAACCTGCAGACAGTTCAGAAGTTTCACAGCTCAGCTAGAGGGCACACTTAATTAAAATACCCAGCCTTCTGAAGCATGAATAAATTTGATTCCTAAGTAGGAACACAGCAGCCAGGGCTGAAGCAGCCATTTAATCTTGAGCAGTGCTTTGTTTTGCTGTGAAAGCACAGCACTGGCCCCGTGGGCTCCTCACACTGATGGCCCAGGAGGGGCTGGACAGCAGCAGAGTGAGGCAGGACGTGAGCACAGCTCCCCGGGAACAGGGCTCCTGCTCCAGGAGCGCTCCATTCAGTGCCAGCAGAGTGAGGCAGGACGTGAGCACAGCTCCCCAGGAACAGGGAACAGGGCTCCTGCTCCAGGAGTGCTCCATTCAGTGGCAGCAGAGTGAGGCGGGACACGAGCAGGGCTGGGGACAGGCAGCACTCACCCGGTGCCAGGACTGCTCCATTCAATGGCACACAAACACTTCCCCACATCCCCACGACACTCTCCTTCAACACCTGTGCAACTCAAACCCAACAGTCTCCTGCTCAGAATTCCTTCACAACGTTCATGTGCCATACTCAAAACTTAATTTCCTTAAATCCACCGGTCTGCTGCTGCTGCTGTTCAAGAAATGTCTACTTTTGAAGGCGAAAATATATTGTTTATACAAATATATTCTGTTCATCCAACTTGCAGTTGATAAAAACGTTCATCTAATGAAAGCAGGTTTATACAATTTAGACCAACCCAACGGGAAAAGTCTCATTTAAGAAATACTTTGACATTGGATTTGCCTCTGCAAACACAACAAAATATTTCAAGATACTCACAGTACTTTCTTGAAAACATTCCTATCCAAGAGGTATAAAACCACTATTCTAAGAATCTGTTCAATGCTGCTGAACTACCAGCACCTACATTTAAAGCACTTAAGAACTGCAAGAGGTGATTCATGTTCTCCTCATCCTTGAGAACACAAGTGAGGCTTCCCCTTTCTCTTTTTAATTAACAGATTTTGTGTATCCCAACACAAGCCTCTTGGTTTGGCAGTGAAAGTTTTTTGTACACAGACAGCAGTTTTATTTCCAGTTAAGATAGCAGAACAGCCTCTGCCATATGTACCCAACACATGAGGAAGTTTGAATTTCAGAGCTTTAGCATTATCTCTCAACTTCTGAATAGCAAATTTACCATTATCTCCAACTCCACTGGAGATAATTACAGCCTTATGATAATGCAACAAAACTGTTACTTTAAGCAGTACCTCAAGAAAATTGTGATCAAACTGCCATAAAAACGTAGCACTCAATGCAGTCAGCTGCTGAACATTTCAAATGGCTCTGAATTTAATCACTCTCCTCTCTCTTCCTCCATAAAGCCAGGCTAAGCAATGCTCCCAAAAATGGCTCATGTCACATCCTTCAGGTACTTCACTAGGATTCTGAACTCTCAAATTCTGCTTAACCAAATAAGCTGCTGCAAATATCCAATTTAAGCTTGTGTTATCCACTACAAGTAATTTAAATACCTGCAGATGCCCAACGGTATTCTTCAAACACATCTAACACTGTCAAATTCAAAAAAGGACTTTCCATAATACTGCATCCAATTAATGAATACAGTATTCCTAAACAAAAGTTTTCAGAAAAAAATCTACTGCAGAAAAAATTAGCCCACACTTGGCAAATACCTTGTGTATCATTCTCTGTATTCTTTGCTAGAGGAGAAAAAGCCTTTTCTTCAGCCAGAGGAAGTTGTTCAGTTTTTAAAATACCCTAGATAGACTGTTAAGCAAACTTATCATAGACATGCAATCCCAATTCTACTAATCAGCATTTTCACTCTTTTAAGACACAAAAAAACCCCAAACAAAACCCACTAGGGAAACCAAAACTCTCTTCAGAATGGTAAGAAAAATCATTGTTTCAGAACTCCCATGCTGAATGCTGTGAAATGTGGAATCCAGAGGATTGAGGAAAAGGATAGACACTATGAAAACAAAACAAAAATAAAACACCAGAAAAGTTACCAGGTACATGTGAAATTGAAAGAAGCAAAGTACTTTCTGGTTTGGATACTTGGATACAGCTGCAAACCTGAAATAAAACACTGGTCCAGGCACACACATTTCCTGGGATCTAAAAGCTTTAAAATGTTATGCTACTGTTAGGGAAAACACACTAACACACAACATTTGCCCCCCCAGAAAGCATTTCCACATCTGCAAACAGAAATGAATGAATTCTCTACCTGCAAAACGCAGAGGTGCATCTTTGTCCAGGGCTATTAAAGGGGGGTCCAAGAGCACCGTGTTGTCATTTTCTGTAACTATGCCATGATAGGTAGTTTCAATCCATGGCTTATGCTTGTTAACTGAAAGGAGAACAAAGTACAAAATCAGAACATTGGAAACTGACAATACCTTTAAAAAATGCTTTATAGCACTAACCTCAGTATTTTCCTTTTTATAATTCTGAATCGAGATTTTAATAAACTAAAATATTTGAGACAAAATCCTAGTTAAGTATGTTCAGAAGAGCTGAGCGTCCCTGTAGGCTTTCCAAAAGTAACTCAGAAAATTTAAATTAGTTTCTAACTGTGCTGGGATTTAAGATGCCCCTGAAGTGCAATTCAAAAACCTGCTAAACATGATGGGAAGCTGCTGCCACCAGTGCCAAGTGTGACACCAGCAAAACCACAGTCAGCACCACCCGAGGGAAGTCTGGCCAACACAAAACACCAGGATTTGTTTACACTCTGCCTCCCCCCACCACGGAAAACTTGGGATACAGCTGGTGGACTATTTTCAGAACATGAAGGTTTGTTCTCATGTCAGCTCATGTCCTGAATAGGGGGTTCCACCATCATTAAGGAAACAGGTGGAAAAGAAATCAAACTTCATTTCTTTAGTAGTTGTTTTAAGAGACTGGGAAACTCCACTAAAAAATCTCACATAACAGCATCCTTCACCTGTGCACAGAAGAGACTCAAACTGACCACCTGAGCCTGTCTCAACACGACTGGTCTTCCCCTGCTGCAGAGAAATGCAATATCTTTCCCTGCCAGCCTCAAAAAGTGGTTTCTACTACATCACTAAAGATGCAAGATCAAATCATGTTATCTACTAGGTTGCCATCTACTCGGCGCCAATCCAGTAGGAGAGCTCCTTAATTATTAAATATTTAGCTTTATGTTCTGATCCCCAGCTCAGGAGGTGAAGTGTGGCTGCCTGAGTGGCTCATGGAGGGTTAAGTTTCGTTAATTTTCCCAAATGCAATTCTGGAAGACTGCATGTATCCAGCTGCTCAGAGTCTACTGAAAACATCCTACAGGGCCTGAAAACTGCTCCTTCCCAGACAAAACCAAGTAATCTTCAGCAAACAATGCACAGTGAAATGTAAGAAACACTTTGCTAGAGGTTACAACAAACACACCAGAGAGCATTCCATAGGCAACATCACCCAGGTTTTGGTCTGAAAGAGATCAAGAACTTAAAACTTATGAAATTCATGCCTGTGTGATTACAGCAAAATATACACTACAGCTTGAACACTATCACATAGCTGTGTCCTGCTATTTCACCCCTAAAGGATTATATAAGCAGACTGTCAAAACAGGCAGAGATGGAAGGCTAACCCAGACTCTTGAATCCTCCCTCTTCAACAAACTAAAATGGATTCATGTCATGTGCCATATGCTTAACCTAGGGGGGAATTAAAAAACAGTGATAAAAGGACACTTCAATAAATGACTAAACCTAGAGAACTCATACAGGAAACCATAATACTCCCAATATGCTTTCATCTGCAATCTTTTACTAGTTAGTAGCAACAGTAGACAGGATATATCATCTCCATCCATAACAATGCAGCAAGAAAGAACTCACAAGGAACTGTTTTCATGCAAACCGTGTTTAATTACTCCATGTGGTTTTACTGAATATGGCAACAGTCTCTTTATTGCCTCGGTACTCTCACACAGGCACACTTCCAATAAGCAGCACACCAGAGGCACTAAATGCCAAGCACACGGTTCTATTTACCCAGGGAAGTTCAGGGCTGCAGAACCCTCCCAGAACAAACTGCTCCTGCTCACAGGCACTAACACGGATTCCTCCCTCCCAGGGAAGGTGCCAGGAACTGCTCAGGAGTGAGGCTCCCATGGAATGCTCACCCATAATTCAAACCTGCTCTCAAGAAAACCATCTCACCGACACAGCTCTGGCTTTGGGAGCACAAGGAGGTCACAATTGCGCATTTTTCTGTCAGTACATTCGGGGCAGTTATATCCCAATTGAAAATCTGAGTCCTTTCATCTCCATCCTTGCAAGGATGTGGTATAAAATACCAGAACAGATCTCTGCCAGAAAAAAACCTCCATCTCCATTCTAATGCTTCTGAATGTGGATTACAAAAATACTTAGGTGGTTTTTTTTTTTTTTGAAGCTCTGAGAAACCTTCTCCTAATTTAGCAACCTCCTAAATCCCACTACTGCTGGGTAGGGAGTTCTTTAAAACCTTGAAGTACTGTAACCACATATGAACAAAATTATGAGTATGCTGAGCATCTGCAGAGTCTAGCAAACCTTCAAACAACAAGCCCAGTTGAAAGCAAAGTCATGTCCTTTTATTGTGCTGCAGACAATAAAATCATAAAGCTTAAACCCCTTTGTGTTTTGGAAGGCTAAAACATCACTAGATTTTAAAACATAAAGCTTAAATCCCTTTGTGTGTATGAAGGCTAAACATCACTGGATTTTAAAACACCAAACTTACTGCTGAACATCCAGGAAAGGCCCGTTATCCATATTTGTGATCTACTGACTTCAGCATAACCACACACTGGAAGGAATTCTCAAGCTGGCATTTGAAATGTGAAGTACAGTTTACAAGCAATACATCACTGCTTCCCTTCAAACTGAACCAAGTATTATCCTGATCTCAGCTGCTTAAATACCATTAAATGCTGGACTGAGAAGTGGGACAAAAATGTGAAGGGGTAGTTTAATTGTCACAAAACTCCTGCAATCTACAGAAGTTGTTCAAAGCCAGACCAGTAATTTCAAACCAGAACAGGAGCTGACACTAATGAAGTGCCCTGAGCTGTTAATCTCTTGCCATTTAACTGGGATAAACTACACTGGTTTCCTTGAAATACAATATTCACACTATTTGTAAGTGCCTCAGCTGGAATCTGCTGTAAATCCCAAGGAACATTTAATCTAGTCAAGTGGGGGGAGCTGTGCTGGCACAGGCAGCTCGCAGACTGGAGCCTGGCTTTTCCTGGGCACAAAGAAACCCCAGCCAAGCACAGGCACTTCCCGGGTGTCACCCTGGACGGGGAAGCTCCTGCAGAGCCCTCCCTGTGTCACCCTGGATGGGGAAGCTCCTGCAGAGCCCTCCCTGCCGCCCAGCCCGACAGGTCACACCCCACCAGGTGAGCACCGGCCACCGCCCAGCTCTGCTCCTCTGCAGGCAATTGCTGCTGCAGGGGGGGAACTGCAGGGTGCCTCCAGCACCCGGTTTGAAAACAGCCCCTGCCCCAGGGAAAAGTGCTCGGTGTGTCCTGAAGGAGAACAGACCAGCCTGGCTGCTCTGCAGCAAAGGGAGCGATCCCCAGAGCAAGGATGATTCCTTCCCAAGAGCCACGGCTGATGCTGCAGAACACAATCCAGCAGATAACCAGCAGCAACCTCCTCCTGCTGCCTGAAAGAATTAACGAATGTAAATTAACAGGTAGGCAGGGCAGCCAGGTTTGGGGCTAGTGTGGAAACTTGAATTAAAAGCTGTTAAGAAAATCAGATTAATTTAGTTCTGCAATTTGAAAGCAAATATTAAAATCAAATGTACTTATCAAAGCGCTTTCTGAGGACTTCCATTAACTTCTTACAAGTGGTCAGAAGTTTATTTGACTTAAATGGCACCTACACAACTTAAGATTTAAACATGCCTCACCCAGAAAGGACTGTAGCTGGAACACTTTTTCTTTTAACAACTACTTCTAATAGACAGTGCTGTCTAGCCATGCTGCATATTGTTAGAACTGAATCAAGATGATTCATGTCAAAATAAATTCTTAAGAATTAACTGGTTAAACATATCAAACTCAATAACAAGTACTAGAGTTTGAAAGCTATTTGTTCAATTCTCATTCTGAAAATGTACTTTTGAGACCTCATGAAAAATTCCTAGAAAAATTCATAAAAAGACAATTATATCCTCTGTTAATGCAGATGAACTGCACTTCATCTGCAGTAGATGAACTAGTAAAGAGGTCTTTACTCGTCCTGAAGGTCTGACAAAAACTGATTACTGTGTATCTTTTGCTTAATTATCTTCCCCGGGATGCAAGAGATTACAAGGATGCCTTTCAGTGAGACAATAAAACCTTCAATGCGTCATACCTTGAACAGTCGTAATTTAGTACTGTTGTGATGAAATTTCAAGCCATACCATTAAAAGAACAAGTCTGTGTAGTACCTAACCACAGAAAAGTACAGTCCAGCCAAGGAGTGAGGAGCTACACAATAAAATATGCCTTCTCCACCCTGAAAGTAAAGCTGAACAAGAGAAGGCGCAGCACGGCCTGATTACAATGTGTGCTCTGTCCTGCCACTCACGGCTCCTGCCTCCAGGAGAAAAGGCCCAGGATCTACTTTGCATATAAGCAACCTGAAAAGATGTATTTGTTTATTTAACTGGGTCTTCTCAAACCTAGAACTTTATCGAAAGTCACTGTTCTACAACCAGATCCAAACAATGGGACAAAACTGAACCCAAGTTCTGCCCCAGTGCTGACCCCCTTGATAGTGTGGAACTTATCCACAGCACGAGGGTCCAAGACAAACTACCATTTCCTCTGCTGGGAATTGAAGGCAGCAGCCAAGTATGAGGGAATGAAGCCAGGAGACTCACTTGGAACACCCAGGAGATGCCCCAGGACAGGGACTGAGTAAGGGCATGGACAGCCACCGTTACCCTCTGTGGGTCCTGGCTGAAATTCACCCCACAATTTCCCATCTCTGCCTTGGATTCTTTCCCACAGTTAAGGAGCACTTTTAACACCTCTCTGGACGCTCAACTGCATACACTGGAGCACAAGACAATGTTTATAAACTATCAGCTGCCCACTATCAGCCTGTACAATTAGCACTAATTCTTCAAACACCACATTCAAACCAGTAGCTGAAGGGATTCAACAGGGTTTTACTAAATTGTATTTTGCCTAGAGAAAAATCACTTGTTTATCACCACTTAGAGAAAGTTTCCTGTTCTCCACTGAACCAGTTGCCTCAATCTGACTTATTTGTAGGAAGATACATGGAAGTTTTGCTACAAGCCTGATGAAACTAAGAGACATGCAAATGACTGATTAGAAACTATTTGCCATTTTTACTATCCTCAACTGCAACAGAAGAAACATTCAGGGAACCAAAGACCTTAGACAGAGGATATACTGACCAAATTTGAATTTGGATAAAAGCCTGGCAGAGAAAACAAAGATTCCACCACAAAACAGTTTAAATAGGATTAGGACAACAAAGCCTTAATTTCGAGTGAAATTTAAAATGTTTTACACGAAACAGAAAACAGAAATATAACACATAAGCCTTTAACTATAAACACTAAATTAATAAATGTTATCTTAAATGTTGCTAATTATAGTGCAAGAGGGGAAACCCCTTCCCTTTTAACTGTTGTCATATTTATAAACTTTGCTCCCTGAAAGGAAACAGTGTTTAGAAACACAGCAAACATTGCCCCAGTATAGCTGGCACTTCAGGCTCTACTTGTTGACTCCATTTAAAAACAGGGAAACCCACTGGGAGCAGTAGCTGCAACTTGTTTTCAATCAGATACAAATTAAGTGAGATGAGACCTAATTCTACAAACAAAGGACAGACAGACACTTCTTCAAAGGCACTGAGGTTTCCAATAATCCCTTCTAAAGGCTCCTAAGGAGGTTTAGCCCCTACAGAAGCCAATGCGAGTCAATCAGTACAAAACAAATAAATCAGAGTGCAAAACAAGATTTATTTAAGACCAAGGCTTCCGCCTCACTGAACTCTCCCAGGTTGAGGTATCATTTCTGTCTTTGACAACAGTGATAATGCTACAAGATATGTGGCCCTTAGCACCATAAATCACGTTTCAGAGAGACTTCTCCCAATGGAACTAAAGAGTGAGATAAGGCTCACAAAAACGGTAGAAGTGCTTTTGTTCAGAAAACTTGAGTGACTGTAGAAGCTTTTTCCTCTCTGCAGAACAATTTCAGAGGCACTTAGCTATCACATACTTGGGCTTCACGGCAGGGAACAGTGCTTCACGCAGCATACCAGAATTCTAAGTTGTGGGATGCTCACATTGTGCAGAGCTGTAGACTGACCCGGGTTTAACATCAACCCTTCTAACTTCCATCACACACTGAAGCCCACGAGCCCAGCTTCCTCCCTTCTCCTTAAAAAAATCCTTCCAATTATCTGCAACTGGCCATTTTGTGTCTGCAGAAACATTATGATCTCAAACCAAAGATACATTTATTAATCTAGAGAAGTTTCTGTTGACAAACGTTCCTGCTAACTCAGCACAGACAGCACAACCTGCAGCCTGGTAAGACAGGAGAAGACAGCACAGGACTATTCCAAACACAATGTAAACCATGCTTGCCCAGACCATCTCTCCTCCATTTCAGTTTCCACAGCAGTGCATTATTTTAAATAACACATACAGAAAAAGAGATTAAAATTGTTTGCATGAACAGATGGCTGTATATAATGCTTTCCCAAGACCTATTGTAGAGAGGTCTAATACTGGTTAATTTTCTCTCTTCTCAGTGGTTTCTCACTTTCATAAATACTTGGACAATAAAAAAAAACAACAGGCCCCATAAATAGCCAAATTGTCTCTACATAATGCTTTAGGATAGTGTTACATTTCCTTGCTTCTAGAAAGGAGAAAGAAACCCACTTAATCCCCAGCCCTCTATTAAAAAGGCTGTTCCTGTGTCAAAAAAACATTGCAGCAAGACCATAGTAGTAACAAAGTGGTTTGTGGTTTGGATTTAAGACATTCACAGCACCACATAACTTCCTGAAATAATCACAGTTCAGCAAAGCTTCCTCAAGATAGTATTATTTTCATCAATACCCTTCCTAAATGATAGTGAGCTGGAAGGACCCCAAGACAAGAGAGGCCTATTGCTCTGCCTGGCCAGGACCCGTGGAAGCAGCGGCCGTGAGCTGTGCTGCCTCCTCCAGAAACTCCCCGTTCCTCTGCCCATCCAACTCTGGCCAGAGACATCCAACGCTTCACCCACAAACACAGTCTGCATGCACTGCTAGGTACTGCCTTTCCACCGCAACAAGCTTAGGAATATTTGGGTCAACTTGATCAATTACAAAACAAATTCGATTAGATTAAGAGTTTTGCACCAGCTGGACAGGAAAACGCCTCTTTAGAAGCCAAAATCACTCTCTGCACTCCTTAAAATATCGACAGGAAAGATGGTAGGTCAGCTAGCTCACACCTGCCCTTTGTGCACGATCGCATCCCCCAAACCATATTTCTCTTTCACCATCAAAAAAGAAACCACTTTTCACTCCCCTGTTCCAACGACAGGAATGGCAAAACTGGCAAGTTCAACTGTACTTGAAAAAGAAAAAATGGAACTGGCAATACAGCACAAAATGGAAAGCTCATCATAAATGTTTTCAAACAAATGCCTTTCCTAACAACGTGGAAATGAAATACCTTGCAGCTTTCCAGGTATCCTCCAGAGCTTACTTGTCACTAAGTGCATTTCCACATATTATTAACAGGCCTACCTACAGCAGCCAAAACGCTGCAAGGACTAAGGCAACTGCACATACTATGCTGAACCAGCTCTCATTCTGTAACTCAGTTATGTGTAATGAAGTTCAACAGATCAGGACCTGCAGTCCAGCAGCTCTGTAGATCTGACTGAAAACAGGCACTGCCTCCAACAAGCTGCAGAAAATCTGCCTACCAGGGCTGTCCTGGGTAATGCTGCCTACATTTGCCATTTGTTTTCAAGCAGCTTTCTTGGAAAATGGCTTTTGATCTTAATCTTATTCCTAATTTCAAACGACAGAATTGAAAGACACTGTGCTTGTGTACTGGTGCGGCAAATACTACATTTAACGATTACAAGAACGTTGGTGAACAGATTGTACTTGAGGGATCTTGCACAGGTAAATGATGGCCACTGCCAGAACAGCTGGCAGAGGGCTTCCCAGACATACTACAGCATCAGCTTCTTCACCCCACACAGAGAAACTGCAGCAAGATACGTCCATAACGAGCTGTTTTTTAGATCAAGAACTTCCCTTCAACGCATTTATAAGCCATTTTACAGCCTCGCTTCTAATATACGCTCCTATTCAACGCTCTTAAATCTTCTCATGCGATCAGCTGAATCTTGCAGAAACAGCATTCCCGATGCCAGGGGTAACCTTCAGGTGAGGAAGCGTCTCCGAGCCTCTCACTGAAGCCTGCCGGGGAGCAGCCCCGCAATGCGTATGATGCTGCTGCTCCTCGGGATCAATCAATAGCCACCAGGCCCGCGCTCACATCGCCAACCCGCACGGTCTGGCCCAGGCGCTGCTCCGGCTCATCCCCGCACGGAGCCTTCTCACGCCAGCCCCGCCAGGCCCGGCTGCCCGGGGGTTTTATCCCGGCTCCCGCCCCGGCTCTGCCCGGCCCCGCTCCGGCCGGCTCTGCCCGCGGGACCCTCCCGGCAACAAGTGCCGCCCCCCACCCGCCCGCCCCGGGCCCCGTTATGTAACAGGCGGGAGGACACAGCGAGCGCCGCCGCCGCGCATCCCGGGCCGGGCCGGGCTCTGCCCTCCGCGGCTGGGAGGGCTCGGGGCCGCTGGGCGCAGGTGAGCGGGGAGGACGAGCCGCCATCCCCTCGTCCCCTCCGCAGGTGCAATGGCCGCGACGGGGTCACCCCAGCCCCAGCTCCATCCTCCCCCCTCTCCCTACCCGCGATGCCCGCCCGCCTCCGCGCTCCCTCCCCTGCGCAGGGCGCCAAGGACACCATCCCCTCGCCCGCCCGCGGCGCAGCTCGGGAGGCGATCCGGACCGTCGCCAAGGTGCCGCACAGCCTCCCCCGCCCGCCCCAGCCGCATTACCTCGAGCGGCCGCCGCCGCTCCGCAGAGCAGCGCGGCGAGCAGCAGGCGGGCGGCGGGGGCCGGCATGGCAGCGCGGAGCGGGGACGGCAGCGCGCAGCCCCGGCTGGCGCCCCCGCTGGTCCGGGCTCCGCTGTGCGGCGGGCGGAGGGCTCGGCTCGGCCCCGCGGAGGAGGAGGAGGAAGAGGAGGAGGAGGGACGAGAAGCGCTGCGCGGCCCCGCTCCGCTCACCGTCCCTCCCCTCCCTCCCCCGCCCGCCCCGCCGGCGGCTCCTAAAATGGCGGCCGGGCCCGCGCCGGGCACCAGGCGGGGGAGGGAGCGAACCAACGGCACGGGGCGGGGGGGGCCGGGAGAACCCATTGCGGACCCCCGCGGGCAGCGGCGTGCCCCGCCCCCGGCGCTGAGGGCACTGCGGCACCGCCGCTCCCTCACAGTGCACCTCCCGGTCCTGCACGGCCGCCGCCGCCTCCTTCACGGGGTCCGCCGCTCCCTCACGGGCACCGCTGCTCCCTCGGGGGCACCTCCCGGGGCACCTCCCGCTCCTTCACGGGCACCGCCGCTCCCTCATAGTGCACCTCCCGGTCCTTCGCGGCCGCCGCTCCCTCGTGGGCACCTCCCGGGGCACCTCCCGCTCCCTCACCGTCTCCGCCGCTCCTTCGGGGGCACCTCCCGCTCCCTCACGGGGCATCTCCCGCTCCTTCATGGGCACCGCCGCCTCCCTCACGGGGCACCTCCCGCCCGCCGGGCCCGGAGCGCCTCCGCTGCTTTGGGCTTCGTTTGGCTTCTTACCGCGGGCGGAACCGGGCGGCGGGCAGGGAGCAGAGGGGCCTTCCCCACGTGTCGCACAGCTGAAGGAACCTAGTGGCCCTCCAGAGCCTCACACAGCAGATTTAAATTGATGCCCCTCCAATACCTCACACAGCTGATTTCAATTAATGCCCCTCCAATACCTCATACAGCTGATTTCAGTTGATGCCCCTCCAATACCTCACACAGCTGATTTAATAAATGCTGATTAAGGCCCCAAGTCGTTAGAAAGAGTTAAACCCCGTATGAAGCTAGCTAAGAAATAATTAACCCCACATAAAGCTATTTGAATGCTTTTGCCCTAACATTCACACATCCCTTCAGAAAAAAAAGACAAAACCACTGGGTTTTACCCAACCCAAAGCTGATGCCAAAGGCAGACAGGTACAGGGACACACTGGGCATGGGATGCACAAACCCATCAGCAGCTGGGATGGAACAAAGTGCCCACACCTGGTGCTACAAGCATCAGGTGCAAACAATCACAGCATCATTTAGGTTGGAAAAGACCTTTAATATCATCAAATCCAACCATTAATCCAGCACCCCTATCTTGCTGTTCTCCCAGCTCTAGAAGTGCAATCCTGCAGCAACGTGTCCAAACACAAACACACCTTGGTGCAGCACTGAGTCTGCTCTGCTGAGCAACAAACCCTTTTAGTGTAGTGACTTCTATCAAGGCCAAAGATTACTTCTATTTGGAAAAACTTCCAAGTACTATCTAAATCAAGAATTTTCATTAAGTTTCATTAAGTTGGACCGAACTTGTCCTATAATAGAAAAGATCTTTGCTCTACTATCAAAAATTTCAATAAGAAAATGTTTCAACAAAGGAAAAAATATCACTACCATGATCTCAGTTTTGACAATTAAAATGCAACCAACTTATTTTATAATTAGATCTGACTACTCATGCTTGGTACCTATTAGCCATTTCACTCCCACAGTGAAATAAAAATAAAGTCCAGAATGTTCAGGATCCTAGAGATGTGGTATTTCCTTATTCTCTGTGCAACTTAAATACCAAGATTGATCTGTGCTGGAAAAGGTGCCTCCTCCCTCCAGAGGCAAGCCCAGGACTGACTACCTGGTCACCCCACACTTGAGATGGGGGAGAAACCAAAGGTGAGAAACCGACCATTCACTGCCCTGGAGCAGCCCCTCAGGTGTGAGGAGGTGACAGAACGTGGCCTCTACAAGCCAGTGCATGTGGGTATCCAAAGGAAAAAATGTTCTCCCTCTTCCATCCTCAAAACCAACCTGTACACTCTGCAGAGCAGAGCAGGAACCTGAAGAGCCATACCCTGAGGCCCATGAACATCCCCAGTTACTATCCTGTGCTCTGGAGCTCTCCCTTAGCCAAGTTACTCCACATTTATTCCACTGACTGTAGGGCAGCTGCTCTATCAACAGCTAAGACATCTTTCTTTTTTTAAATAAAGCTAAAGCCTCAGTCTAAACCTCCTTGATTTCTCAGCCTGGCTAACATATGCTGGATGGCAGATCATGTCAGAAGAAGCCTGGAGCCCATCTGTTGCCAGAGAGCTGAGTCTTTACATTCTGCCAACACAGCTTCAGCTGACAGGGTGCTACATGATGTGTTTTTCTTTTGTACGGAGAGTAGGATTGTCCAGTACAGTGTGACTCTCAAACTAGGCTTACTAGTGTACTGTCTGAGTGAGAACCACCCATTAGTAAAGATTTGCTAGGCAAGATCTCACCAGCTGAAAGCCCATTGATGAATACATGGTGTAACACATACCCAGTATTCACTCAAATATTGGATTTTGATTAGGAAGCTAACCATGGACAGAGCTTTAATATCAGTATAAAGGTGTCTGAAGAGGCCTGAATGTCTGGCCAGTTGGCATTCACACACACATTCTCTATTAAAACATTTTTTGCAAAAAAAATATCATTAGGTGTGGCAAAAACACATTTTAAAGGGCTGTGCATTTCACTTGGGCTGTGTCATGCATTGTAACAAGGAGAAAGCACAGCACCATGGACCACACTGAGAAGGGGACTTCAGTGTTACCATCAGGACTCATTTAAATTGTTCTGATTCTGCAGAATTAGGAAGAAGAGACATTTTTAAGAAAAGAAATGCTATGTTCAGGTAAACCTTATTTATTACACAACAACACTAACAGCTCAGATGAATTAATCAGCTGAATCAGTCATGCTGAAACTGGGAAATTTCCAAGGAAGGAGAAGGCATTGATGGCATTTCACTTTCTAAGCAAAACTCCTCCGAGTCAGTTGTGACTAAGGCACTGATTCAGTAAACCAAACAATTCTTCAGCCTGTATTTTAGGATCAGTTTGGTGGCTTTGTTTCCTGGGATGACTGAGAGGTTTGGACAGGCAGTTGAGAGGTTGATACGGATGGGATGGGCCCTGCACATGAGGTGAGGCAGCCACATGAAATCCTGATCCCTGGCACCACGGATGGTCCACGGGCACCTACTCTGCAAGTGCAGCAAATACAATATCCTCTCGTTTTGATTTCTCCCAGTGTGGGACTTGCTGTGCACCAGGCCCGTTTGCTGTCCTGTTCCTCCTGTCTGCCAGAAGAAACTGCATTTCCCACGCTGACAGAGATCCTCACTCTATCCCAAATGTCACATGCCATTATTTCAGAGAAATTCAGGGAACTAACTTCAGCACCTTCATTTTACCACTTATCTCCCTCCTACTCTCTGACCTGCTTCTCGAGTTCCAAAAAACCATTGATTTTTATTTTATTGGTAAGCAACAAAACTGGAACAAATGGCTCCTGGCAGAACATGTTTTCTGTTTCAGCTGAAAACCTATCGGCCTGATGTCCTTGAAATGCACAGTGTGACTAATGCCTGGCTTGCAAGGACCCAGGAGGACACATTTATTGTGCTTGTCAGAGTGGAGCTGAGCAGCCAGAAGAGAAAAGATAGGGTGACAGGGAAAAATGAATGCATTTGCCTGCTCCTGAAAGGTGGGCAATGCACTCTGTGAATACAGCGAGCAGCAGGACATGCTCGGCTACATCAACAGCAGAGCTGGATCTGCTTGTTAGAGCTCAGGATCATAAATGGTTTTGAATACATGCAGAATATGCACTGTTACTTCTGAATTTTAGACTTGGACTCTTGTTTAAAGGGGGGCATACAGAGAAAGGGCCCAAACTTCAAATGGTCTAGAACTGCATTGAGAAAATGGTTATCTTTATTTAAAGAGGCTGGGACCAAGTGTGGGCTTGTTTTTCATCTCAGTGCAATAAATGTCTCCATAGTACTGTGTTTGCAGATGATGATTTCTTTTAATGGGAAGTTAAAACCCAGCTTTATCTCCTCCACCAGTTTATCACAGCTGCCCTGAAACCACATCTGAGAAGGGACCAATTGCCATAGAGACTATGCAGTAATTAAGTTCATGAGAGAGCTGCATGCACACCCAAGCAAAATATTAGATGAGGGCAACGAGAGCAGTTTCTGAGAAGCTGCAACAGCACCACTCTAGCTGCTTCCTCACTGGAAAAGGCAACAGGACAATCACAAAGTATTTGGGGAACTTGAATTTTGGTGTTTTCTGGTTCTGATACGGCTGAAGAACAAACAATTATGAGACTAAGAAAAAGATAATTTGGGGTGAATATAACGGATTAATTCTGCACAACGAGGTCTATGAAACCCCAGAATACTCTTGTAAGACAACAGGCAGTAGTGGCATCTTTTGGGTCATTCAAAAGAAAACTCCACCACACAATGCCAGAGCAATGCCCCTGCCAGAGGGAAGACCAAACACACATAGGTGACCAGTTAGATAATTTCTAGTCTTGCTGTCCCCAATAAACACACTCTGAACACAGGCATAAAATTCAAGTGGTTTTAGATTCAGTAGATTAAGACTTTATTATTATTATTTTTTAATGCTTTGGAACGTGACTGTATATTTTAGAGGAGAAAAAAATTACAGGACTGCTTTTCCCCACACTTGAAAATTTCCAGAACTGCTTTGATCATGTATGAGAATTGATTTAGGGGATGCAAATGAAGGCCTTGGCAATCTGAAGAAGAAAATCTTCTCCCCTGACATTTCTGAACGTTCAGAGAATTCTCAACAAGCCATTGAAGTAGGGGTTCATCAGAGAGACAAAAAGAAAATTCAATAAGCAAGGAAGTACATGAAACCAGCCAGTTCCCTCACAAGAAAACCAGCAGCATTAGCAGCCTACCTTGTTCAATCCTTCCTCCTGCTCAGACTTACCTTCTATAGCAAAATATGCATCCAGAAACATGAAAGCAATGAAGGGGAGATGCAAGTCCTTCTTTACAAAGAGAGACTGAATATTCTGCATCATCATTATAATATTTTACAACTCATTAGCACCTTCCATCCCAGGATCTCGGAGCATTTACAAGCGTTAATTAATGCACTCTCACAAAACTTCTGTGAAGCAAAAGGCAGGTGTCTGGGTACCGTGGTGACAGGTGCATTACAATTGAATAAGACAGAATTTCTAGGCTTTCCATTTACATATTTAGGAAAGAAGGGAACAAAGAGGGGAGGGAAAATTAACAAGTGCTGCAATAGCTTGAAATACCTGGAATCAGGATATACTGTAAATACCTTGAAATACCTTGAACAGAACTTTCAAGTCTTTACCTGAAAAGCAATACTTGTTAAGGACCTCAATAATATTTAGGCTTTATTAAAATAAGTATTTGCTGAGTGAAGAACTATGGGGTTTTTTTCCAGTTCTATCACAGATGTCCCTCTGGGACAGTGTCTTGCCCCTACCCTATTTCCTTGTCTGACAACACAGTCCAGTAACACACCAGGTATAAAAGGGTGGGTGGATAAACCAACTTGTATATTTGCACCAGATACTGGTGACAGTGTTGAAATGTCTCTGCTTACAGATGTTTTGTATTCTTTAGGCTCATGGCGTTCTGCAAACATCTGGTCACACAATGAGGTTTTCCTCACTGCCTTCCCCCTGCAAGGGAGAAGAGCCATGTGCATGAGTATTCCCCTCCCCAAGAGCCATATGGGAATGTAAAGGCATTCTCTGAATTCATTACCCAGCCCCACAATATGATTCCGTCTTTGTACGGGCAAGAAAATGGATGTTAATTTATTCCTTATTGCTAATTTGAAAAGGAGCACAAACACAACAGTTCCATTGCAGAGACTTCTACCAAGGGTGTAGTTTAAGTCCAATTATGTGCTATTAGTACATTTGCTCTTTATTCCTGTAGCATATTAATTACATGTCTGGTATTCTGATAATTAACACAATTACACTCTTTATTTTCCCCTTTCGTAGCCAATATTCTTGCATTTTATTCCGATAAGTAATTTTCTGTAGGTAAAAGGAGCCAAATCACCACATATTAGTAAAATCAAGCAACGGGTTTTCAAATGAGCTTATACAGAGAAGTTCCAGCAGGGTTCTTCAGCAAAAAGAAAAGCAGATGCTCTCCTGTTGGGCTGCAGCCTATCTCAGAGATTCCAAAATGAACCAAATTACCACCGTCTAGTTGTGTATCCAGCATGACAATCAGCCTGAAGCAGCAGGGCTGTAAGGACTGTCCTGGCACTGCCACACACAGCTTGTCCAATGCCATCAAATGTTCAAAGGCTCCCTGGTACCAAAACCTCTGATCTCCCACTGGCATCTGTGAAACTCAATGCCACTTTGCAAAAACTGAAGTGACAAAGGGTCACCCAAGATGGTTACAACTGCACAGGTCATGCACAAATCAACGCTTGGCAGATACTGCAAAGGAATATTAAGGAACAGAACAAAACAAAACGAGCACTCTTAGTGCTGTAAAACATCAAGGTTGGTAGAATTTACTAAATTAAGTACATACAGACATCTCAAAGATTTGGAGTTCCATCTTCAGGACAAATTATTGTTCCCCTAAAAACAAGTTACTGTTTCTCTGTAGTTTTCTCAAAAACAAGTTACTGTTTCTCTGTAGTTTTCTCTAAAAGCAGATCTTGAACCTCCAGTCGGTCTCATATGCTATGGCTAAAAAAGTCCCCCAATGGAAAGAAAGAGTCCAGCAGTTTCCTTAACTGTTTTTTCAGAAAGGAGGAAAAGAAGGAGAAAAATGTTACAACATTCTGCAAGAGTACAGGACTTGTTGGAAGGTTCCTCAGCAGCCTGTCCTCTAAATCCGATGTCCAGCAGGTCTGGCTGCAGCACAGCTGCGAGTGTAGAAAGTGGGGAGTCACCCAAAGAATCCATGTCCCTGCTCCTTCCCACAGGCAGCAGCGGGCACTCCTCACCTCCTGCTCTCTGGGACACGTTTCACCACATTTTACCAGTAGGGAAACGCGGGGCTGCGGCCACAATCCCAAGAACAAGTCCCTCATTGCACAAACCCCATTACATTGGTTGGTATCAGTGAATCAGCTTCCAGGATCTGCACTGTGGATAATTTTCCCAGATTTCCCTGAGGCAATGTTTTACCTACATAACCTACCTCTTAGAAAGTTTTTAACAGTCCCTTTTGAAATTATCTGGTCAGGAGGAAAACCCAGTTTTACCTTTCTTTTTTTCCTCTCTTTCCCCCACCCTCTGTCTAAAACTCCAGTGCTCCCAGCTTCTTCCTGGCAGTGCCCTGGCTATTTAAGTTAGAGTCTCCTCACACACGAGTGCAGCTAAATCCTTTGTCATCTCCCATATTTATTTCTGTTCGACAGATACCAGCGGTGACCCTTCCTGCAGTAAGCCACTGCCCTCCTGGCCTCCACTCTAATTGCAGCTTTGCTAATCACGTTTGGATCAGCACGCCTGTAATCACTGCAGCGCACGCAGGGCCCCCTGAGCGGGAGCGGGGCACACACACACACCCCCACCCACCCCTACACACACACCCACACACCCCTACACACACACCCCCGTGGAGAGCCAGGATCCGGGACTGGGGAGCAGCCAGTCTCATCCACGCTGCCGGGGCACCGGGGAGCATCGGTGATAACCGGGGAGCATCGGGGGACCATCGGGGGAGTACGGGGGAGCATCGGGGAGCAGGGCACACCCACACACCCGTGTGTGTCCGCATGGATCAGGGAGCAGCCAGCCCCACCAGTGCCGCCGAGGCTCCCGAGCTCCCCGCCGGCGGCACGGCCCCGTTGCCTCCCCGTGGGCAGCTCCCGGGCACACGGCCGCCCTGCCCGGCTGCCCTGGGCAGAGCAGGCTGCTGCTTGCTGTCGCCCTTCTCAACAGGACCGTGGTTAAACGCTGGCAGTGCCCCGTCCCGGGAGGGAAGGCTGGGGTGAAGCAGTGGAACACCGCTCTGCTGTTGCTATCACTGCCTCAGCCACTGACCACCGTCATCAGGAAAACAGCAGCATTCGATTCTGTGGCTTTTGAACAGGTGTTAGGAACACATTAACCCTAAAAGGGAGTCCGCAAAGAGCTGTTTTGTCTTAACAAAGCAGGAAACAAACGTCCACTGAGTTAAGGCTCACATACCAGGCAGAACAAACCTCAGTACTCAGCAGGTCCCTCCCCAACCAACCCAATATATGCAAATGAATCGGAGGGATTTAGAATAATTACCCCATCCCAACGTGTGCTGCTTTAATGTATCCATTAGATTGTTAACTCCATGGTTTCCTGTGCTCAGAGAGGAAAGATGAAACATTTCCAGTGAGTAACCTTTGGAAAGGTTATATGCCCGCCTCTTTCATGAGACCTACTTCTGCTGGACTCCACAGGATCTCAAGGACCATCCCACTACTCACAGAAACATTCAACAGCCATGAATTTCCACTTCACCTGGACCTTTTAACATTCCAGCCTTTCTGTCATTTTCAATCTGGACAAAGAGCCTCTGAACTGAGATTTTTTTACTTTTTCTCCTTCTGCTCTATCCACTGCTGTCTGCCTGTCAGAAGTGGATCAGCTGAATAAGAGGAATGACACACTGTCTTCCGCAAAAGGAAGCGGGGAGGGCTTTAAATCCCATGTTGTGTTAAATGACTGAAGTACAGAGCTTTGTAGTGCATGCTAACAGCACACACTGCTCCCTGTTTACTGCTGCTTCAATGAGACATTGTCCATTGAGTGGAAGTAAAAAGCTTATGAGATGAGACAGGCATATCATCCTGTCTGAAGCCCAGCTTACACAGGCAGCTTCGTGCGGCGTGAGGAAGAGCCTCTGGGAATGACAGGCGTCTGTGGAACATCAAAACACAACCCAGGATAGGTCAAGTATTTATTGACCTGATCTAAAACCGAGCCTGAGTGCCCAGATTTCATTGATTTGAATGAGGGGTATATGATGACAGCTGAAACTCCAGAGGCTCTGCAGTGATTGAGGAGTCCTCAAACTGAGCAAGATGCAGAGGGGTGAGCCCTGTCTGCAACACAGTAAACAGGATAAACCTTTCCCATTTGTTAAAGCCATGATTTATGTACAAGATTATCATATGTCATTCTACAGCCCTAATCCTAGACCTTCAAGTAGCAGCAGAGATTAGAGCCTCTGACCATTTTCTAAAGTAATGTCACTAGTATCCAGTGACACATCTCAAGACAGAAAAGATGCTAAAGCAATGAAGGGAAAACACCCTAAATGTCTGTAGAATATCCTGGGGTTTTTTTCTCTGCTAAAAGGCACACACAAAGCCACATATCACACAGGAGATATGCACAAGAGAATTCAGCACTAGAACATCTTAGTACCCTTTTCCCTCAAGCATCTCTGCTCCCTTTGCTGCCCAGCTCTCATTCTGCCTAACAGCTCCTTAATCACAGTATCTGTCACACACATAAAATATTATTTAACCTCCAGCACAGAGGAAAATGCATTTATAACCTACTGGGTTTTCCCCTTTAATCTCTCTCTTTCTTCCCTTACTGCTCCCCCTCTCTTTTTAGTAGCTCCGGGCAAGAATGGTGCTAACAACCTTCACAAAGACTTATTCAGGTCCAGACAGAAACCAACTCTCTGCACTCTTGTCAAGACAGGAGACTGAAAAAACAACACACACGACCTCTTCTTTCTACCCAGGTGACAGAACACACTCAAACACATCACAAAAACAGTGTGGCCTCTCCTGCAAAGATGTCAGTAAGTGTCATTTTAGAATTATAGAACCAATTTAATTGTGGCTGAGGCTCAACTCAGCCACAACCCAATCCTGTAGATAGAATTTTATGATCTCTCAGTGATATTTAATAGTACTTGTGTTTCAAAAGTATTTTTGAGTCTTTGCTCTGCAGCAGCCTGACACAGCTGAATTTAATGTTCCTTCTTTCTGGGCAGAATTCGAGGCCTTGACTTTCAGCTTTAAGTATGACCAGGTCCAGGATCTGACTGTGCCAAAGATCTCATTCCCTGTGATCCATTTCACCCACCAGTACTTAAGTCAAGGGGCTGTTCCTGACAAATTCTCTATCTAAACCCCCAAGGATCTCTGCAGGAGGATATGAGCTGGCAATCTTTGCATACACAGTGGTACCAGGCTAGTCTACTACTCACTAGAGCAGCTTCACTCTGAGCTCTGCGGGGTTTGGTCTCTGCAAAACCCTCAGCCAGCCTTTCCTCATTGTTACTGGGATGTAGTTTGTCTAAACACTTCTCAGCTATCCAAGTGTCCCCTCCTCCTTTTGACAATGGCACTGAAAGGGAAAAGATTTAATTTAATTCCTTTTACTGGTCCAATCCTCTGACATCTAGACTTTGAGAGAGAAGAAAAAAATCAAGTAAAAATGATCATGTAGCTACAACAGCCAGGGTAAGTCCACATGTCCCATACAGTTTCAGAAGCCTGTGACCTCAAGGTCAAGGTCAGACTAAAACAAAGGCACTGCTGTACACCCATATGGTGTGAGAGCAGCTAAGCATGTACAGAACCAGCACGAGGCACAGCTCCTTTTAGAGGGAGACTCTGAAGTCTGGTGCTGCTGGCAAAGCAAGGCAAAAGCTTAAGATTCTGTCTAGTTTAATTATCATCTTTGTGCAGGCTCAAAGAAGCTTATGAGAACACAACAGCGAGGCAGAACTCTCCTCCTGTGCTTTCCACCTACAGAAACTCATCCCTTCCTGACCTGCCCCTGTTTCCCTCCCCACACACCCCAGAGATTCAGCAGAACCAAGCCATTAAAAAACCCACCACCGAGCAGGGAGCAGGCAGAGCTGCTGTGGTGGCAGCAGGCAGGGCTGTGTCCCGTGCCCAGGCAGCAGCAGCCCCTCACTGCAGGTATGGCAGCAGCAGCAGGGACACAGGGATGTGCCTGCTCCAGGCACTCACCCACAGGACAAAGGGCTGGAGGCAAATGCTCAGCTGCCCCTGTCCATTCCAATCACGTTCAAGGCAATTTACACCGTGCCCTCCGATTAGGAGGTCACAGGCAAAGCTGAACACGGATTACAGCTCACAGTCAGCGGCAGCACAAGCTCCTGTGGCCCTCCTTGATGAGGAGCTCCCTGCACTCTATTTCATGGGACAGGGTCCCCTCCTGCCCCTGTGGGGACTGCTGCACTTGTAACTGCAGCACAAGAGAGCAGCAGGAGCTGTGGATGGTGAAAAACTAAAGTACAGAGGCATCAGCCCACATTTAGGTTGGGATCACTATTACAATTGTGAAACAAGGGCTGAAAGTTTATTTTCTGAGCTTCACATGCCTCTGGTCACAGAGCACCATTTAGTACCAAGGAGAGTTAACCTGGAAAATGTCAAGGCAGCAAAAAGCTCTGTGCATAGAACCATTTCATGTTGATACACGAGGCAGCTTGTGAGCAGGCCAGGTTATAAAGCTTCAAAAAAAATTTTTTTTTCTCTTTTCCAAAATAAACAATCCCCAAATTGAAGTTCTTCAGGCTACAAAGGAAACCAGCCAGGTTGTTTACAACATACAGCAGGAATCCTGCTCAGGGCAAATCAGCTGCAGAGCAAATGGAAGGAGAGCTCGGAAGGCAGGAGATGATTCCCGTCTCTGGATGGGAACCTACCTCAGTCTGGCAGGGAACAGATCCAAGCTCCTGCCTTGGTAAGTAACAACAATGGTCCTCCCTGTTATACAGCACTTTGATATTTGTAAAACTCTGAAAAACATCAGTAACAAGGAGGTTTAAGGCAAACTGCAGTGCAAAGTGCCTGTACATACAGCGAGTCTAAGGCAGGTCTGGAAGAAGCTCCCCAGCAGCCCCGTCACCTATTTCCTGACTGCTCCAGAACTCACACAGGGCACGGACTTGGCAGGATGCAAATCACTGCTCACCTGGGGCTGCAAGAGAAGCCTGTCCATCAATCACTCACTGGTGCTGTGCCTGCTCCTGATCACTGAAATTTGACATTTTACCCTTTCAAGCTAGTTTTGTGTGAGGCCATTCACAGCACCTAACTTTATTGAAGTTATTCATCCAGGCCTTACTGTCAGGATCTTTAAGGATGAAAAAAACATTTCACCTCAAAGAAATTGCAAACCAGAGGTTACTTCTCGTGGCTGCTGCCCTGCACACAGCACACACCTCTGACTGAGTAACAGGTGGGTCCATGCCAGGGGAGGGGCTGGTGCCCAGGCTGGACTTACCTCATCTGTCAGGTGGCTTAAAAATCAACTGCCTCCAGCAAATACCCCACCAAGGCAGCAACCCTGCAGCACTCCACTGCTCCTGCTACTCCTGCACCCAAAATAACTCATTTAGACAATCTCTGCTATAGGTGATGGACCTTTCTACTCCATGGGCCATTAAATCTTCAGCCTTTAACAGAACTGCCTAGGCTTTGGTGAACTAGAAAATAGACTTTGTGGAACTGAAACAGATTTAATGGTCAAGCATTAGAAACTCTCACACAGGCCATGGAGTTACTTCTGGTAACTGCTTACCTTAGGCAGGAATAGGATCAAAAACCTCAAGAGCTTTTTAAATTTAATTAGAGATCCAAGCTTCTTTCAGGCAGTATCTCCTTCCAAAGTGTTGCTGTGCCTCCAGATCACGTGTTCTGTTACTGCAGGGTTTATTTTAGGACCTGGGAGAATCAAACTCAAGGCCTGTGTGAATGGTGGAGCCCCATTTTCATTTACAACAGGCCATGCTCAGACACAATGAGCTTCCAACAACTGCAGCACCTGCTGCCCACCTGGGGAGAGAGGAAGGGTGGGATTCAGCTCTGAATCTTCTCCTCAAGCTCTGCAAAACACAGTGTGTTATGAGAGGTAGATGAGCAGCTTGGCAGCAAAAGTACAATAGCACAGTTTGAATCTCTAAAGGAACATTTCTCCCCAAAAGACCACCCAAAGAGCATGTGCTTCTCTTGGAAGATGCCTCTAAAGCTTTTACACTCCCTTTCTGAATGCCTTAAGCACTATATGGTTGATAATTGGACTACAAAGCCTTTTCTAGTTACAAACGTATTTCAAATTAGATCTGTGCTCAGCTCTGGCCCCTAAAACATTTCATTTCCTGGTTTCATTAGTAATGGTTTACATGAGAAGGCAAAAGCACAACAGCAAATTTAGAGAAATTTGTACAAACAATAAACAAGTCCACCATGCTGATGTCCTGGGTCTTTCTCAAAGGTGAAGCCAAGTGTTTTTCATCTGGCAGCAGAGCAGTGTAATAAATCAATATGAAACAAGAGTAGCAATTAAAAACTGTATTTCCTCCCCCTCCCAAACAGTTACATTTTTAGTGAAAAGATTAAACCACATGAACAGTTCACTTTTCTTCTTGAAAAGCTTCAGCTGCTGAGGAGTGCCATGGGCAGGCAGGGAGGGTGAATGTTGGCCCTGGGAGCCAGCACAGAGCAGCCCCTTCCTCCAGCCACAGTTACACAAACCTCTCACTAACACTGCAAGGGCTGCCCCCCTCTGCACCAAACTCACTTTGAAGTGCTTCTTAGGCAACCAAGTCAAAGTTTGGAGAATCCTTTGGGCTCATTCCTGCTTTATTTTAATAAAGAAATTTCTTATCTGCCCCCAACAAAAAGGGGTAAAAGATTTACTTTCACATAGCACTTTACAAAGCTGCAACTGAAACAAAAGGAGTGTTTTCATAAATAGATGTACAGTTGCTCTCATTACACAGTATTCATTTGCTCAAGATAATTTCTTCCTTGTGCAGACAGTTCATGGTTTCTCTCCAGCTCTTCCCCCGTTTTGTGACCACAACAGCAGCAGACTTTTGTGACCCTGGCAGCAGAATTTCTGGCCATGAAAATGGTCATGTACTCACAGTTAGATTCTAGAATTGTTACTGTAAATAATTAACAACCATAGGAAAAGAAGCAGGAACAGGTAAATTGAGTTCAGCTTTAATAGAATCCGAAACATCTCGAAATCAGTGCAACCCACAGCAAAATCCAGAAATTTTGTAAAAACCACCTGCACACAAGAGAGAAAATGAAGTGCTTGGTTTTAGGCAGCAGTGCTGGAGACTGTGTGCAGATTCCTGAACAGTCAGTGCACCTGGGGAATTTCACTGCAGGCTTTGCAGCCTCGAAAGGTCTGTGTGTGTTTTAAGGCCCTGCAGCTACAGAGAGTAAACCTGAGAGTGTCACCTGTACACTCAGTGTGGGACAGCCTAATGCAGCACTGCTGCCTCCTGAACAGTGCCTCAAGAACATCCCAGGATCCAGGAACTTCCCTATCACCAAACAGCTGCAAGGAGGGAAACCATGTACAATTTTTCAAGTGACTAGAAACTTCAGTTTATTAAAGCCCAGTGCAAGCTGGATCTAAGTTAATGACCATTAATTGTTCCTAATGTGAGAGCTAGTCTTGTGCAGCAATCAAAGGGTTAAAGTGGAACTCTAGTATTTTAAACAAGTTCACATATTCTCTGTACAAATTTGGCAAATTCGTGGCACAGCCTTAGATCTCATTCCTGCAATTCCTGCCCAACACCTGCAGCTCCTCCGTGGGAGCCCAGAGAGGCCCTGGGCAGGCAGGAGTGCCAGGGCTGGGCACAGCCCCCAGGGCCACCAGGGCTGGGCACAGCCCCCAGGGCCACCAGGGCTGGGCACAGCCCCCAGGGCCACCAGGGCTGGGCACAGCCCCCAGGGCCACCAGGGCTGGGCACAGCCCCCAGGGCCACCAGGGCTGGGCACAGCCCCCAGGGCCACCAGGGCTGGGCACAGCCCCCAGGGCGACCAGGGCTGGGCACCTCCAGCCTGCCCAGGTGGACTTCTTGAACCAAATCTGCTCTGACACATGCTCCCCAAAGAGCTCGAGGCCAGAGAGCAGCTGAGTATGGAAAAACTGATTGCATCAGAAACACTGCAGCCAAAAGGAAATCAAACCGTGACTCCAAAGCCAATCAAAAACCAAAACAACCCCCCAAAAGCAAGCGTTTATATGTGTGTAGATGCAATAAATATTGCAAAGCACGTTTGTCTTTCCCCACCCCGAGTCAATAAGTATAAAGAAATAACCAATGCACCAAAACATCAGCTTCCTGCAATGAAAATGTTGGAGTCAGCAAAATACCTGCAAGCCAACTGAAGGGAAAGCTTTTGCATTGTCACCCAATCACAAGTTGCTTCCAGTTCTATGCAGCCAAATCAAACCCTCTTCAAATTCACAAGTTTGACCTAAATAAGCACCACAGCATGAAAAGCTTCTTTAGAAGTAGGATGTCAAGAGACTTTGTTTAAAATGTAAAACAAAATGCGAGATAAAAGGTTTCCATTGGTCAAGTTTGAAAAATTGCCTTCCTTTATCCAACCACAGCCTGTCCCTTTGAGCCAACCAAAACCACACCTTCAGGTTTGTCCTTAATGAACACAGCCCGGCTGAGTTGCAAAATCTGACAGGAATAGATGGCTGTGAGATGCATTCTGAGGGTTGGGCAAAGGGAAACAACATTACAAAGGAGAAGGAATACCAAGGAACAATTAGGGTGGGCAGAGGAACTCATTAATGCTCAGCCATCCTCCTCTATCTTCAGGAATCTCTCTGTCCTCTCCAGTTCTGTGTTGTTCAGGTGTCCTGTAGTTACTGTCTTCTGTCTTCTGTCTCTGATCTGGAAAATGCCATCACAACATCCTCAGCACCTGCAACAACAACGGGTACAGGAAAGCTGTGCCATCATGACCTCCTTCAAAGAGAGATGCAGTACCCAGAGTGTCATCCCACACATCCACACAACCAACAGGAAAGCAAATGACAAACTAGGGATGCCAAAATCACCACCACTGCCTGTCCCAGTCAGGCAACTGCTCAGCTCCACAGAACCCTCTTCCAGGGCTTTGCAAAGCTCAAATTCAACCCAGATGGAGCATCAGCATGTACATTTCCCCCAGTCTTTTTCCTGAAGCATATCAAGAAGCAAATCTCAGTTCTGTGCCCCAAGCATCTTCTGCCTATACACCTGCATGCAAGGTAAAAGAGGAAAATAAAAACACCTAATCTGTTCTTATTAAATGAATTCCATCTCTCAGTTCTCTCATCTGCTCTTCAGTTGCAATATAGCAGGAAAAGTGGTCAAAAATGGCTGTAAATGCCCCTTGCTAATGTCCGTAAAAGCTAAATCAATGCTCATGAAATGCAACTGCACTTACTTTTATACACTTCACCATTTATTTGTTATATGTACTCAAAGGAAGAAATATTAAGGACCAAGCAGTAGTAGTTTGTTTTTCATATGTAGGCCCCTTATCTTATATAAAACTACATCAAAAACTGCTCTGATGCACCCTCTTGCCAGCGTTCAGAAGCCCTGCAGTCATCTCCCCTTTCATCTCCTGCACAAACTGTTTCTTCCTTGATCAAAACATAAATGATATATAGCACCAGGATCCAGCTCGGAATTAACGAGCTGCCTTGTTGATTTTAAAACACACAAGAACTCCCAGCTCCTAAAGAAAAACAAGGATTTCACTGTGAGGATTGTGACAAAGCCTTCAGTGCTGCAGGGGGACAAGGCCAGGCTGCAGCAGGAAGGAGGCAAAGGCAGCTCAGCAGCTCCTCTGGCACTGAGGGCTCCTCACATCCCTTGGAGGTGCAGGAGCAGCTGGAGGAGCCAGGGAATGCAGAATCACAGAGTCACCCAGCACAGGGATGAGCTGCATTCCTCAACAGATGCTCATTGTTCTCCCAGGGCCCCCCTTTCCAGTGTCTAGAGGGGAACAAAATTCTCTCAAGTTTCCTTGCACTCCCCTGCAGGAAAGGAGGCTGCACCCCAAATAAACCCCACAGCTCCTGCCTGCCCCCAGCTCCCAACCTCCCTGAGCCCACTCAGGGCACGTGGCCACGTCTGGAGGTGTCCCCAGCAAGTGAACCTGGGTGACATTTGTCCAAAAAAAGGTCAGGCACATTTCTCAGCATAAAAGCAGCTTTTGTTCCTGCCCTGTCCTATAACCCAAAGTACCCAGAGCTAAAGGAAACCAAGCTAAGGAGGCTGCTCATGGAGCAATTCTCCAGTGCCCAGACACAAACACTGGCAGAGAACAGAGCTGGGCCCTCTCTGTGCCCAGGGGAAAGCAGGGGCTCAGGGAACAGAGCTGCTCCTGCAGGCCCACTTGGCTCCCACAACGGATGTTTTCTTACTAATCAAGTAAAATAATGTAAAAAGCAGAGCACAGGTTACACAGTTCAGCTGCACATGGCCCCGAGCCTGTGCCTGAGACAATGGGATGGTGAAACACATCTGCTTTGAGCACATCCTTCCCTGAGCTCTGCACTTCCAGCAATTAATGTACAGAACAATGCCAAAGGCACACTTTTACCTGACCTGCATCTATACATACAGCTGCTCTCTCCTCAGCTGTCCCTGTTCTGGGCACACATTTCCACCCTGAAACAGAGACTCACAACATCCCCAGTGAAGTATTCCCCATCTTTTATGGGCAAAGCATTCACTGCCACAAACCTTTAGACATTCAGGTACTTCTCTCACTGCTTCTCCCTTACGCTTTCTCACCCTTATTCTTCCTAGAAAATAACAATAATTAACAGGTGGGCTTATTCTATCTTAGAATACCGACAATCTTACCCCACTAACTTCCAAAAAAATCCCGCTGAGATTATGTTCCAATTGCAATTGTCTGAATTGCTGAATTTAGAGTTCTTTTACACCACTTGTTCTTCAGTCTTAGCAAGCCAAGGTGAGCTGAAGGTCAAATGCCTTTACTGCAGGGCAGGGAAGGCTGCAGACGTGCCCTAGGCTCAGTGTCCCCAGCTCTCCCCAGCTCACCCCCATGGCAGAAAGCTTCCCCAGGGGGCCAGAGCTGCCAGGACCTGGGTACAGAGACAGGAACCCAGCAGGGTACAGGGTGGATTAAAACCACACCATCTTAGCACAAGAGAAGATTCTGACACCTCTAACAGCTGCAGCTTCCAAGTGCTCTTTGAATGATAAATAGATGTGTACACCTGATTTGCTTGTAGTCACCTGCAGAATTAATTAAACCCCAAAAGCATTTAGAGATCAGAAGGTTTAGCCTGTTGGGAATTTCTAAAGGCTGCCAAATTTTAAAAAAGAAATTCTTCACTTCACACAAGATCTTTGCATACATACATTTCTCCAACCACCTTCCAGAAACAACCTTCTAAACATTAACTCTTCCCTGAATTTCCCAGCATTAGCATCCTAGTCTGGCATTCTAAAAATACACCATGCACTGCTGAGAGCAGCAGCACATTAAAACAAGCCTTGTGCTCAACAAAATACAACTGCACTGAGCAGGGCTGGAAGATCTCTGTTCTCCGTCACCATCTGCCAGGTGAGGAGCACAGAGGTGCCCTGGAAGGGCAGCAGCAGCCTGGGCTGGCTCTGGGGCCCCACGCCCAGAGAACACGTCTCACCCAGCCAGGCACGTGCCTGCATCCCAGCCTTGCCCTCCCCATGGGACCAGCTTCCTCCAGGAGCCAGCACCACTCTCCTGTTGCTATAGGAACAGCAGAGCTGCAATCACCAAGGTCTCAGCACAATTCCCATCTCGTGCTTCCTCCCTGCACTGCTTCCATTTCCAGAGCTGCCCGAGCAGCGCCCGCAGCGAGCCCAGAGCCAGCCCAGCCTCTGGGAGTGCCAGGAGCTGGGGAACAGGGAATAGGGGGCTCGTGCAGGAGATGCTTCTGTGCACACAACACCCCGAGAGGCATTTTGCTTGTACTCAAAAACCTGTGAGAACGCCTGAATTTCACCAAGTGTGAGCTGGTTAGCTCCTGCTGCAATGCAGGCAAGACCATCGTGTGAACACCCCAAAACAGCTCAGGATTACATCCCCTGTCCAGCACACACACACTGCCTGAACTGAGACGCCTCAGGGTTCCCCAGTTATTCTTGGAGCCATAAAAACAAACAACAAACACTCCACAGATGCCAGCTAAAGAGTTCCTGGAGCAAAGAAAAACACCCTGGATTTTGCACTTTCATATAGGTGTTAACAATGACTGAAAAATAAAATGGTTATAAAAATGTGGGCATGACATTAGTATTAGACCCAGTTATTACATCTCCACTTTCAATAAAAAATAAGCATAAACTTATGAAGGAGACTCTTTGCCTTCAGGCTTGATTAAAAATTACAGAGATATTCTAAGATGCCTCTTGATCCAAATTAACTTCCATTGTTGGATCCTTAGACTACAAAACAGAGTCTCATGGAGGAACTTTAAATGTCAGAGGCATTGGTATGAACAGTGGGTCATGGAGGGGTTGTGGCACGAGCCTGAATTCAGCAGGGACAGTAAAAACTCCTTCCTGCAGTGCACTGTGACACCCTGAGCCAGTGCACACAGAGGCTGCAGTGACTCCCTGTGGTCAAACCAAGGGCCTCACACAGGAGCCACAGATCCTGACAGAAATCATAAATCCTGATCAGCAATCACAGACCCCGAGCAGAAATCACAGCAGGGTCAGGGACAAGCTCAGCAGTCCTGTCCAGGTAACTGCTCTGGGGCACCAGCCTCAGGCACGGATCATGGACACACGGAAAAGAAATACATAAAAAATGCAATAGAGACTGTGATAACCTACAGAATTCTACACCATCCACACTCTTGTGAAGGAAGCCCCAACAATCAAAACAACCTTCCTGGAACTGGAGCCAGATTGCAGCACTTTAAGGGACACCCAGAAACCTGCAGGTCCGTAACAAAGTTCTCAGAGTGCTCAGGCCACAATCTGAGATGCCAATTCTGTTTGTTGGAACAAATGCCATTCTGTTTGTCAGAACAAAACGGGGATGTGAAGTTAGCTTTGTGTCTTTTGTGCCTGCTGGAGCAAAATGGCTCTAAAGATACATCAGGGACAAATCAGGCTCAGAGCAACCTGTCCTACTGTGGGACAAAAGATTGTGAAATCCACTGAAGTGCAGACTTGGTGTAAGTTACTCCCTAAATAACACCTTTTTGTTGTTGTGTAAGGCAAGCTGCATAAAGGGAAAAAAAATCCTCCAGAGGAAATTCAATGAAAACAGAAAAGTAGGGAATAAAATTCCTTTAAACAATCTTGGAGCAAGAGAAGAGCGAGTGTGTGGACTGCAGGGGTTTCCAGCACAAGGCAATGCCATCTAGTGGAGATGGGATCTCCCTCGGGGGGCACATCCCACACCCAAGCCATGGAATTCCCAACTCCCAGGACTTCCACACTCAGCCCTCCCTGGCTCAGCCACCCCAGGACACGGCAGAGTGGACAGGCAGCAGGCAAGCAAGGAGCATTAGCATCACTGACTGTTAGAAACATGGAGAGATTTCTAAGAAAGTCAAAGTTCTGAACAATAAATTATAGTTTCTGTCTGTAGAGCACACTGCAGCTTCAGCAGCACTGCAGGAGGTATCTGTGTCCCCTGGCTGGACTTCTGATTTTATCACCTTTTCTTTGCCAAAGTGCAGGTAATTCAGCAGAGATTTCACTGTGAAAAGTGTACCTTTTAGGGAGAATGCTGAAAAATGCCAACTGCAACTAAGTCTCTCTTAGCAGAGTGTTTACCTCAGTTTTTGACAAGAAACAGGAAAATTCTCACTTTAGACTGGCAGAAAAGTTGTGTACTTTGGCTCAAAATTCTTCTTCATCCACCTCCATCAGCCCCCAGCTATGCAAGGAATGAGCACAGCAGCAAGTTTGTGCAGGTTGTGTTTGTAATGGATTTCCAGATGTCTCAGATCTATACCAAATTTCTGCTCAGTTCTTTCTGGTGTGAGTCTGCTCCTTCAATACCAAACTGCACTTCATGAACGTGATCTGGCACGAGGGGTGTGCAGGGGAGGGAGAGGAATCCAGCAAGGAACATTCAGGTTCAGAAGAGACTGGTGGACTCAGAGCAGCTCCAAACAATTGTTTACCAAGACTTGTGCACAGAATTAACAGAACCAGCACGTCCTGGAGTGCAGGATGGCTTTCAGCAGCTGGCACACTGCTCTGGAAGGACGGGAGGCTGAAGGTGGTGAAGCAGGTCCAGGGCACAGGGGGCAGAGGGAGGGCACAGAGGGCACAGGGAGGACACAGAGGACACAGGGAGGACACAGAGGGCACTCACCCTGGTCGATGGAGTGCTGGGGCAGCTGGCTGAGCTGGCTGTTCACCACCCCCGCGTAGGTGCGCAGGAACTCCTCCTCGCTGGCCGTCAGCTGTGGGCACACGGGGGACACCTCAGCTCCCAGCAGACACAACCAACACACTGCAGGCACCAGCTCCCAGGGAGGGGCACCACAGCAGCCCCTCTCTACCCTTCACACCTGCACCACCCCTGATTTGTGCAACTCGAGCAGCAGCAAGGACACAGCAGTGAAATGGGACATCGTGAACTCGTGGGCAGGTTCAGTGTCACCTTCAAACTGCTGCCTCACTTGGCTTTTTTTCCAAATAATGAAAAACTTGAAGTCATTTATCTATGTATGGTAGGTCCAGGCATCACAAGCCTGATAATATTTAAGCAAAAATTAATTGTGTTTAGCTGATAATGGTTCAATCCAGGATGGCTGAGACAATTCAGCATTAAAACCAGACCATCACCTGCCCATCTCAACAAGCACAACCCCAGTTAGTCCAAAGTTGCCTGAAAACCCACAAAAGATGGGCTATGAAGGGCATCTTACGTTTGATCCCATCTTCCTGAGCATGAGCAGCACTCTCACTTTCTGCTGAATGTACATCTCCTCCGGACTCTTTCCGGGGACGCCCTCTCGGTTCATTCCCCTCCTGCCAGCTCCTGGATTTCCTGGAGATACAAAATCAGGAAAAGACAAACTAGAAGGAAAATACTTGTTTTTCATCAGTGGGCAGATCACTCAATATCCTGGGAGAGTAAGGAATCACATCCTCCCTCAGAGAAACCCTTAAAAATGTGAGCAGCTAAACTGGGCCTTGCATATGCAACTGAAACACTCACAGAGGCTCATGTTCACATCCCCACAGCTCATTATCTGTGGTTACGTTACTGCATGAGTAGAAGAGGAATTCTAAGAACCAGATGAAAGAATCACCCTGACAGAAGAGCCCGTGGTTTGGGGTTTTTTCCATAAATAAGCACAGGCAGAATGAAAACAGGATGCAGAATGCAAAGCCATCAAGCCTGCAATGGCTAAACAAAAGCTGTGTGAAATCTAAACTCTTACGTCTTCCTCCTCTTGTTCTTTTTTCCTTTATATATCATATGAAAAGGCCATTGCGTTACTGTAAAAGCTATTAAAATTTATGAAATGGTTTCGGAGAGAAAGCAGAGCTAAGAGGAGCAAGGAAAGAGTATAATTTAAATGCTGAGCTTTTGCATCTTACTTTAATAAAAATAATTATGTTATGGAATAAACAGACTGTGCTATCCGAATTCTATAGCACAAAGCATGATTATGCATTATTATACGAGTATCTGGTAATTATTTAAGTTCCACAACAGGGTGTTTACCACGACAACAAAAAAACATTCAGGCATTCTCTTCAGCTGCTCTTAAAAACCATCCTGAACCATGTTTATGAAGTCAACAATAGTAAAAACCTTAACCTGAAATGTAAAAAATAATGGTACTTCAAATAACAGACTATTCCAGCAGTGCCACACAGTGACCCAACCCCTCACCAGTGCTGAGTGGTGCAGAAATGTGGCCCCTGACTGCCCCTGAAGGGACCCCACAGAAAGATGGGGAGAGACTGCTCACAGGAGCTGCAGTGACAGCACAAGGGAACGGCCTCACTCTCATGGAGAGTGGGGTCAGATTGGATACTGGGAAGAAATTCTCCCCTGTGAGGCCCTGGCACCAAAACAGGTCTTCAATCACTTGTCACTGCCAGAACCGGGTCTGGTCCGACACCAACCTATAAATGTGATTTTCTGAACCTCAGTAATGAAGGGAACACGCCACACAAGGCTGGCACAGGGAAGGCTGTATCCCAGCAGGTTCAAACACTGTTTTCCCAGTCATGTTTTCCTGCAGTCATTACCAACCTCTCTTCTCATTTCATTTCCATTATTACTTTTAAGGGAAAGTAATCTGGGTGTGGAAACCGTTTAAAATTACACATAGGCCCTCCTGAGTGAGTCAGAAGTAATGCAAACTTCAGCAGCAGCTGCTGGGACAGGCTTTGCCACCCACATTACTGAGCATGGAGATAACAGCAGTAAAAAGTGAGAAAGATCCATCACCAGTCCTCCTCGAACATGTTTCAGTGGGAAGGTCTGCATGAAGCTGATTTGCTGTAGATGGTTCTGCTTGCAAACCTGCAGCCTGTACATGTGCAAGGTGATGACTGTTGGGGTTTTTATACAACCAGCAAACTGCTCTCTGAAGGGGGAATTAAACAATCCCATAATTTTGTGTAGTGTCAACTCAAGTAAGTAAATTGGATTATGCTACTAGGCATGTACTCCACAGTGCAATTTACTGAGGGCTAACAAGTGATGCCAACAGTGAGCAATGAACAAAATAAGACAGTGAGCAAGAGACATGAAGTTAGACACATCCAGAGACCGATAAAACAATAAACATTGATCAAGATACCCAGTCAGTCTGAAAGGTTGGGACTGGTTCTTAATGTTACAAATACTTCTCAAAAAATACTGTACTTGAGAGGAGAAGCTGCTGTACTGGTAACCAATCAACTTAGAAAAGAAAAACTGCAGCAATAAAAGCTGAAATGTATTAAGACATCTATTGTCTAAAAATGAAACGAAAGGGATGGGATATCAATAGGTGGCACCATCCACAAGCACCAAGAAAATGCCACAGCTGCCCCCACGCCAAGGAGGAAGACCCCACCTCAGCATTCCTCTGCACATCAGATATTACAAGACCTGCTTTGGATACTATTCATTGTTTTCTGCCATAAACCGTTGTTTATTAATTTTCAAACTTCAAAAAGGGGCCATGGGAATTCCTGTCTAAGCCTGGTTCCTCTAAAGAAACCTTCAGCCAGGATGGGTCTGTGATGAAGCCACCTATTTAACAGGAAGGATAAAAATTCTAAAGCCCATTCAGTCAATGCTTCACACAATTAGTGAGCAGCATGGGGGGAAAAAACACTCAATATGGCTCCAAAAATATGTAGAGAGAGGTGAAGCTAAGCTTTCAGAGCAACACCACTTAGCTCTCCCTGCACCCCACGATTACCCTGCCACCACAGCTCTTCCCACTCAGTGGCATCCAAGTGGAAAGACAAAGGTCTTAAAACAGCACTGAGACCCCAGCATGGGAAATGTGAAGATATCTCTGTTTTCCTGTTACATAAAGCTCTCAGAAGACACAGTTTAGGATGACAACATTACCCAGCATATGCTACATGAGAAAATTTCCAAACCCACGTACAAAGCTGGTCCATGCCCAGGAGACAGCACGATCCACACTTGCAAATGAAGGACTGAAAAGTCTTATCAAAGTACTTATCGACTTTGTTCTCTCCAGAAAGCTACATTAATATGCTACACATTATGAAATGCTCCTTAAGCAGCATTTCCCTGCCCCTACAAATCCTTCTGGCACACGGATGAGTGGTCAGTGCCCCATCCCCAGCCAAGAGAACACCCCATCTCAGTGCCAACATACCTGCTTCTAGAAACCACAGGAGATCAGATAATCCACGTGTTCAGTCCTGAGCAGTGATTGGAGCTGGGAAAAATGTACGAGGGAACTGCCCTGTGAAAACAAATGAGCAAAGAATTACAGAACATAGTCAGCTGAACCCCAGAAAGATCCTTAACTCAACAGACCTTCACTCCCAGTCTGCTTTAGAACACAGTCTAGGTAAAATTCATAAAACTGCACACTTCTCTGAAGCTGTTAAACACGAGAACCTTTTTATGTTTAAAGTTTAAAGTAAAATCAAGCTGTTCTTCAGCTGCAAGATTTCCACCCTGACCATGCCAATGACATTCCCAATCACTTGAGAATGAATTGCATTCAAGCTTTGCATTCTTTAGGAAGCTTTCGGCATAAAACCCAACTGACACATCCTGGCCTCAGCAAAGAAGTGATGGGATCTCAGCTGAATTTCTGGGAATTGTGTCCTGGATGGCTGGCACTGCAGGAAGAGAGGCCAAAGGCTGGAGAAGCCACAGAGAATGCAGTGTTCTATCAAATCTGGACCCCGTGTCTCCAGGTGAGGGTGAGGCAGATGTGCAGAGCTGACAGGGAAGTTTGGGCTGCCCGTGCTCACCTCTGGCAGCTAAAGGTGGATCTACTCCCCAGTGCCAGTTTTCCCTTCCTTCCTCACAAAGACTGACCCATGCACTTCCAAAGCTGCAGGTTAGTCAGAAATGATTGCATTCTTCACTAAACTGCGTTAAAAGTCTAAATGCTTCAAGCTTGTCCTGCTGCATCCAACACACTGCAAATGGACATAATTGGGTCACCTAATTCTCCCTTGTTTGCCAGGCACAGGCAACGAAATTTAGTTCTCATTTATTTTTAAGATGATTCACATGACAGAATAATAGACAGCAAAGATCTACATATTACAGCCAACACTGCCAGCCCAGCTCTGCCAAAGCAATAAATCTGAGTTTGAAAACACTCCCTCCCTTTCCCCAGCAGCACAGGAGGTCAGCCAGAACAGATGGGAAAGCTGTCCTGCACCCAGCACTGCCCTCCCCATGCTGCCTGCACTGGGCTGGGTGAGGATCCCAGGAATTCCTCCAGCTCAGCAAGGCCCAACATGTGGAGTGGGCAGAGCCAGGAACGCCTGACATCCCCACCTGTCTCCTTCCACCCCTCTCCTGGGCTGGGGAAAGGCTGGGCAAGCCCGGCCCTGGCAAACCCAGCACAGCAGCACCTTCCACTGATCACCGTGGACTGAGGCTGCAGGCAGGCAAGGCAGGAGGGCAGAGACCAGAGAGAACCAGCCTTGGGTTTGGAATGAGGTGTAGGAATTCTACACCTGAAAACACCTGGGCTACTTGACAAGGATATCACCCAAGTAATGCAAGAGCCAAGAACTTGCTATTTTCCCACTAGCATGAAGGGATAATTCCTCACCTCTTCTCATGGTTACTTGCTCTGAAAAGTCTCTAATGACAATAAAATATATTTCTTCCCAAAAATCAATTAAAAAACCACAGTGGCTTTCTCTTGAATTACTGACCCCACACACAAGAGCACACAATGAAAAAATGCTGTAACTGCAGTTAACCTTTCCTTTTTATCCTTCTTTCCTAACTAGGTTTAGAACAGCAGCTACTGGGCTTTCACTTCAAAAAAATGTAGACAGGAGAAATCTGTACTTAATCTCAGTTTAACTTGTCTGTTTTACCAACAGATGGAAACAGCTCCTCAGGAAACTCAAGCCTCAGCAAGAAGCTGAAGCAAGAACTGTTTTGACTGAACGCCTTCAGAAGAAGATTCCAACACACAGCAACTGAAAATTACAGATTTGTAACTTTATTTCCTTCACTCCCACCTACACTGGTACAAATTCAAAACCTGGAAGGGACCTTCTGCTGGACAATGCCACAGATCAGTTCACAATTAAGAACTCTCAAATTCTTCTGACCCCTTCCTGTCATCTTCTTAAATAAAGAAAAAATTCGCATCTCAACAGAAAAAGAGACACACTAAAAAAGAAAAAATTTTTATAAATTTTGCCTAAAGGAAGCTACTTAAGCATCCCATTTAGTTTTAAAGCCATGCTTATTTAATGCAATGAGAAAGCAACATGAGCTTTTGTTCTTTCAAATTTCATATTCCCCCCAACACCATAGTCCTCTGTAATGCTGAAATTCCTCACAACCACATTTTACTGCTCTGGGAAAACACAAAGTGCAACTGAGGAAACTGCACAGCCTAAATTAAGGGGGAAGAAAATAAAAAGGCAGTAAGCTGTTGGAAAATGTAGTATTTTACATATTCAGCCTTAATAATTTAGGGTACTTAGAGCAGCCATCTGCCAAGCTCTTTAAAACCTGTCACAGCTGACTACCTCTTCAATATCTTGTAGCATTTCCAGTTATAGCCAAAAGAAACCCAACAGGAGTTAGTTCAGCCACATTTTATTTTTTTTTTTTGTTGAATCTGAGTGGCTCTGTTCAAGGCAGTTAAAGCCCTCAATTAATGGGCTAGGATTCTAAAGCTCAGGTGAGGAGTTCTGGTGAATACACCCGAGCACTGCAGGTTCCCTTTGCTCTGCACAAGTGCAGTTCAGAGCAGCAGGAAGGGTCCCTTTGACTCTCTGATATCATTATCCAAGGTTAAGCCATTCCCCTCCACAGCTGCACCACGGAGCACTTCAGTGCTTCAACACGGTCATACTGGGAAGCTTGCAAGTGCAAGGGGATGCTGCCCCTCATTTAAGCCTCGTTAATTTTCAAATGACATCTTTCAGAGAACAGTTAGAGCCTGAAAAACCTTCCAAGCTGGAGCCTGAAACCTGAAGTCAGGAACCAGAGCCTGCAAAAACCCTGCTACAAATTTTCCTCTAATTCATTCTGACTCATGACCTTCAGTCACAGGCAGCTGGAGACTGGATTAATTCCCATCTCCAGAGGGATACAATGAAGAATTCATAACAGCTACCTATTTATAGGTGAACAGTAAGAACTGAAATATTTAATACGAGGGTTTTTTTGTCTTCGTTTCTATGTTCAGTGTTACCTTTTAGCTGACTTCAGAATCTGAACCCCAGTGTCAGATTTAGGTCAATTTACTGCTGGAACTCTCGTGGTAGGTTCACATCTCTTAAATGTTAGATTTAAATTTTTAACTAAAGACTACAGTCCTCCTTCTTGAAGGAGGCCAGGAAACAGCCCCACACACTGCCATTTATTCATGAAACATTTATGAACACAAGCAGGGGTTTTTCTCCCCAGTGCTGGATCACCTTTCAGAGCTTCAGAACAGACTTCAAAAGTAGCAATGAAGTGCATTCCACAGAGCTTCCCAAAATACCAAAACAGCTCTTACACCAATGCTCAAGCTGACTTAAAAAATAGATTTTAAAAATCCTACTTTCATGAAATTAAAATTCGCCTCCTGACCTTCAGGCACACACAAACCAGATGATTTCTCCCCCTTTCCCTCATGCAGAAGACACCTCTCACATCTCACACAGCTAAGAGAGGCAGCACAGGGTTTTAGGTAGTTCACGCCAGTCACCTTGAAGCCTCTGAAACCAAACGTAGTAACAGCAGCAAAACCTGAAAAAAAGCCTTTCATTTCACAAAGGTATTCACACTTCAAAGATGAAAGTGTCAAAAATTCTTTAAAAAGTGACAACACTTTATCAGCAGCAGTTTATACAACAATCACATCCCAGTCCAAGAGACAATTCCAGCAGAATGTTCCAACATTTTACTCACAATGGTCACCAACAGCTGGATGGACAGTGCTGCTCTCCTCTCAACCATGGGCATCTTTCACAGAGGCTCAGGCACCTCTTCTTCTATTTAAAACAAAGCTACAAATCTTCCAGGCAGGAAATTAGGCACTAATGACAGATAGCAAACCATTTAACTACCAGGTATCCCACTGAAGAATTACTGCTGTAAAAAGTGCTCAGCATCCATCATTAAAATAGAGCAAAGCTTTTTATGGGTCTATCTGTAAATATTCTAATTTCAGAAACAGAAAATGAAGTTTCCAGCAGATAGACCTAAACTTGAGATGCCTTTTCTTGTCTCTGAGAAATTAGCTCTATTTTCATAGCTTGATATTAACTGGGAACATAAATGAGTGAAAAAAAATGGAGCACTGATAATTGGTAAAAATTATCAACTCCTTACAGGAATCAATAATTGATTCTCAGTGTATCCACCCCATTTTGTATGGCTGCATGCCACTGTACAGATGTGTACCCATGGAACTCCTGTGAGGTGTGATACTTTTTGACTATTAATTATTGACTCCAGTGACAGTCCCCAGGTCTGTTCTGTGGCCAGAACCTGAGCCAAGGCCAATTCCCAGACATGCACAAGGAACATGGGGACCATCCTAGAGCACAAACCCTTCATCAGAACAGGCAAAATTCCAACTGACAACAGGAAAAATCCCAGTAAGCGTCTGTAAGCAGTTAAAATAACAATGACATTGAATTTCAATCCACAGTCACACAGTAAAAGCCTCCAAAGACCAGAAGTGCCATTGCTGGAGTTGAGCTCCCCGTGCTGGGGTGACCAACTTCTCCCAGCCCAGGCACACAGTGCTGGGTGCATTTAACCTGAAATGGCACAGGGCACACGGGGTGGCACAGAAAGGCTTTCTCTCCACTCTGTGTGTACATATACCATATCATATTTATATATTTTTATATATATATATACAGGCATTTCTCTGGTACACATCAACACAGGAGCTACAGCCAGCCAGGTATTAGTGAGGGCTCTCTTACAGCTCACTGTGTGCTGCTCTCAAATTTTTACTGACATCTGAACATCATTATTGCCAGGTCACAGACACTTCACACTGCAAATGCCTATAAATCTTTTATAGTAGAAAGATTATGGCTAACTAGATTTTTTAAAAGCAATTAAAATGTGAGCTGTTATTAGGTTGGTGACTACTTAGCATTTTAGTGTTTTGCAACAGTACATTCCTAGGACCAGAGACTCTCAGATTAATAGTTCTTTACTACCAAAATTGTGTAACCATTGGACAACAACGTGTTCTTGGCCTCCTACATCAATAAAATTTGCTGTAAAATGGGACAAACACAGCCCTTGTGCCACCTAGTTATCTTGCCTCTTTAGGAAAAAAACCCCCAAAACATCTGTGCTGGTTTCCCCATGGATGCTCTGAATAACCAAAAAAAGCAAAGAAGAGGTTTCAGCTCCGAATCGAGGTTTAATTTTCAAAACCATTTAGAGAGATCTATTATTAATAGCTCTTGCTGTGAGTTGAACTAAGACTTAATGGCTCTTTGTGTAATAGGGCTACAGGCCTCCATCCTCTCTTTGGTACTATCCAGAACACAAACTCGGCCTCCTCAGATCAGCAGTGTCACTGCATAATATGGGCAAGAGACTTTTACTCCTAAGATCTTCATAAAATAATAATCCAAGAGAGTTTTCCTGGATAGTGCTCCACAGATTGGTCTTAGTAGAGTATGCCAAGTGTGCCAGCTGCTCTCTTCTCTGAAGGACTCACTAGTAACAAAAGGCACAAGAAAAGGATTTTTGTCCCCCTCTTAGGTCACCAGACAAGACACTGCTAGGAAGGTGTCTGATGGAGAGAGGAGGGAAGAAGGAAAAAAGTTCTTGTTGGTTTTAAGAGAGGACTTTTAACATTCACTAGTTTAAACCAAATTCCCAATTACACACCAATTTTACCATGGACATTTTGCTTTCCCCATGTTTTGACCAAGGAGGATTGCAAGGAAGGAAATCTTGCCTTCAAGAGACTTCCTATTTCTCAGGAAAACGGATGCAATTTCCTTCCTGCCTGGCCACAATTCTGAATGTCACCTTAATGACATGAGCCTGGCATTGACATGAGCATGGCATGGCACAAAGCTGCCTGAGGCCGGTCCCCCAGCCCTGAACAGACACCCGTGGGCACCAGGGAAAGAACCCAGGGCCTGCAGGGCCTGCAGGGCTCCCAGTCCCCAACACTTCTGGGACTGATTCATCCCCGAGCACAATGCAAGAATCACAGGCAAGACAGAACACACGTGTGTTAAAGGCAACCACACGTCCAAATATTAATTTAGATTAATCAAACTCCAATACATAACAACAGCAACAGGAGCTAGCCCAGAGACCACCCACAACAATGCTCCAGAGTGGCTGATTCTCACACAAGTTAAAACCACTGCAAGACCCCAGAGCACTCCAGAAGTTCCCAAGAGCAGGACTGCACCCAGCCACCACCAATTTAAGACAGAATCAGAACGGGCACAGAGAATGACTGGAAATGCAGCCAGATTTCTGCAGCTCCCAAACCAGCAGCACAATCAGATACACCTCTATCATGGTCAGCCACTCAACAGAAGGAAGGAGCTGACAGCAGTTACATCTACAACAGAGCAATGAAATGAATACATGAAAAACAAGGGGCCAAAACTGCAGCACCTCACGTGTGCCAGTTCACACACAGTACTTTATCTAAAGACTAAAACGTATTTTGTAAAAGCTAGTGAACCATGAACCTTGACAGTGAAACGGTAAGAGAAGGGTGGCAGTTTGATGTGAATTGGGAAAGGCTTATTTTACCAAGTTCACTGTAGCTGCTGACCAAGATTTCAGCAATAAAAGTTCTGTTTAGCAAAACGTGATGTTTCTGAGCCCTGAAGTTAAGCAAAACCTTTCACAAATTCCACATAAACCAACGTGTATTATTTGGCATCTACAGACATTCCTGAAAAAAGGCAGCTAAGAAGATGTGAATGCTCCTATTTTTCTCAATTTGGCATCAACTCTTAAAGTTAATTATATTATAAGTGCTACTGCTGATTGGTTTTGCATAAACATTCAGTCAACTGTGTTTATCTTGAAATCTGATATTGCCTCCCCCGACCAACTCAGCAAGCTGCCAAGGCACAAAGAAATTTCCAGTTTTCCACCCAAGATCCAACACACTCAAAGTTAGGAAACTTCATTAAAATCACATTAATATGGCAACAGGCACCAGAGATCCCTGCAGCTGCACTATCCCCTCCTCAGTTCTGCAAAAAGCCTTCCTTCAGTGGTTCACCTTAAGTTGGTTCAGGATTTATATTCCTCCTTTACAGCAACTCTGCTGCAAAAATTTAGGTCACATTTCCTTTAAGGGTGCACGTCCATGTGTACTTATTTAAAGCTCAAGGAAATTAATTAAAAGCTCCTCACTGACTTCACTGTGCATTGAATCAGGACCTGGATGAGTTCAGAGGCAAAACAATTACACTTTAATTAAACATCTCCACCTTCATGTGAAGTAGTCAACTAATTTCACAGAAGGATAAACTGAGTCAGAAGGTTTCTGAGCTTGGTCATGGTCATAAACAGAGTTGACTACTTAAGTTGTTTCCATATTTTTTAGCTGCCCTCATAACACAGAGAAGATGGACTTGCTGAAAAATCAAATAAATTCTTGGTCTGTGTATTTAAATTTTTACTGAAAAGCAAGAAGTATGAGTCTACTTTCTGAATTCAGACTGACATTTAACCATACAGAAGCTCTGTAACATTCTGTCAGATCACCAGCAGTGAGCAGAAACAAGAATGAGCTTTTCTCACTTTTTTGAGCATTTGTTATATAATGCTACCTCAACACTAAGGTTGAAAATAAAACTGAGAGTCAGGAGAGTGTTCTCCTTATTCTAGTAGTAACTGATGGGTTTTGGTTAATTTGCTGATCTCTGATTTCTTCTCATCTCTAGTTTTGCTCACTCTGCCCCATCTGCACTCTCATGCCAATGGAAGCTCACGGACAGGGCACAGCTGTTCAAAGGCAAAAAGAATTGTCAGAGTCCTCCACTCTCAGAGATATAACACTGAACAATATGGTTTGGGGTTTTTTTTCCCAAATGAAATTAAGTTACTTGGCAAAAAGTTTTCAGCACATTTCAAACCTATTTACAGATCATTTCTCCCTTCAACTTAGAAGCAGGACCATTAAATTACCAACACTGGACGTGAAATAGGTGACAATGTTTTAGTTCCAATAATTTGTATCTTTGGTGCACATCACCATCAAAACTGGGACTAGTCACACCCTCGGATCATGCAATAACTGTAGCCCAGAACACAAACATTTGGCACATTTGTTAGGATTGCAGTTTTCCCCATCACTTCTGCACTACACACCCGATGGGGTGGTGCAGCTGCAACAGCTGCCTCTGTCCTCCTGCATTTCAGCTGGAAATCCAATCTGATGACAGCTTGCAGTAAAAAGAAATAGTTTTGCCTGTGCATGTATAGAGATATTTCCAATACGGAATCCTTCCTTTTGGAAAAAATTCTCCTGGAAGTTTCTCCCAGCACCTCTAACAGCAGCCTCCAAAAGCCTATTGCCTCTCTGTGCACAGCACTTGGGTGGATGTTTGATGCTTCAAACTAGGTCAGATGCTCAGGAGGGTGCTTTGCAGTCAACAACCAACCCAGGAACTGAAATACTTAGTACAAAACATAAATGTTTGCGTTGGTTACAGATGACAAACATTTTGGAGGGGAAAAACTTACATTAAACACATATAAATAGATGTATTTCTGACAAGCTGCTTCCCCGGCAAAGCATCAACCTTGAACAGCTTAACCACATCAGGCACATTCAGGTGTCAGCTCTGTTTGCCCACATGCCACTGCAGGATGACTTTTGATTTCCGGCAGCAGATATGTATCACAGTCATTGTCAGTAATTACAAAATCTAGGTGTTGTTTCCGTTCGCTTTTGCTTTTGTTTAGAAAATAACACAAATCATTTTGGAAATGTCCCTCTCCTCTTGCAAAGTGAAGCACTCTCAAACCCTGGTTGGGGGAAAGGCTGGAAGGGAGCAGAAACTGATACAGCTACAACTTTCCCATAAACTGGGATTCAGAACTTGCTTTGCCAAACACCCATCAGGATGTTCTGTCCAGTGACACTTCCAGCGAGCATTAAGAAATTTTGTTAGGACAGGGCCAGAGGCTCCTGTGAGCCCACACAGCTCCTGCCAGGGGTCAGGGCTGGCACAGGGATTGATTTCTCTCTGTGCCTCCTGCCAGCCCAGGGGATGCTTTTCCTGCTGAGGATTTCACTGTCGTCCCTCCTGGACGTCAAGAAGAATCCTGAAAGGACTTTTCTGCCCTGTGTAACTTTTCCATAACTTGTTGCAAGGCTTACAATGAACTAAAAGAGAAAACTGCTTTAAAGCAGGTTTGGGTCCAACCCATTACCATTTAAGTTTTCCAAAATGTCCGTTGCTCCTGCATCGGTTCAGTTCTACACACTTCTTCATAGATTTATTATTTATTATTATTATNTATTATTATTATTATTATTATTATTTCTTTCATTATGTCTTAGTTGTGTACCACATCAACTAAGACAGCACACAAATCCCCAACAAATCTAAATTATACTGAGGGAGCTGCCAGTTTCTCCCAAGATGCCAAAGATACAATAACTGACGATGCTTTTACAGCTAAGGGCAAAGCAAAGCAATAGAAATGTATCTCAAGTGCACCTGTCACCATTTTCCAGATGAATCTCTCTGTCAAGGCAAAAGTAGCTTGTAGTTTAGTAAGAAAACCTGGATTTTTAAAAGTAGTAATAGGTAGCTTACTGTATGCTCCCTCACACTGAATACCTGTACGTCCAATATAAACTCCACTGAAGTACACGTTTAGCCCCATTTTTTCACCATTTACACAGAGGTTCTCCTTCAGCAGGCTATTTCACATCACACATGAACTCCAAAAATAACCAAGGCCAAAACAAATTGAAAGCCTGCAAGTTCAGCAGCCAAAAGAAAATATATATAGTAAGATCTTGTAAATGTATTTAAAAATATGTTCTTAAATACTCTCTAAACACGCCTCTCACCATGCTGGAGCCAGCTTAGACCGGGACTGTGAACTAGCACACCTAACTTGCCTCCAAAGTCTGCTGGAGTTTGGTGTTCTGTTTCTTTTTTTAAATCCTCACATCTGCAGAATGTCTCACGCTCATCTTACAGAGCATCAAAGCTCATCCTGTTCAACATGCCAAGATGAGGAATGGACAAATAAAAGATGATATACAACAGAGCAAAATATTCTCTTCTTGAAGAGAAAGCAAACGCGAGTCTGAAAGGCAAATACGCCCTGATGAAGCACATCTGGATGCTGAGCAGAACCGAGGATCACGTCTCATCTGTCTCTGGAGCACTGAACACTCTGATCCGGAGGGTGATGCTGTCCCTCTCTCACACATCTTCCCAACAGGTAAAAAACTAACGTGTGCCAACAAATATCGCCCATGTAAACTGAAAGTTACCGAGCGCTGCGTCAGAGGCTCTAGAAACACGATTTTTAGCCCAGGTAAGTTACCCCCGAGGGAAGCCCGTTCCTAAGCACTGTCCGAGCGGCGTCTTCGCAGGCGAGGGCCGGGATGCCGAGAGCATCGCGGGCACACGGCGCTGCCCGTGCAGACCCAGCGCCCAGGGAACCGGCACCTGCCGTCCCTCCCCGGCTCCAGCGCACTTCGGCCAGCTCCAGCGGGAATGACTTCACCTGCCAGCGGCGCGCAGCCATGCCTGGGGCGGGACACGGCGGAACGGGCGCCTGGTGACGCGCGGGGCGATGGCAGAAAGGGAAAAAGGCACCTCCGGTACCTGCGGCGGGGGCCGGGGCCTGCCGGGGGCCGGGCAGCGCGGAGCGGGGAGCGCGGGGCGGGGAGGCCCGGCCGGCGGAGCGCCTTTGTTCGCGGCCGCGCACAAAGGGCACCGCGCTCACCTGGTGCGGGGCCCGCGGCCCCGGCGCTCCGGCGGCTCGGGCGGCGGCGGGGCGCGCTCGGCACGGGCGGGCGAGAGCGGCGGAGCCGAGCGGAGCGGAGCCGAGCCTCCTCCTCCTCCGCCGTGAGTCACCGCGGCGGCCCGAGGGAGGTGCCTGGGCGGCTCCGGGGGAGGGACCCGCCGCGTCCCGGCGCCCAGGGCAGCGGCGGCGCCGCAGGCAGCACCGAGAGCCGGCCGGGAGGAAGGGGCGGGGACGCGGGGCAGGGCCGGGAAGGGGAAGGGGCGCGCCCGGGGGCAGCGCTGGCCGGGCCCGGAGCCTTTCCCTGGGCACAGACGGACGTGCTCTCACCCGGCAGATTCTGCGGAGGGGCCGGGCGGCTCGGCCCTGCTGTGTCCGCCCGCGCCGTCCCCGCCCGTGGTGTCCCTGCCCTGCTGTCCCCGCCCGCGCTGTCCCAGAGCCGTCCCGGCAGGGCGCGGGGCCGCTGCTCAGGGACACCGCGCTGAGAAAGTTACGGACACCGCGACACCCAGTACAGCTTACGCTAATTCAGCCAGTACAGAAAATGCTGGCCTCCGACTACAATAAATGGTCATTTGGTCATTGAAGCACTAAAAGTAGTGCTTCACCTACGTTGACTGAAGAAGTGCAAAACACCAGTGAACACTGAGAGGAATTAATTAAAACTAAAAACCAAAGAAGCCAGAAGCCACTAAAGGCCCTTCACCCTGCTCCATCACTCATTATGGTTTCCCACTAGGTTAACAGTAACCCTGCCTCCTTACAGGGTGCATCGGTGAGGCCAGCAAGGTAAGCGCAAAATTCCCGGAGATAAAAATGCTTTGTGGACCAAGTGTTATTCAGCATCTGTTTTCTACTCGGTACTTAACTTAATTGCATAAAGATAGTCACAGTAATGAAATAGGTGGCACTTCCTTTAACAGCTTGATACTTAATGACATCAAAGCCCGGTGCCACTGAAATCCAAACCCCACTGCCAGCTAATGAAGGGCTTAACATGAAAGCCTCAGCAAAGAGCAAACCCAAGCCGCTGACAGGAACAGGAATGGTGCAAATGTGCTGGGATCTGAGATCACTGGCACATACCCACAGCACAGCAGGCAGTAATGATTATTAATTATTTATGAAAAGAACATAAGAGCTCCAGCATAAGCTGAAAAAAATATGCAGAAGCATTGCACTGGGATCCTCCAGTTGGATTACTGTTAATTAGCACAGTACATGAGTCTGAGGGAAAGATCTAAAAGCATCTTATGCTAGTGGGAGCATATAATTAAGCCATCATTTGCATCCTTGCAATAGTATGAATTTCCTTACTGATAACATCATGGGCACAACACCATTTTATGACTAAGTACTGTCTAGCTCTCCTAATTCAGCTGGCTGACTGTACAGCAGTGCAATGCAAACTTACAGATCATCAATTTAACATCCTGCATTTATTTAGAAAGGGTTTTAGCAGGGAGAGATACCATAAGGCTTCCTCTAGCCTGGGGGAATTTTAGATTTATTTTCTTAAAATTGAGCTGCTGCCCTACCTTAGTTTATTCCCTTCAAGCTTCCTGAGATGTTCAGCTATCAAGCAAGGTGACATCTTGCTATCAGTCACTTGTATCATCATAAGACACCATGGATGCTCAAGAGGCCTCACAACTATGCTAGTTCTGCAAGAGATAGAGTAAAATATTGTTCATGTCTCAGGGGAATGCACAGAGCCTCCCAAAGCAAACAGAACCTAGAACTGCACTTGATCCAACCCGTTACCTTCCCAATCAGCACGCTGCTTGACCTAACCCTCAGCAAGGGAATGGTAGGAGTTTCATTATCTAAAGGTTAAGTCTGACATTTTTACAAGTATTGTAAAGAGACTTGATGATATTATTTTACAGAAATCTATCAGATTAAATGGATTTTTCTTTTCAATAGCTTCTAATCTCTTGTTTAATGAGGCTGCTGTTTATTCTAGCAAGCCAAAACTTCATGAAACCATTTCCTCCGAATTCCTACTTGAATTAGAAACATTCTCTCAGTTCACTCTGTCCTTCCTGATCTCCAATTCTTTCTTAATCAGCTCTGAAATTCATTTAGGATTCCTTCACAGCACAGCTGTTTCCACCCTCCATATCCCTCTGTACTTGTTGGCATCCCCCTCTCATTAAGGGCTTCCAGCAGCATCTGCACACACAATCCCTGCTTTCATTATCCATGATTCAACCACACACAACAATAATGAAAACTCTTTCTCTACGGGATGTGTGTGGTACCCAATGAAGGACTTGTTTTAGTTTGGAATCCCTTTTTCTTTTGTTAAAATCTTTTATATGTCAGACTTAGTCTGATAATTCAAATCCATCAAAATCACGCATCAATCCCATTTCAGCCACTAATGACACAGCCTGAACTGCCTGGCCATAGGGTGTCATTAACACTGAGCTCTCAATCAAAATGAATTTGACTTTTACAGGCAAAGCAGCACGAGAAACTAAGGGATCTCTCAAGAAATCTTGTATTTTTTCTTCAACACAAAGATAACTTGCTACTTTTCCATTCAAGATCAAAGAAGGGAAATAACACAAGGAGACAAAGATAGAAGAAAGAGAGACAGAATATTTGAAGCTTCAATTTTCTAACACTTTTTCTTTCAGATCAGTACAATCACTGAATTCACTCTATAGAGAAAGAAGATTAAAAAAAGGAGGTTATGTATGGCCAAAAAAGGATTCTGGGAACTTTGCTGATGTGTTTAAAGCTACTGTACTTCACAATTCTTATTTCAGAAATAAAATGATAAACAAAAAAACAAAGCACTTTTAATCTTCAAAGCAATATATGATCAATAACAACTTCACAGCACTCGATATTTAAGGATCATAATCTGTATTTTACTCCAGGAAAGAAAGATGTGTACAGAATGAGAGATGTGCCCAGGTCCAACACTGAACTGGGGATGGAACTCACACATCACAAGCTTGTTTGTTAAACACAAACCCATGCTTTCATTTAGCAGCTGTTCTTTTGTTATCAGTTTTCATTTGAGGAAATCATTATTATAATAAATATGGACTTTTTTCCCCAGCCATTGCAGAAACATTTGAGATGGTGGTGGAGGTACATCCCAGGATTATTTAGCGAAACACTTAGCACAACACACCCATTAACTTACTACACCTAAAATCAATCTAACTATTTCAAGAGGTTACTAAACTATCTGTGAGGGTCAACACATGAATAACTTCACATCAGCAGCAGCCTCCTTGTTAAATCACATTTATGGTCAGGGCATTCTGCAGGACACAGCCAGTCTCTGATTCCTGACCCTTCCCAGCTTCTGAGAAGTCTGACCCGACACACTGAGTCTTGCAATACTGGTCACTGATCTCAGTCTCATCTTTGTCCATCTAAACCACCAGAGATCCTCCCAAGAGCAGAAGCAGCAGGACATTGGAAAGATGTTCAGTCAAGGATCAATTCAATTGGAATGTTACAACTGCCCGCAGTACAGGAATTTGCAAAAATCCTGAAATATTTACAAACCAATTTAAAAAAGTTTCTCCTGGAAACTTACACCTCTCAAACTACAAGGAAAAAGATTTCCATGTCATTGGACTGTAAACTTTTTGTGAGTGCTGAGAGATTTAATTTACATAGTAATGCTGCAAGCAGGCTGGGGGTGTATGGAGAGAGTTCCTTAGCACCAGTAATGAGCAGAAAGGAAAAGAAGGCAGCTCCAGTCCTCACAGACTGTTTTGTTTCCCATAATTTCAGAGTCTAATAATGCCTTTTAATAAGCTGCTCTCAGCTATGAAGCTGCAATCAGCCTTTGTCAGAAAACACAATGCTGTCCCAGACAGGAAAATAGTTCTGCTAGAATGGACAAAAGACCTCTCCTCAATAAAGGCTTTTTAAAAACAGGGAGAACAAAATTCTATCAGTGAAAAACAAATTATGCTGTCTATACCATGTATCCTTTCATTTCTTAAATGCTAGGTGTCAAAAGTATATCTGTTAAAGCAAGACACAGTCTAGAAACACATTTTCTAGTCTACTCCAGTCCTAGTTCACAATTAGACAAACTCACTAGTTTATAGGGTATTTATGCCCTGTGAGTGCACTCTAAAAGAGGACTGACCATGTTCATTTTCTGTTTATAGTCTATGCTACCCACTTAATCTCTGAGACAAATTTCAACTACATGAGATTTCAAATCCTCCCATGCCAAGTTCATTCAGGATCCAGTGGAGACCCAGACCTTCCCCTCTCCACAGCACCTCCACTGGGACTGAGCAACGCTTGCATCGATCACCCAACGGGAGTTTCCCCCCTTTTAAAACTTGTTTCTACTTGCGAGCTATTTCGTGCCCTGTCTGAAATAACAGCAGCGTGCAGTTACACAGCAGAGCTGAAGAAAAGCACGTCCTATCAGTCCCCTGTCCCTTCAATACACAAGGTTGAGCCTCCCCACAGGGCTGCCATTGTCCTCAGGACACAAAGTGCTCATTCATGTGCACGGCAGACAAGCAGCCAAGGGCCAGTCGTCGGCATCCAGGCTCATTCTGGGTCTTCTGCAAACAGTTTGTAGAAAGATGGCATTTCAATAAACTACATCCATTTCTCAAAGCTTCAATGCTTTCCTAGCACAAACTACTTAGCAGGGATTCCAGACAAAAATTAAGACAACGTGAAGAATCACCCACAAAAGCCATCAGGACCACTTCTTAAAAAGATCTGCTGGCTACAACCACATGCAAAAAGATTAAGTTTTAATAGTTAGAGAAATACACATTCAGAAACGTTCAAAAGAACTGACTCTTTCCAAAGACAGTCATACCATGCTTTTGTTTTAGAGTTCACTTAGTGTTCAGCCTCAGAGCTTGTATTATTAAAGGGTACAGACACCAAGGTTCCAAAGTGCACTTAAGGCTGTTTACTTCGTATCTTCTGGTTAAGGACCCAAGAGATTTAGGGCTTGGGTTTTTTGTTTTGCTTTGCTTTTTTTCAACATGTTAGAAATAGAAAAACCAAACGCAGTATGACCAAAATCCAATGCTGCTGATAACTGGAGACAACAAGCCTCACGAACCTCTTCATTGTTTTGCCTTTTCTACTTCAACACTTGCAAGAGCAAAGACTTTGTCTCCTGATCCTGAGGGGGAAAAAAAGCATTTTCATTAAGTATTAGTGGAAATTGTGAGTTACCTTATATACAATTTAAATCAAGCAAAACATTTGAGATCCAGAAAAATCAAACCTACATTGTGAAAACTGGAACACTTGAGCTAATTAAAAAAAAACAAATCCACACAAGCTTGCCAGGTCTAGAGCAGCCATGTCCTACTGGGCCTGGCTGGGATGGAGCTCCCCTTCCCCCAGCTTCTCTTGGGATTTGTGTTTGTGTGGAATGGTGTTGGCAACATCCCCCCACACAGAGCTACTACCCAAGTCCCCTCCCGAACAGAGGGTTCTCACCTGGCTCACACTCCAGGGAGAGCAGGGCTGAAAGCCAGGGCACCCAGACACTTCATCTGTACCCTGAGCTAGTCTGGCACGTTCCTGCCATTCACAGCTCTTTCATCCCCGTTTAACTACTGATGCCATGAACTCTCGTGCTTATTTAATGCCTTTTGTAACTGAACTCTTGATCTTGTCGACACAATCAGAGGTCTGACAGTCATGGCAGGAAGAGTGCTCTAAAGCTGTGTTTTGACAAATGTGCCAATAACTACCAAATTCTCTGCAGCAAGCAGAGGAAAAGGTTCTCCCTTCTCCTGAAAAAGTCTTTAATACAAAAAGATCTGTGTTTAATTCTAAGAGCAGCATCTCTGCTTGAGACAGACTATTCAAGCCTTCAGCATGATGGGCACGTTGGCATTTCGTGGATGTTTGGCATTGGACTTATTTGCTGGGTTACTTTTTCCTTATGATAGTGTATCATAGTTTCACTGTTAATAAAATATATATTAACATTTAATGGCATGAATCTCCTGTTCATAGGGAAACCAGCCCCTTCTATTAATCAGTGTTCAATGGAAAGGCAAAGGAATCAGAAGTTGTGAGAATGAAAACTTACCAAGGTCAGTGGAGACTCTCTCAAATTGGCTCAGGGCTGTACCAGCATTTGTTGACAAGAACATCTCATCATCACCAGTGAGCTAAATCAAAAAACACCACAACTGTGGAGCTGATACTGTGCATATTCCCACCATCTAATTGTGCATCTACATGAGCTAGGAAAGGTTACAGCAATTATCCATTTGCAGCTTTTAAGTGGCAGTGTTATCTACCACACTAAAACCTGAAACAAAAACACAAGCTACTTCCCCTAGCACTGAATTTCCCCTCCTTGGCTCCTGTCAGCCCAGGCAGGACAGCCCGGGCCGTGTCAGACGTGCCTGCACATGCAAGTTTCAAGCTGATTGTCAGTGATCATTTTTTATTAAAAGGTCACACTGTACCTGTCTACCTGAACCATGCCAAGGTGTCAATAACTTTTTTGTCACATTGGTCAGTACAGTAATGAACTAACATCTAAGCTTACTTCCTATCATCTACTGAGGAAAGCAAAAATAAGCAGTCACTGCCAGCTTTGACCATGTTAAGAGCCAATGACCTAGAAATGGTTCTCTTCCTTTAAAGTGACATTTCCCCATGTATATTTTACTTTTATGTATGTGCTCTGATGCCTTGTGACAGATGCCCATAAAATATTTACAATAATGAAGCAGTAACCTACATTTGGAAGGTTCAGATATTCTAAGTTGAAAGTCACTCATTTAATTAGCCTCAGATACACAACTTTATTACAGCAAAGCATGCGTGTTAAACTCTTCACAGTGCTTGCGTCAGTTTATTTATTAGGAATATAAAAATCAGGTACAGACATTCAGGGTGATGTTGGAATGAAGGAAAACATATTCCTTACCTGCCTTAGCTGGCTGTATAAGCGAGCATACAGTAACATTTTGCAATGTTGTGCAGACAAACATGCAGTATCTGCTGTCACTGTTCACACCCAGAACAGATGTGAGCCCACTGTCCCAGCAAGCCTCCAGCAGCAGGCAACTAAGCATTTTAAAACATTAGGAGGATGGGTCACAGTGTGGTGAAGTGCATTGATGTTGTGGTCTCAGGAACTCATTCCAAGAGGATTGCATAGCTTCATGCATTCATTTTACAATCTTAACTAGCTTTTACATATTTGCAAAATGTTTTTTTTCCCTCTGACAGTCAAGCAAAAAAATATGGTGAGGGAAAGCCCCTGCTTAGGAAACGGCTTGGATTGCAGCTCCCTTAAGTACTGCACTTGATCCTTTCCATTACATTCCTTCATTTCCTAAAAAACCTTAAGTACAGAGATACACAGCAACCCATTTTCTTCATATATCATCCACAAAAAGAAGTAACTTCTCTTCCTCCCTCTGGTGGCAAACCCAGGGCTTTTTCTGCCGCTGATGGAGCACTGGGGCAACAATGAATTTATCACTCATCTCTCCCATTTCTTTATCTCATACCAGGGGTAGGCATAATCAACACTATAAAAGTGAAGCTGGATACATGTCAAGAGATCTTGAACAGGTCCTGATGAATTGGTGGTGCTGGCCAGTGAAAGAATTGTTTTGTAGCTTTTATAAATACAATCACCTTGTACCAGCTGGCGTGTGATTCATGCATACAGCCCACCAAAGGAAGTATTTAAAAGTAGAAACAGCCTTATAGAAAGGTACCAAACTATTTGATACATGTTCAGCTTCAGAAAGTTTGGCTTTAATATGGAAGGACATTTATGTAATATAACAGTAATTTAATTTAACAAGTTGCATTTTATCGTTTGTTTATAAAATTGTAATTTCTTATTTTGATTTTTAGTTCCTCCTAAACAGGCAGAAAACTCTATTCACCTGACTGTCACACCAGCCCCTTACCTTCTCACCAAGCTTTCTGAGGGCAGTCAGGATTTCCAGTTTCTGCTGGGTGTACAGGTCTCGTGGCAATTTCCCAACCATTAAGTCTCTGTCCATCTGCACACCAGGGGGAAAAAAAAGTGAAAATATATAAGCTTTCCATTATTTCATCCAACAAAACAGCATGAGAAATTCAACAGCCTAAAAATATCAGTAGTCATGGACCCACAGCAGTAGGGGACAAAGCTATCTGTGATTTAAAAGATGTCTGTGAAGTTTTTCTGAAAGTTCAGCAAATAACTTGGATCTCTTTTTATCAAAGAATGATAATCATTTCAAATCACATATTCACACATCACTGGTACATGGAGGAATCACATTTGATTTCACTTTATCTGGACCTTCATTTTAGACCTCTGAAACATGGAGTGCATTATCTTGCCCTCAGTATTTGCAGTTTCCTCAGTTCACTCCATTAATCCCATTTTTGCCTCGAAGCAAAATGACAGAAGGTAACTCCAGAAATACACGTGGTTGTCCCCATTACCTCAGAAAACATTTAAAACTGAACAAATTCCGAAAGAGAACTTCTCCATCTCTTTTGGACTTTACGACCACGTTTTCCAGCACACTCAGGGCTTTCCTTGCAATCATTACATACTTGAATCAGTCTCAATATAAACTCAAATAAATGGTTTTTGCAGTAAAACAGAAGCCTTCACCTCTGCCAGCCTTGTCCTCAATTGCCTCGGCTGCTTCTTTGCAAACATTCTAATCACTTCTGGAGTTTTAAATGCTTGGCTGATGGCTGCTTGGATTGCCTGCAAGGAGAAGAGCAAGAATGACCAGGACAAACAGGAATCACAAACTGCAGCAGCAGGACGAGATTAATGAGGGCTGGAGAGCATCATTAGTACCGTCTGCATCAGTTGATACACAGAGCTCATCTTCTTTTTTTCATAGCCATGGAAGTGAAATTAAAAAAAAAATATTACCTTTATGGAGGGCGTAAAAAATCCTCTAATTAATGTAACTATACTGAGAAAGGGCTGTGAAACTTTTCATTACTGTCCAGGTCTTAATTTCCTACAGTGTTAAGGCTGTAATTCATCAATGGGTTTTTTCCTCTTTTAAAACGAAGACACCTCTCCAAGTTTTTTACGTATACAACTGTATTAAATTATAAAAAACATTAATTACATGGATCTAGATTTCACAGAAAAATTATAGTGAATCACTTGTATCTATTTGCTGTTTCATCAACTGCAGGCAGAACATGAACTTTCTTAGCAACACATCATCCTTACCAGTTGCATGCCACTGAGCTCATCCACCAAAGTCATATCTCCAGACATAATCTTCTTCAGGGAGTCATTGAACTCACTCAGCTGCTCTAGAGTTTCTTTTTTGGTCTCTTCGTACTCATCTGCATCCAGCTCCTCTCTAGGGAGGCCCCAAGAAGAGACATTAATTGTCAGGATTTCCCCTGAGACATCCCATGGAGCGAAGGGCATTGGGCAGTACTGGGGATCTTGGTTCCTCTGCTCTCAGCTCCAATCCAGCACTGCTGGGCTCTGCTGGGCTCCCAGCCACCAGTGACTGATAACAAAACAGCCCTGATAATAAACAAGACACCCCACACCTGAAGCAGGATTTAGAAGTATTTTTGGATCTCAACGAAAACATGGGGTGGGATTGTCTTGCCTAAAGCTCCAGTGAGTGAGATTATCTGAGAAGCCTCACCCAGAGCCATCCACTTAGGAATAACTGATCCTGCTGTCTAGACCTTGCCCAATTCCCAGAACAGCATCACCACCCCGAGGAGTTCTAATTGTTCCTGAGCAAGATACATACTGCTTGGACAAGTCAGAACTAGAGCCAGAGAAAGTATCTAAACACAGGGTGTTTACATGCAATTATTAAAACAGATAACAGCCCAACCTTCTTGATAATTCACTGTCTCAAATTGTATCAACCCACAGAAGACTAATACAAAATCACGTGAAAAGTTAGACAAACTAAAAAGAAAACAATGCAAAACCCCCCAGGCATTCATTATAAAATAAACCAAAAGAGCCACAAAAGCTGTTTGTTCACTGCTATTAAAAATCCCATAGAAAAATTGTGATTTTTTGTGAACAGCTATTAAAAGTCACACTGAAATATAACATTTCAAAGAAAATACTGAGTATTTCTGCTTACATTTTTCTCAGATATATGAAACAATCTTAATAAAGGTTTTTAAAAGTAACTTTTACTACCTGACACCAATATCTTACCTAATTTAAAAACAGAAAACCACAGCAAAACACAAAAATAAGCCCCAAATTTTTGAAAGGTACCACTTTTTTTCTGCCAATCACTTAAGAAAAATACTACCATATAAGAGGAAAGTAACTATTTTTATTACCTGCATTCTTCCAGATCTTGAAGTTGCTGCATTAATCTGTCCAACTGCTCCTCCAAGTTTTGTTTTAGTTTACTGGTCTCTGTTGTTCCTCTTGAAGCCATTTTCTGTTTTCACATGAAAATGTTTTTACATGACACTCCTAAGAGAAAGTATATTTTATTGTTTGTATCAGCAACTTAAAACGTATTTAAAATGCTCTAAATATTTAAATCATGCTGTATCTTGCTGATGGAATGTTTAATCACAACACCGGAAGATCCTTTCAGTGGAAATACAGAAATGCCAGGCTGGGTGTACAGAATTATCTTCATGGCAAGAGGCGGTTCACCAGGGAACTCCAACAGCCACAGCACATAAAATCAAGCGAGTGCCAGACCAAGTAGCAATTACTGAAATAGAGGCCCCGCTATATGAAACAATAGATTTGACTCTTCAATGGCCCCTCGGAACGCTGTCCAGGAGACAGCGCGTGTGCGGGTGTCTGAGGGGCGCGGGTGTCTGAGGCGTGCGGACACCTCGGGCAACACCAGCGGGGGAGAAGCAGCGCTCTGCAGAGGAACCCGAGCTCTAGAGGGGAACCCCGGACTCTGCAGAGGAACCCCGAGCCCTAGAGGGGAACCCCGAGCTCTAGAGGGGAACCCCGGGCTCTGCAGAGGAGCCCGCGCTCCCCGGGATCGTCCCGGGGCGCACACAGCGCCGGGCCCGGCCCGGCCCGGCCTCACGGCGCTCCGAGGGGCCGCGACACCGCCGGCGGGCAGCAAGGGAACGCGGCCCTCCCTCGGACACGGGCGAGCGCGGAGCGCCGAGGGCCTGCGGGAGCAGGCGGAACTCGGGCGCTACCGGGGCCCGCCTGCCCGTCCCCAGGCGAGGCTCCGGCCCTGCTCGTCCCTCCGCCCGCCCGGCCCCGCGCCCCCTCACCCCTCAGCCGGGCAGGCCGCGACAGGGCGGGCTCATCCCGGGCCTGCGGCGCCGCTTCCGCCGCGCCCGGGCCAATGAGAGCGGCCGAGCGCCGGGGAGAGCGCCGGGGACGGCGCCGGGGAGAGCGGGGACGGCGCGGGCCCGGCTGAGGGGGTCAGTGCCGAGGGTGAGCGGGGACAGCGCCGGGGACAGCGCTGGGGTGAGCGGGGACAGCGCGGGCCTGGGCGAGGGGGACTGCGCCGGGGAGAGCGGCGGGGAGAGCGGCGGGGAGAGCGCCGGGGACAGCGGGCTCAGCACCGAGGAGAGCGGGGCCGAGGAGTGGGGCCCACCGGGGATGAACGGCGGCGGCCGGGGCTGCTCGCTGGGCGGGGACCGGAGCCCCGTGCGGGCCCCCGGGGGCGGAGAGCCGCGGGAGGGTGTTAGTGAAGCGTCCAGCGACGCCCACACCATGCTGGCATTCTGTATGTACACCGATATGTAAACATTTTTGACAGATGTTTGCCTCTGAAACATAAATGAGATTGAGCAAAGCATCCTTACCTGCTTATCCCCGGAAGGTGACTGGCAGGTTGGGCTCCAGAGCCATCCCAAGACCTGCTGTAGGCTTATTTTGATGTCTTTTAGTGCAAGATGAGTTTATGAGGCAATGATTGCCTGTTTCTGTAAGCTGTAAAATTAACAGCGTGGAACGGCACATTTGACTAACTCCCGAAAAGGCACTCTGTATTTCCATCTTAAAATTTTCTACCTTTTAAGAAAAAAATCAACTTTTTCCAGTTTTGCAGCATGAGTCACTCTGTTGAAAGTAGGATTTGTGCATCACAAAGGCAGTCTAATTCCTCTCCTCCCTGTTCCCATAGTAACTCTCCTAGCCGTGCCCCTGTGAAAGCTGCATTTCAAGTACCACCAGCCTTTCCTCTGCTGAGCTACTCTGCAGTAATGAAGACTATTTAAAAAGTTTGTGATACTATTGAAAGCACAGAAGAGTGCTAGCCCTTACAGCCCATGAAGCCTTGCAAGAGTTCCTTTAATCCGCGGGCAGTTTGACGTTAGGACACAGCCAGTGTTACCAGGTTTGCCCTGATGGTGTCTCAGTGCTGTGGCTGCTGTGAACATCGCTCAGCCTCCCGCCAAGGGAGACACAATGTCAGGGTGACCTCGTGGGATTTTTCCAGGTGGTGATGTTGGTGTAGAAGCAAGGGAGACAATTCTGTACTCCTCAGGATGTCTCAGACGTCTCGCAAACAGCAACAGCCCATTGCAGTTCTGCTTTGTTAGGCCAGATGTGGGAAAACATCTTGGCAAGCCAGAATATTCTCAGGAAAGAATACAGAAGCAAAAATGTGTGTGAGGTATGAGGAGAACATGAAGTGTGAGGGCAAAGTAAATGATAAATAGTGAAATGTCCTTATTTTCAGCAACTCTTAAGCCACTTTCTGAAACTGAAGCTCAGAATTGGAACAGAACTGTGATATTTTAGAAAAGGGGAAATCTCCCAGTATTTATTTGCAGCTTTTACTGAACTTCTGTAATTTACTATTCTTCTCTCACCTTTTCCTCTGGTAAACCTAACACTTGCTGCAGCACAAAGCAGACTGACTTTTCTCATGTTTAGTCCATAGCACTCTCTTTCCACGTATCATGCTGAGTCATTTAAATTACCCCCTTTACATTTTATGTTTCAAAAAATGTAATTAAATCCCAAATGAAGAAATGTTGACACTGTTCTCCTCCAGAATTTAATACACTATATGTGACACAATCTTGGTTTTATGGATCATGCTGGAAGTTTACTCTCACTGCAGTTTAGAGTAGCAAGACTAGGAGTGGTCACAGGGTGTTTAATTTCTCGCTATGAGCACTAGAAGGAAGTTACTTAACAAGGAAGTTCCCTGCTCATATGTCTCTTGGCAGTTGATTGGCACTGGCATCTTAAAAAAGGTGCAAAGTTCTAATACAGTTTTCCTGCAATCAGGACAGATAATCTCTCCACATGAAGTTCAAAAGCGTGGGCTGTTTTTCTTCAGAGTGGGCAGTACACCGTCCTCTCTGGGCAAGCAGCCTCTTTGCAGTGATTTCATATTTTAATCACTTACATTAAAGTGATTGGAATTGAAATTAAAGAAATTGGGCAAAGGCGTGTCACATGAACAGTCACGGGCCAGGTTGATGGAAGAAAAATACAGCATTCAATTTGATCTTGAAATTTTATCTTCTGCTTACTGGCAGCACAAATAAGTAACAATGACTCTTTTATCCCATTTCTTGTAGTGGCTGGTACCTGGTGCCAATATTGGCTCAGTGGCTGTGAGGAATGGCAATGGAAGATCCTGACAGGAAGACTGAGGTGGTACTGCTGGCCTGTGGGTCCTTCAATCCCATCACCAACATGCACCTGAGGCTGTTTGAGCTGGCTAAAGACTACCTCCATGAAACAGGTAGGATAGGAATTTATATCATTCCGAATAGCTTTGATAACCAGACACTTCAATGTTAAGGTGAATATTTTGTGTCTGTGAATGCTTGTTTGACAGTGACAGATATTTTTGCAAATGCTAATTAGATATTGAAGCTGATATGTGTTTATGTCTTATACAAAACCATGTAGGCCATTATGAGAGAACTCATATATGTGTTGCTTATTACTGATTTTAATGAGCTAAGCACAGGGTTTATAGTTTATAGAAATATATCTTTCTAATATATCTTAGTAACTCTTTCCTTGTGCTGCCCCGACAGTTCAGAAGTGTCCTGTATTTTTCCACAGGGCTGGCTATCAGCTGCCATTGCACTGGATAGTGGTTATGTCACAGGTTAAATACAATGCAGGGGAAGTAACATCTGCTCAACCACTTCTCATGTTCTTGTGGGATGTGTTTTTTTTCCACAGGAAAATACAATGTAATCAAAGGCATCATCTCGCCCGTGGGTGATGCATATAAGAAGAAAGGTCTGATCAGTGCAAATCACCGAGTGGCTATGGCAAAACTGGCTACAAAAAACTCAGATTGGGTGGAAGTTGATGATTGGGAAAGCTGCCAGAGCGAGTGGTTGGAAACGCTGAAGGTTTTAAGGTATTCTTCAGCCACCCTCTAAAAAGTCTCATGAACCTATAGAAGGATTAGGAATGGTGTTAACTCTAACAAGTTGGGATAAATGCAGAGATAAGTTCTTTGGTAGGCCATACTGTGCCAATATTTTCCTACATTTTTAAAATATCTAAAATACATCTGTTTTGCAGGTATCATCATCAAAAGCTTTTATCTGCTGATGTCACTAATAGTCTGCAGGATGCTGTACCCATAACAAAGCTGGGACGGAAGAGAAAACAGGAATCAAATAGGCATGAGCCCATTAAAAAGAGAAATCAGAGTCCTGTTGTGAAAAGTTAAGTCTGTTTGCAAATTACATGGTTAATGATCCTTATTATTTCAAGAGAATTGCCCTGATGAGTAACTTTTATGGTAACTCTTGGTTCTGATATCATTCAGTAACTTTATTCCCTTAGATTCCACAGCGTAAGGCATTAGATCCCTGTAATGAAGGGATTCCCATAACCCTTATTCAGAAAAATCCTGTGTTATGGCTACTAATTATAAATTATATACTCTGAATCTCTTTTTAAAATTTCATTCCATTGTCTTATCTTAACCAAAGATACATAGAGAGAGAGCCAAGGAATTAAATGTCCCTGACAAGTTTGCTAAAGTCTGCCAAGCTCTAAACCAAGCCCGATTTCTCATTTAGTTTTCTCTTTAAGGTGTCCCGCAGGTTAAACTGCTTTGTGGAAGCGACATGCTGGAATCTTTTGGGATCCCCAACCTGTGGAAGTTGGAGGACATCACTGAAATCGTGGAAAAACACGGCCTCGTGTGCATCAGTAGGGCTGGAAACAACGCGCAGAAATTCATCTACGAATCTGACATTTTGTGGAGACATAAGAATAACATCCACCTGGTGGAAGAGTGGGTCACCAATGACATTTCCTCCACCAAGATCCGGCGGGCGCTGCGGCGGGGCCAGAGCATTCGGTACCTGGTGCCGGAGGCGGTGCGCGCGTACATCGAGCGGCAGCGGCTCTACGGCCCCGGCAGCGAGGACAGGAACGCCGGCGTGGCCTTGGCTCCCCTGCAGAAATATGCCACTGACCCCGGGGCCCACAGGTGCTGCACCACTGACTGACCGTCTGCTGGCAAAAAACATTTCAGTGCGGGAAAGGATGTTTCCTAGGGCTTGGGTGGGGGTTTTTTAGGTGAGCAGTGGGCGAATTCCCTACATCTGTAGTTAGTGATGAGGTGTGGTGCACTCAGTGGTTGGACCTACACAACCTTTTTCAAGCCCAGTAATAAGATTTTCACATTTTAATATTTTGTCCCAGTGCATTGAAGTGAGTACAAGAATTCGTATCAGTACGTGAAAATTGCAAATGTATAAGCAAAACAAATGTTCTGATTAGTTTTAACTCAAACTGCTCTATTTATAAAACAATAACACAAATACTTTTAATTACAGTGTCTTAACTAAGTTGCCTGGTTTCAAGATGTACCATTTACTTAGAGTAAATGTACGTAATTTTTTTTTTTTTGTCAACATGTGATTCACCTCAAATTATTTAGCTCTATCCTGGAGGGGAAGAATTTCCTTCTGGCTGAAGTGGTGCTAGATACAGCAAGCTTTGAGCTGCTTGCCTATGAGATATGCAGCTGCTTGTTTGTTGTCATGCAGTTTGCTTCCAAAAATGTCTTCTACTTTACTTTTCCATTCATGTTTCCAGGGCTGTAATGTTAAGCTCAGTATTGTTTCTGATGGAAGGACCAGCCTACCTCAGGAACTGGTTTAAAGCCATTGATTTAATAGGTAGAAATTAATAATAGTGTCATTGCACTCATTCTCAGATACTTGTCCCTTTATTACAACTAATAGATTTATTTAAAATAATAAAGTATCTTTTACTTTTGAGCCATAAGACTGTAATTATATATAGCCAGAATTGTTTTCTGTTACTAGAGAGAAAATGGTAGGATATCAGTACTGATCATAAGTGAAATATTTTTCTTTGCTAGAAATCTGGCTTTGAATCTAACAGTGTATTGTCTATATTATGTGAACATAAGCTAGAGAGGCACTGTGACTGTTGTGCTGATAGAATCCTACCTCCCTTTTTTTGCTGCTATCTCATTTTTGTTTGGATTATGAGCCTTACTAAGAATGCCAAGGTTTGCAGGCCACTTTCTCATGGGTCACCAGCTCTTTCATGGGATCTCTACGAGATGACTCTGGTCACGTTTTTCAGATGAAGAAAGGCAGCTGAATGTGACTCTCCAGGCAGGCAGCCAAGCTGCTGTTGGGCAAGGCTGGAAGCAGAGACATGTTCCATGGTCATGGCTGGAAATGCAGCCCTGGTTTTACTGGGGGATCCAGGGTCCTGCCTGTTACAGCACTGGAAGAACTTGCACACTGTCCATCTCCTGTTCCAGTTAGAACCACCAGCACCACAGTCACTGCTGGGGCTGTTCAAGGATGTCAGACAGGTGAAACTTTCAGGAGTGGACTCTCGTCAGACCTTGAAGAGCACACAGGGCCCTTTCACCACACAATGTGTTAGATGCTCAGTGCTTCACAGCAACTGGGATGGAAATGGCAAAAAATATTTCCACAAAAATCAGAAATTTGAAGGGAGAGAGGAATGAACCATCATAGGGCAATAGGCAGTTCTTAGAAGCTCCATAGGCAATTCTGTGGCTGGGGCTTGAAACAGTAACCCTGGTGCCCTTTAGAGGTCTTCGTGTGAGGTTTAGGTGCTGATTTGCAGAAAGGACCACAGCCCAGGCTATCTGCAAAATTTAAATTAAAATGTTATATCTGGACTTTGACACAGGACTTAGCAAGTACTGACTTCTCTTTGCTTGCAAGAGTCAGGAGTATTGCAACAGTGCCTTACTACCATAACCTCAGAACACCAACTTGTGGGTGAAATGTTACTATCTGAGTGGAGAGGAAACAGTAATTTTCATTTCTTGGTGCCATTCGTGGTTTAGTGTAGGTTAGAGAACAATATCCAGCTGCAAACAGGAAAGAAGCTTTGACGTCCCAAGTTCCTACTTGCATGATTCTGAGTCAGAGATCAAACTGCCATCTCCAAAAATGGAGCTAAACTTTGGGGGAACTCCTCTGCGAAATTATCCTTCTTATTCAGTCTAACACAAGTCAGTAAATAAATAAATGTAGTAGGTATAGGAGTGTTTTCTCACCTCTAAATCCCTTATTTCCTCACTTTCAAATTCCCTAAGTCCTTTCTCTTCAAAGTCAAGCATTTTTTTATTGCTGGGTCATCAGGGATTTCTACCATTTCTTTGCTGAAGGTGAAGTCCAACACTGAAGCTTATCTGCTCAGCTGCCTGTGTGTTCTGCCACAATGTGTAGCATCTAATAAAGCATCAGTGGGAACAGCTCCTGTCTCAGCTCTCCTGTGTGTGTCGAGAACAGAAAGCAAAGTCAGGAGTTACATCTCCTATATACACAAGATTACTTTTTGAATTCTGTTCACTATTCACTCCAGACATAAACCAACATGATATAATTCTTATCTCTGTGCTATAGGTGTTGGTTTAAATTTGTTGATGTAATTCAATCCATAGTTAAACAGTCAATCCGTGTCTGTTTGAGTACAGCATGTTTTTACAGGGGTACATCACCTTTTCAACAAATACCTGGAATTCAGATCATAAAGCCCCAGATATAATTAACTTGCAGGAAATCTTAGTAATGACAAAATCAGTTCCTTTAAAGTATACAAAATGGACAAAATGGTTTAAACCGGTTTTTGGCTGGCATTGTGGCTCTTGGGCTATTAACATTTGCTCCACACGAAGATTTCAGACACGGTGAACTTTTCCCTCCACCAGACTGAAGCCATTCTACAAATACCCTCTCACCCAGTGGCTCAGCTGTGACACCCCTCCCCTCCAGCAGAAAGGTCCTGGGATGGGATCCCACCCACGGGCTGCCTTATAAAAGGTCTGCCTAGAAAACTACATCTGCATTTTGCACTGGACCTTCCCTCTGCTGTCTGGCAATGCCTGTGGATTTCAGTGGAACCTGGAACCTTGTCAGCAATGACAACTTTGAAGGTTATATGGTGGCCTTAGGTAGGTGAAAATATCTGCTTCTGTCCTTCCTCCCTTCTCCCATAAGGGTCTTCTTGAATTTTAAGGACTGCCTTTCATTTCACCTTATTTAAGGTATAGAATGCAGAGAGTTCTGGTTAATTTTTTAATTGCCTTTCCTCTGACAAAGGATGAGCATAGGCATTAACCTCTTGCTAAGTGGGGGTGAAGTCTGAAACCAAGTTTGGGTGCCTCTGTGGGGAAGCCAACTCTCTCCAGGAGTCTTCTGGCTCAGAGTCCTGGAAATCTTACATAGGAATTGTGCAACAACTGAGTAAACTGCTTTTCAAAGAGTAAAAAGTACAAGAGGGCAACTTAACCTGTGTAACATGCAGCTTTAAACAAAAAAAGGTTCCAATAAAACAACAAAATGCTGCATAGCAGTAAGGTCAAACTACCTAAGAAATCGTTCTGGTAGTAATAAAGGTTAATTCCTGGCTGCCAGTGATAAATGACTGGTGATAAATACAACTCTGATATTTTTGCCTTCTGTCCAAGGTATTGACTTTGCAACACGCAAAATAGCAAAAATGCTGAAGCCTCAGAAAGTGATCAAACAAGATGGTGATTCATTCTATATCCACACCACGAGCACATTCAGAGATTATTTGCTTGAATTCAAAGTTGGAGAAGAGTTTGAGGAAGATAATAAAGGCTTGGATAACAGAAAATGCAAGGTAAGAGTGAATATATGAGGCCGTGACAAAACTAAGATGCCGTGATCATTCCAGATACTTGAGCTGAAATTGTTTTGAGAATAAATTTGTAGTGCTAGACAGCAGTGGGAGCCTGAGTTACAGACAAGGAGTGTCACTTCCACTCAGGAGTAATATCTAGGTCCTCTTATCCAGGAAAATGCACGTTTTCTACAAGTATTTGCAGAACTGAGACAGACATGCAGAAATACCTTTTTGTTCCCTGTTCTACAGAGCCTCGTTACCTGGGAAAATGACAAACTTGTCTGTGTCCAGACTGGTGAGAAGAAGAACAGAGGCTGGACTCACTGGCTTGAGGGGGATGATCTCCACCTGGTATTGACTTCAAATTTCTATTAACTGTATCTCTGTATGGTGAAAATTCGATTTATAATGTGGCCATGATGTGCACAAGTCTTCTAGCTCTGTAGGATGTGTAATGGGTGGTAGATGGTGAGCACATTCTGCTTTGAAACAGCTTCACCGTTTCAGTGTAATGTGTAGTTAAATTCAGAATGTTAAGCACAGGTTATTAGCATGGCCAGAGCGGTGGCAAAGGATCTGTGTTCAATTTTGGAAGCAGTTCCTTTGATTACTATATATATATCTATACTCTTGGGTTTTCTCTTTGTTCTTTTTTTTTTGGTAGGAGCTTCGTTGTGAGAATCAAGTATGTAAACAGGTCTTCAAGAGAGCTTGAATCTATGTGGTGTGCTGGGTCCTGCCTGCAGGGAGCTCTAGGACAAGAACTGACTCCTGAACCTGTTAACCTGAATGGGCTGATGTTTCTGGCTCAGGAAATAAGTCAGCTGTTGCCAGTGTTAAAGGCCTGATTTTTTTGCTAATAAATGCCCCAAACCAAACTAATGTTAAGTACTTTCCTTTTGAATATGTTTTTGGAGGAAAAAAAAAAACAACCCAAAACCTAAGTGATGGGGCCTGGGTTTCTAGGTAATATAAGTCAATTAAAAGAAGAAAACATGCCAATTCTAAGAGGCATGTCAACATCAAAAAAAGCAGGGGGAGTTGGGTGCTGATAGAGAAGTGAAGATAACAAATAATAAAGCAAACAGCAAAAGGCATGGATTTGTTTTTCAAAATGCTTCTCTTTAAGGTGTAGACTACTACTTTACTTGCTTGTCTTTCACACTGTAGTGTGAGGTCCCATATTGTGCCAGAGCTGCTTTGTTCTCAAAAATGATAAAGTTGGGCTTATCAGAGGGAACATGCCTGTGGTCAAATCCCAGAACCATGAAGATGGGTCTGAGTGATCCATGAATAATTGAACTCTGCAAAATAATTGAACTCTGTAAGCACATATACAGAGGGAAAACAATGCTGCTTTAGTTCAACTTTGTTTGCATACAACTGTTAATTAGAGTTAATGTTTTTCTTTATGACCGTGTGCGATATTGCATAGAAATTTTTTCTTGTGTGAAAATGTAAGTTTTCAGATAAACGAGGTAGCTACAAATGAAATGAGCTGCTGCATATTCTTCGTTGCACGTTCCTGAAGAACTGTAGCTTAAGCTTAGTAACGAAATTACTTCATATGAAAAAAACAGTCCCTGACATTTGGAAACAAGTAGCACCACATTTCTGGTAGTTGTTATCAGTTCAAAATGTTTAAAGCCACCATCAGAGTCAGATAAAAGCTGTTCAAGCATGGAAGGCTCTGGGTCAGATTGACGCCCTCCCCTAATTACTAGACCTGTATCAATTTAAGCTGTTTTCCAAAATAAAAAGAAAAGACTAATAGTGTTTATACAGTTATGGAAATGTGGGTAAAATGCCTGGTGTTTATGCTATGAATCCTGACAGCGTCTTCCTTCTGGAACTGAGCGGTTTCATTTGCTCGAAAGCAGACTTGCTGTGAGCAGAAATCACAGCCCGGGGCAGCAGCCCCCCTCACACCCGTTGATAAAAGGCAGCAGCGGGCGGAGTTCCCTGCGCCAGCGGATGGCGCTTCTGCAGCGCGCTGCTCCTCTCGGAACCCGGCAGGTTCTCCCCGTGCGAGGGGCTCCGGGCTGACACAGCGCGGGTATTCCCAAACCCGCCCCGCCGAGCGCGTCCCCGGGCAAACCCAGACACGCACCACAGAAAGGCAGGGATGACCTGGAAAAGCACAACTCCCCAGAGAAGCACTCGGAGGGTTTCACTCAAAGGTGTTTCAGACCGCTTCAATTATCTTAAAAAAAATAAAAAAATCCCAAGGAGATAAACACAAAATGAAGGGTAATCTGAAAACCAAAGGTAACAATATATATCTATTCTATAAAAAGACTGGCAATATAAATTATGATCCAAGTATTGGTTTCCTTTCTGAGCACCCTAGTTAAGTCATCAAAATACTTTGTTCAAAAAAATTTAGATCAATAAAGTACATTAAAGACGTATATAAAAACCACAAGACCAGATAGCCTACCTGTCTCATCTAGGCATTTAAAATGGATCAATTCTATTGCTATATAATTATTTGCATTGTGTATGAAAATACGTCCTAATAACTCATACAGATCACTTTAGTTCCATCTTAAGAACATCCTGCTGTCCAGCTTTTATGGGATTCTTTCCCTTGCTGACTCAAACCACACTGCCCCGTGCATATTATTAGTGACTGTTCATCCTGGGCTAAAAACTTGCTGATGCAACTCTCAACTCGTTTATCCTCTGCCAAAAGAGAAACTTTTAAAAATCCTTTGCTCTTTCATCTACGTGTATTGTAACTCAAACAAGCTGAGGTGGGGGTGAGCCTCCAATGTACTCACATATACACACACATATATACATATATATATAAAAAACTTGGCCATTCGTTCTGTAGCTGAGTTTCGAGTGCGAGGGAAAAGATTAATGGCTTCCAGAAATATAATATTTTGTGGTATAATGAGGGAATTAGGGGCAGAAAAGTTCATAATAAGGAAAAAATATATATACTTCATGTTCAAACTATACTTAGAAAAGGCCGAGACCAAGTGCTCAATGGGGTCTTGGCATATTTTGTTTTCCTTGGTATGTTACTCGGCTCGCAATAATTAGATTTAGATCCTGTGAATTCTCAATCACTTGTCACTGGGAAGGAGTTAATATTACGCACCCATTGGAGAGGGAAGGCTCCAGCAGCTTGACCCTCCCTGGGATCTCGATATCCCTGAGCGGCAGCTGTCCCTTTCCCGCCCTTGTTCCCGCTCTTGCTCCCGCCTCTCCTGGAGCCCATTCGGACACCGGAGCCACTTGCCCCGGGCCCCTCACGACCCTCGGTCCCCTCACGACCCTCGGTCCCCTCACGACCCCCGGGCCCGCCTTTCCCTGGCCCCGCCCATCGTGCCCCCCGCCCCTCGAGGCCCCGCCCTCCGAGCCCGCCTTTCGCGTGCCCCACCCCGGCCCCGCCCCTATCGGGCCCCACCCTTCCCGCCGCGGCGGAGCTGCGCGTGGCCGCGCCCCTCCCGCCCCTCGGCGCGCTCCTATTGGCCGGCGCGGCGCGCGCGCGGCCCCGGCGTGCCCGGCCTCCCGCGGGGTCACGTGATCCCCAAGATGGCCGCCGCCGCCCTGTTGTTTTGATGAATAATCTCTGCGCGGGGCAGCGGCCGCGGGCGGGCGGGGGCCGGGGTCGAGAGCTCTGAGGGGCGCAGGGACACCGGGAGGGCGGCTTCCCCTCGGCCGCGGCGGCAGCCGAGGCGTGGGTGGGCGGCGGGAAGCGGGCCGGGGGCGGCGGTGCTGCCGGCGGGCGAGGCGCGGCGCGGTCGCCCCGGAGATGCCCTTGTGAGGCGGCCCCGGGGGCAGCGGCGGCAGGAGAGCGCTGCCTCGGAGCGGCCCCGCGGCGGGGCGGAGGATCGCGCCCTCCCTCCGGGCACCATTAAGAGGAAGGCGATGGAGGAGCTGAGCGCGGACGAGGCGAGTGCGCGGGGCCGGGGCCTGAGGGGGCGGGTGGGCTCCGCGGGGAGGGGGCGCCGGGCCGGGCCGGGCCCTGCTCGGACACCAGGGTGTGCGAGGAACGATCCTGGAAAGCTCTGCCTTCGCCCCGTGCCTGCGCTCTGTGTTTTTTTCTTTCCTTCTGTCCCCGAGCTGTCCCTGACCCGCGACCCCCCGGGTCGGCCGTGGGGTTGTGTCGCTGCTCTCCTGGTTAATTGTTTATTCTCTGCTTCCATCTGCTAGGTAGCCTTTGTCTGCAGCGTGTGCCCTCTCTATGTGCAATACTAGACGTTTATGTGTTCTTTGTGTATGATTTGAAGCACCCAATCTTTTAACATAGTAAAACACTTAAAATTTTGCTTCCTTAGACTCTGCTGCGAAGCAGGATGGGCGTGTTCGTGGTCTTATATTTAGTATCATTTCTTCTTGAAGCAGCTTCAATCAGGCTTGTCAGTTTTTCAGTGTTTCATTTGATTTTCTTTATTGATTCAAGCTCTTCATCTTTCACTGAAGAATTCTAGTGTTATGCTGTAAATGGCAGACATCTATCTACAGTGTATATATTCTATTCACATAAATGTGTGGATAAGGTGAGCTGGTCCTTGTTTCTTTCTTTGAAGGGATGCTGCTGTCCTTTGTTTTTTAATACTGAATAAGGTCTTTAGTTTTGCCCGTCTATTAGAGGATTTCCAAATTAATTATGTCCTGGGTGTGTTATAGCAGGATCCAGGGAGTTTCCCACTGTCCCAGTGTAATCCTGAATCAAAATGTACTGTACTGGAGCTGCTGAAATGCAGGCTCAGTGCTGTACTTGTATTCCAGGGAGGATCAAAAGAAGCTATTTTTATTCTGTCCATATCTTATAGTGGAGTTGTGGAGCAGGGTGGCTGCTGCTGTCACTCAGATTTGTATTCTGAAAAGTTGGGGTGCTTTTGATGATGTTGTCTGTCACGATTCAGCTCATGTGTTGCATCATGAGCTGGGAGAAAATACTTTGTGCTGTTTACTTGATGAAGATCCTCATAGTCTGTGGAAGCCCTGAGGAAAGGAGATCAGTTCCCGTGTTGGGAGGAGTGGGATGGGGCACTGGTGCTGTAAGTCTGCTGTGAAAAGGGATCTCCAATTTTACAGGTGTATTTCAGGAGTGCTTTGTTTATATGCAGTTCTTCCCATTGCTAAACTGCCCTGATCCTGAGGTGTTTTATGATTAATTCCAGAGTTATTTAACCTGTGTAGGCTTATTTGTGTCACTGCCTCAGCACTTTACTGACATCATCAAAACCACTGCATCATGGATCTGAGGCTGCGGGAAGGGAGTTCTCCAGTGAGGACTCATCCAGCTTTTTTGGCCAAATGTTTGTCTCGAGTGACTCCTCCGTGTCCTTCTGCTCCAGTTCAGCAAGGACCAAACCAAATGGTCTTTTAGGTGATTGCTTGTGACAGTCTTGTATCATTTTAACAGTCATGGTGTCACTTCTTGTTATTAATGGATTGCTCACTGAAAACTCAGAGCCAAGTCGATTTTAATGTTCCTGCACATCTCCAGTTTGCTGTTACTTGGCACAGTGGGCCTGGATCAGACTATATTGAAAAATAACCTTCTGAAATATGCTATATGTGACTTTTTTTCAGGCAGTGACTGAAAGTGAGAAAATACTTAATGGAAGTTTAATTGCAAGGCTCTTACAGATAAGGTTATCTTCTGTTGTCAAACCATAATTAAATATAGCGATAATGGGTTGCAGCTTAAAAAGAAGAGATACACAGTTGATCAGACATATATTTTAGTTTCATGAAGATATTTTCCCCTCCTATTAACGGTGTCTCTCACTGACATTTTCTCAGTGTTCACTTTGTTAATCCCCTAGAAGTTGTAATTTAGTACAGACCATAGTAAAATTTTTAGGAGGGGGAAAAAAGAAATTTCCTTCTTAGTATGTGAGTTTTAGCACAGTAGATAGCACAAGATGAGAACAGAGACTTCACAGAAAAAAGCAGAATCCAGCTGAACATAGCATTAAGTGGGAAAGAACAATGTGAGTTTGTCATCTTTCAACATGTACGTGATTTTTGAGTGGCATTTTCCGAGCATAGAACATGACCACCATCACCAGAAAAATAGAGCATTTCTTAAACCAGTTTAACATGCTCTAATGAATACAGGAAAAATAAAGCTATCAATTCAAATTACCTTTTATTTTACAGATTTGGAGCTCTTCTACGTTATGGTTGAACAGGAAATTTCTTTAGAGTCTCACTAGGCAGTTGCCACTATAGCAGATACTGATGCAGATTTTTTTTAACTGGTTATGTGTGAGCCTGAGGGACCAACCTTCCTGGTTGAATCTTTATTACCTGGTGCAAAATTAAATTATCGGTCACCCATCTTTAGCAGGGTGCTATTTTTACCTTTTTTGTTGTGGTGCATGCAGCTGACAGCTTTTAAGAAGACCATGTAGATCAAAAATGTATTTCTGAAAACTTCTATTTCTAGATGTAGTGCAGATGTGTCCAGCAAAAGCTGTACTAGTCTGTACTAGTTAAAAAGCAATGTGCTCTTCCCATTCAGCCAGTTAGGTTTGTGTTTTTTTAATTAGGCTTTTCAACTGTGTGTTCCAGAGCTGTGCTCTGCAGGGGAGATGGGCTGTGGAGCAGGCAATGCCCGTGTAATAGTTAGGACTGAAAACCTTGTCACTCTTAGGTAACATAATGATACGTAACAGCTTTGTCATATGTCACTGGCTCAGGTCTGCAATCAAGGGTTGGGGATTATTCAAATACCCTAAACTTCCCTAAAACATTATTTTAAGCCCCCAGCTTTGTTCTACTTCACAGTAATTTGGGCAGTCATTCAGTCTGAACTGGGAACAGGTTAATTGGAGGGAGCTCCCACACTTCTGACCTGGTATTTGTGTTATGTGAAGGCAACAGGTTGGGGTCTCGTTTGTGCCTTGTGCTGTGCAAACAAACTGTGTCTCCTGAGTCCCCAGCTGTGCCCTCGGCACCTTCCTCCCCTCCCTGCTGTTCAGCCTGCAGGTACAGGGAATTAACTGGATAGAATGCGTCCACCAATTTTATGCCATCTTTTCAAACTATTTTTTAGCCTGTGACTTCAGATTCCTGTAATAATTTTGTATGAACCTGGAGGAATATGACAGCTTGGGGTATCCAAGAACCAGATCTGGTCCTTTAGCATGTGGTCCATGTACCCTCAGTTGCGAAAGCTGCGTCTGTCAGTGGTAAAAATATTCAGAGTTTATTTATATTTTAACGTTACTTGATTCAGCAATAAGGAAGGTGAGTGTAATTTGCCCGTCATCCTTAAAGGTGTGGGGAAAAATATTGTATTAGTTTTTACTAATATCTTAACTCAAAGCAGAGCAGTGTCTGTGCAGATTTCTTGTTCCAGGCCCTCTTCAGCCTGTTTTGCCGGGCAGGTTACAGTCTGGGGACTGATCCCTAAGGATCAGGTGCTTGATGCACTGTGACAAATACAAGGCAGAGGATTTGTCTCAGTGTCCTCCTGTTTCAGCAGTGCTGACTGCAGGTGGATTTGCTGTAACTTGGCCAGGGATCTTGTCCAGCAGGGGAAGGGATGCCAAGTGCCACCAGTGTCCCCAGTTATTTGCCTGACACTGGGAGAGGATGAAGAGGGGACCTTGTTTGAGTAATCAATTAGACTATACTTGTGAGTGAATTAGTAAATGTATTGGTTATTGTCTCTGCCTTTTTCTCCTCACATCTGATTTGGAACTAGCTAGCAAGCATTCATGTGAACAGGTGTGGAAGAGTTCTGTATCACATTAATTATATAGGAAGGGAAAAAAATCATCTTTCTCCTTCAGACACTGGGGATATATGGAGTGCTCGTGTATTTGTTGTGTTTGTGAGCTGTGAACACTAAATTTGGATTCAGATATGGGGACATGTAGCTGACATTTCCTCAGTTATACCTCTGAGGACTGAGGTAGTTCTGCAGTTTTTTCAGATAAGCACTTGGATGAAAAATTGAAAAATTGAAATATGAGGTACGAATGAAGAAGGAGACCCTAATATGTATTACTTTTACTTAAAGGCAAAGCTGAACAATTTATTTCTGCATTAAGTTCCCCTATTTTGCTTGACAAGGAGGAAGGGTTAGAGATTCTATTCATAGCTATTTTTTTGAGTCTTAAAAAAAATCTAGCTGCCTTCCATGTTCATGTGGTGACACCTGTCGTGGAGGGAGATGTAGTTCTAGACACTGTTTTCCCACAGTTTTTGAAGTCTGATTTAATTTGATCTGTTCTTTTTCCTGTTGGAGTAGGTTTCACAGGCCATTAAATGATACAGCAATGTAGTGTAGACATTGACTTGACACAAATCTTTTGTTCACCCTTTCAGTTGCCTGGCAGTTCTTTAGGCCTGTGAGCAGAAATGAAAACTTTTAAGTTGTGTGCAATGCTTGAGTGTCATAATACAAAGAGAATAACAGGAATTGCTGATTTTTGCAGGGAGTTGACACCCTCAAATATGGTACTTTTATTTTAGGCCCATTTCAAGCCAAAAATGTATGCTTTGGGCACAGATCCTGTGAGGCAGCCTCTGATAATAAATAATTTATTTTCTGCTTTTGGTTTATGTGAAGCTTGAGGCATTATAAATCTAGCTGTATAAGTTTTATTTTGTCTGTTTATTTCTCACATACAATATTAGCGTTATGTGATCACATACTGTTTGTAATAATTAGGTTCGTAACAGTTTTCTGTAGTTGGATTTTGAAGGCAGATGCTTCTTTGTATTAAAGGTAACATGCAAAAACTGTTTTAAAAATTCTTTGTGATGGAATGCCTCTAGAGCTTTACTTGTCAAGGTGCTTCTGTCCAGCACACAGGATACATGTTTTTGGTGTTGCAGTTCTGTTCTGGATTAATTTGGACAGTGGTGGTCTTGAATAACTTTCAACTGGATCTTTAGTATGGGTGTGTTGGTATCATGTAGTGTGAAATTAAAGCAAAGGTCACATTCATGTTGTCCCTTTTATCACGTTAACACGATTTGTCAAATGCCAAAGTAAATGGGGAGGAGTATTGCAGGTTTTGAAATTGCTGAGCAGTAAATGTTAAGCTGGTCTTACACAACCCCTCGAGGGACAAGCACAGCATTCCCAGTGCAAATGGTTTTCCAAGGCAGCAAATACATACTTAAAATTTGAACATGGGGGGTACTGTGGTGCTGTGACACAGAACAAAGGAAGGGCAGCCAGCCCAGCTCCACTGAGCAGGCTTCAGGTAAGGCTTCGGTGTTTGCCTTTGCAGGAGCCAGCCCTGCTGGGAGGGAGGGCTGGAGACAGCCCTGGAGCTGCAGATGGGCTGGCTGTGGAGGCACAGGGCTCAGGTCCCTGCAGGCAGACACAGGGTTCAGGTCCCTGCAGACACACGGTGTTCAGGTCCCTGCAGACAGGCACAGGGCTCAGGTCCCTGCAGACAGGCACAGGGCTCAGGTCCCTGCAGACAGACACAGGGCTCGGGTCCCTGCAGACACACGGTGTTCAGGTCCCTGCAGACAGACACAGGGCTCAGGTCCCTGCAGACACAGGGCTCAGGTCCCTGCAGACACACGGTGTTCAGGTCCCTGCAGACACACGGTGCTCACCCGCCTCTCTCCTGCAGATCCGTCGGAGGCGCCTGGCCCGGCTGGCAGGGGGCTCCTCGTCCCAGCCCAGCACCCCGCTGACGTCCCCGCAGAGAGAGACCCCCCCGGGCACGGCCCCGGCGCCGGGGCCCTCGCACAGCCTGGGCCTCAACGTGCACAGCATGACCCCAGCTACCTCTCCCATCGGGGCATCAGGTAGGCTGACAGCTCCTGGCACCTTCCTTACACGCCGTGCAGCGGGCTCTGGTGCTGCTGCTTCTGCTCTTCCTGAAACTCATTTCAGAACCAAATGCTGCATAAACGGTGAACGGATGTACTTTTTGTTTTAATCTTCCAAGTAGTAAATGGTTTTCCATTTATATTCACTCCAGGTGTGAGCAAACTCCTGGCATTTACAATATGGGTTACCAAAGCTTGAAGGAGTTTGTAATAAAGTTTATTGTTACACAATATTATGGAAAAGATGTGTCAAGGAGACAGGAAAATCCCTTTCAAGTCTTGCAACACAGTTTCTATTGATTGGTTTCTGGGTACATTTTAGCAATCAGGCTCAAGTTAATTTTTGATCTTTAGTTGCAAGCATTCAGCACAATTAAAAATAGCAAGCTGTGACTGGGCATTGTCAATGTAAGGATGAAGTATTTGCTTTCTGCTTTGTATCACTTTGCCAATTTCACTATTTACTGGAGGGAATACAAGCAGGATATTTACAAATTGTGTTTATTTCAGAAGATGCAACAAATAACTGATCTGTTAAAATCATAGGAATGCAGCAACCAAGGGAGGTTGGGAGGGTTGCTCTATAGAGAGGTGAAGACAAAATTCATGTATTTGTACCACATTTGGCCTAACAGAAATTAATTCTGATTTCAATTTATCTGACTTAGAAATCAGGATGAATCAGTATGTTTTCCAGTATTGTGATCTTTATCTGAAAACAAATTGTTTTGCATGTTGTGTTACTAAGCTGAGAGATTTTCAAAACCATCCCAAAACAAACATCAAGATGGTTCTAACCAGGTTTTCAATATGATTTCTAATAGTTTAATAGAAATAACATTTTTCCAATGGTCCTTGATGAGCTTGCAGAATTCATTAGCATTTACCTATTTGCTTCTTGAATTTTCTGGTTTTCCCTTTGGCAACTAGAGTGTTTTACAGCTTAAATCTTGCAGTTTAATTACAGTGCTGTTCAGAAATACCTAGAAGTTACTCCTTCCTGCTTGTTTGGTTTCCTTGCATCCAAATCAGGACTGATAAAAGCTATCAAAAGCATTTCCTGAGATAAACTCATTGCACATGGAATTTAACACTCTCTATCACCCTCATGATTAAAGGCAGCAACCCAGAGGTGGAGGTGACTTGTTTTTTTTTCAGAACAGTGCAGAGTTCACTCACTGTGTTCCTCAGCCTGTGGTTACATGACTGTTTTAGTCCATCTGAGCTCTGACTCCTGCTGAAAGGAGTATTTGTTCCTCTGCTGTCTGTGGCAGCTCTGTGGTGAGGGGGATCGTGGGCTTAATACAAGGGAAAACTAACTCAGGAAAAGTAAATGTTTAATTTTCAAACAGAGGAGGTCCTGATCCATCCTAGGGCACAACTGGGTAAACAATACTGCCAGCAGGGCAGGGGGTGTGGAAATGTGTACCTGGAAGTAGCAATGCTCAGGTATTGGCAGACAGGTTTGTTGGGGTTTGAAGTGCTCAGACAGTGAAGACCTTGGAGATTTCTGCTTTAGGAATTCCCCAGGACTGCACCTGACTGTACTGACTGGATTGGCTGATGACCCAAAGCTGGAGTTTCTAGTGTTTGCTTCCTACAGTGCCATTTGTGCAGCTATTTAATAATGTGTGTCTTTTTCACATCAGGGTAAGAGATATGGTTAAATTGGGGAATAGATCAGGAAAAACATTCGTAACAGTTTATCTTGTGTGTTTATGTAGCATAGATGAAGACTCAGCTAATGCTGTGTGGTTTTGCAGCAGTTCCTTTCAGCAGCAGACTAAAGTGACTGCAGAGAATTTTAATTCATTTGGACACACGGAGAGCAGCTCCAGCAGAATAGTGTCCTTGTGAGCATCCATTGTTCTAAGGAGTTGCCTGTCGTGGTGAGCTCAGAAAAGGAATCAATTTCATGGAAAATACCATTATTTTGTATGTATTTTATGTTGAAAATACCTTAGAGAACCTAAAACCAGCCTTATCAGTGACAACTGGAACTTTAGGTGTCAGGTGTTTTATTGTGGACCTGATCTAGCAAAGTACAGATGCAAGTAAATTCTGGAAGGTCTGTGTGAAAAGATGGTAGGGAGGGTTGAGGAGGGCTGTTAATGAATGCTGCAGCATCACTGTCAAAGTACATTTTCCTGGCTGTAAGACCCCAAGGGAATGCAGAACAATTCAGTCCTTTGCCCTGGTGAGCCCCATTTGCTTTGGTCTCTTTTGTCCACTGACTTAGCTAGATTTTCTTTGGGAAGAGGAAGGAGGAGAGATGAAGAACTCCAGGAATATAACTCCTTTATAACTGATGGTGTAACTCCATTGTAATGGCCCAGTGTTGAGTCCTGTTCTGATAGGACAGTCTTTAGAGGGGCTCTGACAATGTCTTAGGGTAGTAGACAGAGCAATCTTGTAAGAGATCAGTTTTTATAGGAGTGAATCTCTGAGCACTTTGTGGATGCAAATTTGTTCTTTGTTTAATGCAGGTAAGCATTCTTGCATTGCTGCTGCAGGGGGAGGTAGAAAATGTGATTATCTGTAGTCAAGTATGGTTATTAACTTTCATTTCCTAATGCACTGCTAAGAATGCTTAAGAGCTGGATTGAAAAACAGTATTTCTCTTCTTTTCTATCCAAATAATGTGTAGTGCCTTCTCACTGCTGTAGCAGTAATCTTGGTGGTGCCTTTTCTTTAGGAGTAGCCCACCGAAGCCAGAGCAGCGAAGGAGTGAGTTCCCTCAGCAGTTCTCCATCAAACAGCCTTGAAACCCAATCTCAGTCCCTCTCTCGGTCTCAGAGCATGGACATTGATAGTGTCTCCTGTGAGAAAAGGTAAAATATGCAGCTTGTGACAGCTGGCAGATATGGCACAATGCTGGTGTTCAAGCCTCTGACAGGACAAGGCTCTGCCCTCTCTCCCTCCAGCTGTGTTAATGCAGTAGGGTTAATGCTTAAAAATCATGCACTGTTCAGACCACTGTAATGCTTTTCCTAGCTGGGTTTTAATGGGAATTCCTGGCCTAAAGTGGTAAAAGACAAAACATTACCTTAGACATTAAGAGATGAGCATGTCTGCTGGGGATAATTCAGCTACTCTATTTAAAAGAAAAAGGTTGTGGGATGTGGTAGCTGTGTAGTTTGTATTGCCTGCTGCAGAAATTTAGAACTCCAATGTAATATGAGAAACATTTATCAACCAGTGATTTTAATTGCCATTTCTCTGCTGCATCTACTTAAGGGGACACCCTTTCAGTCAGCATCTTACAGAGGACTGTCTGCAACTTTCTACAAGTTCATGGGCTTTTTCTCTTATTTCCACTTGCAGTATGTCCCAGGTAGATGTGGATTCAGGAATTGAGAACATGGAGGTTGATGAGAACGATCGCAGAGAGAAACGGAGTCTGACAGACAAGGTGAGCCTGGGATGTGCTGCCTGGAGGAGGCAGGAGCTCACCTACCTCCACAGACTGAGCACGTGCTTTGGAGAGGATGGGACTAATCCTGGAAGTGACCCTCAGGTGCCATCTGCAAACAATTTCTTCACTGCATTTTCTCACTAAAATTTGTGAGAAGGGAAAGAAAAGCTCGAAACTTCCAATATCAAAGCTGCATTTTGATGTCTCAAATTGGTTTACAAAAGATATTTGAAAACTGAAGGAAATAATTTGTTCTATATCTTACAAAAAAGTGAACTATTAATTCTCACATCAATTTTTTAATACACAGAAGGCCTGAAGTATTTTTTAAGCAACTTTGAAGAGTGTTGCACCTTATTTATCTCATATACATTGACTAATACAAGTGCAAAATGAGGTGTTGATTGTTTTGTCCCCCCCAGGAGCCTCTGTCAGGGTCGGAAGTGTCAGAGGAACAAGCTCTACAGCTGGTCTGTAAGATCTTCAGAGTCTCCTGGAAGGACCGAGACAGAGATGTTATTTTCCTGAATTCACTCTCTGCCCAGTTCAAGCAGAATCCAAAGGAAGGTGAGTACCTGAGCAGGACACACTGGCAGGGTTCTTTCTGTTGAGTGGCTTGTTCCTCACTCTTTATTTTTACCTTTTTATCCCTTTGCTGCAATACTAGAACCACCTACTTGTGGTCTCTGCTCAATTTCCACATCTGCTGTCAGCAGATGTAGCAGGAAGTGGAATCTTGGAGCTGGAATGTGGGACTGATGGCTCATAGCTCCCGTTTTAATCAATTGCTCTCCTCTTGTTGATTGTGGGTTTTTATCCTGAAAATAATGTGTGGATCCAGAACACATTGCTGCTTCAGAAACGTTTTAGTGAATTAAAGGATTGTCTTACATCATAGTAGACATCTAGCAGTTAATTTGATAAGCCAAAAATTCCTGATTGTTTCATGTAACAGGCTATATATTCTATGTTAGCTGTAAGATATGACCAAAACAATTGTTATTTTATGTGTGGGGTATGTGCATGTTTTGTTTTCCTTTCCTTGGCACAACTTGCCCAGCTCAACAGCAGGGTGGGAAAATGAGTGCAACACACAAGACAACTTTAATAACTAACTACAAGAGCATTAGGTCATCTGTGATCTTCTGTGCTTTCCAGAAAGGCTGTATTTTTTGTGTAGCTGTAATTCCAGAACTTAGGTTAATATAGACAGTGATAATTACAGATGTGTCAGTGGGTTGTTTTTGCCAAAACCAGCGCTCAATTCACAAAAGTCTGTTTCTGTCCTTTTTTTCTGTGCTAATGTTTACACCCGACTCCTGTGTTCATGAAGACAGAGGTGAGGGTATTGATTCTCTTCTTCTTAACAGTGTTTTCAGATTTTAAGGACTTGATTGGGCAGATTTTGATGGAAGTGCTGATGATGTCCACCCAGGCAAGGGACGAGAACCCCTTTGCCAGCTTGACAGCCACCTCCCAGCCCATTGCTGCAGCTGCCCGCTCTCCTGACAGAAGCCTCATCTTAAACATGGGCTCTAACCCTGGAAGCAGCCCCATGTTCTGTAATGTGGGCTCCTTTGGTTCCAGCTCGTTATCCAGGTGACTTCTGATTGTAACTGAATGCTGATTTCACTTGAATACTGGTTGGTAGACTAGAAGAGAGAAAAGGGCATAGAAGTGTCCCAAGAACAATAAATAGAATGGATTTTTAAAGTCTTTCACTCTTTTTCATGTGAATGTCACTCCATTTCACCATTTTTGATTAGACTGCCACGGAAATACATGCCATGGAATGTATTTGATAGATTCAAGCCATGTAACTATTTTCTGCTGACAAGTATCCCTAACTTGCATCACGAAGGCCATGACTTTCAAAAGTCTGTAGATTGTGACATAGTTTTATTCAACAACAGTAGAAAAGGATAATGTGTGTGGGCTGCAAAAATATTGCTGAAGAGTCATCAGAAGGGCAAGAACTTCTCTTGCTCATTTTATCTTTTTCACCCTTTTTCTGCACATCCTAAATTGTCGCTCTTTTTTTTTTTTTTCTTTTTCCCCTGTAACTGGTTTAGTCTCTATGGGACTAGTCCAGCTCCTCCTACCAATTTCACAAGCTATGTACCAATGACTGGTTCATCTCTTACCCCACCAGCCAGTTCAGTGTCCACCCCAGCAGTGCCTCCCATTTCTGGCAGCCCCTGGTGCTCACAGCCTTCCTCTCCGCGGTACCGCCCCTACAACGTGACACATCCCGGCGGCGCTGCTGCCTCTGCCGGCCCGCGCTCCCCGAGCCTTCCCATCCCAGCCCGTTCTCCAGGCCCTGCAGCCCGTTCTCCAGGCCCTGCAGCCGTGGCTGCTGGCCCTGCAGCTGTGCCAGCCGTCCCGTCCCGACACAGGCCCACGGCTCCGCCTTTGCTCGGTGCTTCACCCGGTGCTTCACCCGGTGCCTGGCGCAGGCGTCCCTCCCTACAGAGCAGGATTCCTCCTAGGTACTGCCCCAGAGCAGAGTGTGCTTGCTGTGTGCCCTGCGGGGTGTGGCGTCAGCCTGCAGGATGGAACTTACCCTTGTGCTGAGCTCACCCTACTCACCCCGAGTTGGTTTCTGCGTTTGGGTTTGTGCTAATAGCTTGACTTGCTAACCAGGTGTCTCTGACCTGCTTGTGTGCATTTGAGGTGTGATGTAATTACTTTAAAGGTAGCAATATGGTTTTAATTTCTTCCTCTTCATAGATCCATTCCAGTTAAAATATAAGCTTTCTGTTCAGATGCTGCTGCTGGATGGTAAACCACATAAAACTCCTGCTCCAAAATCAGTTTTCTCAGTAGGGCCTCAGTTAATTTGTTGAATGCTGTTACTTGCTGGACTGGATTGGATTTGTTCCCTGGTGCACAGATTTAAATTACACATCAGCATATTTCAGAATGCCAGGCTAAGTACCACTTCTTTTCTTCTCTTGGCTGTTCCTGGAATCACTTATTCCTGCAGGAGGGAGAGACAAAGGCACAAGAGACCATAGCTTTAAAGTCATTAGCTTAGAACTGTAATATTTATTATTCAGTCATGTCTAAACATTCCACTTCAGCCATAATTTTTATTTGGTCTCAAAAATCCTTTTTCAGTTTTTGGGTTGTAGATGTGTGGTGTTCATGATACCTGAGTAACTTGTAGTAGTGTAACAGAGCATGTTAGTATGGTCCTGGTTTTACTAACACAGAGTTACCCATTGTCTGCATGTTTAGAGAAGATGATTTTTGACAGACCTAAAAAGAAAAGCTACCATTTACTTTTTCTTCTGGCTTAAAAAATCTGATGGCCTTTTCCGTTTTTGTTGTGGTAGTTTATACGAGAACCCTTTCTCCCTCCTCCTTCTTGGTGTTTCTGATGTGTCTGAGGACAGTAGTGATGAAGAAAATGAAGAAGATGATTTTTCTTGTGTCCAGTTTGGGTCCAGGTATTGGAGAAAGAGAATGTAACCTGCATGTTTGGTTGTTGAGGAACTAACAGCCTGTGTAGTGTCAAGTGATCTTCAGAGTAATTTGGGGAACAACTGAAGCCGAGGATGTGACTTGGCTGGCTCGTTAAGTTGCTGTGTAAACATGTGTAATGAGTGCAGTTAGTCAGCTCTCCTTTGGAGATGTGACTAAGGGAAATGTTCATCACACAGTCTTGTAGGCCTAATGAACGTGGTTCTGAGGTGATGTTTGACTGCAGCTTCTCTTGGGCTGTGTGAGTAGAAGGAACAGTATTCGCCCGTGGCTGTAATTTGAAATCCCTGGTGCATCATGTGCATGTTTTCCTATGGAAAACTGGAAAATGGGGACAAGGGTTCACATGCACCTTCCAAGTACCGTCCCCTCTTTTCTGATCTGGTCTGATTTCAGGAGAGTGAACTTGATAACGCAGCTGTAGGAGGGCTTTGTGTATGTGGAATTTAGGATTATTTCCCCCACTGTTTGGTTTAGTTTTTATCCCGTTAGTGATTCAATCCAAATGTTGGATTGAGTTGCCAAGCTTTGGGGTTTCTGCTGTGCTTCTGGGGTTTTAGTGTGTTTATTGTGTCCTGGCATTTTGCAGACAGCAGTAAGTTGTTGGAATCTAAACACAGTGGCTGTACAGCGATGCAACAACTGGCATGCTGAAAACACCAGGGCATTCAGTGTGTGTGAAGGATGTGTGAGCTTTGTGTTAGAATACCAGAGTTACTGCTGCAGTGAACGTCTTTAGCAGAGTGACTGCAGAACTAGTAGGTTTTCATATAAATTTATGTTCTTAAAAGAGTATTCTTAAGCTGGATATGAGAAGGCAAGAGGTTTAAAAAAGAGACCATTAAAAACCCCCATGTGCAGGATTTTGTGGTTACTGAGCACTATTTCAATAGAGCTGTGTTTTACATGGATTAGTTTTAATTGAATAACTGAAAACATCTCTCTGCAAACAGAGATTGCTGCTATTAGAATGTTGTGTTTTTAAGCATCTGGTAGCTCAGCATGTGAACAGTAATAACCTTTCCTGGATTTATTGGTTGGACTGTAAAATTTGCATAATAGATTCGTATGGCTCAATTATAGAAATGTAAATTATTTTACAGTTCCAGTTTGTAGTTTTAAATGTTTTTAAAAGGCTGCATTTAAGGAAACCAGTAGTCTCATTTTCCAGTTTTAAGATCTCGGGCTTATAAATTGGTCTTCATTCAAATCTATCCTGACTGTACACAGACTTTTCTTTGAGAATTGCAGCAGACCATCCAAGTAATTGCTGGTTTTTAGATTTCATTTACATAAAGTGAATATATAATGTTTTTAGTCTTTTCTGCAAAATGAGGATGTTGCTTTTAATTAGCTTTGTCAAGCTGTCGGGTAGAGAAGAATTTTGTTGAGATAACAAGCCTGAGATTCAGAGTTGTGTGTCTGTTCTCACTTTTGTGTCCAATTTCTCTCATCTCAAGGATGATTTTGGTTTTGTGGGTTTAGTTTTTGTGTTTATAATATCAGTGTTTTCTTTTCCCCATTGAGGCTGTGCTGCTTAGTGAAATGCTGTATTTTACTGAACTGAAATGATCTTGAATGAGGGACTGTCAAAAGCAGCAGCAGCAGCTTGGATATATTGCCTCTGTTTTATTGATGGTTCTTCCTTAGAGACCTGAAACTGGTTGTGTGTAGCCCTGTGTCACCCCAGGTCTCTTCTCAGCAGCGGGAGGCTCCTGCCTCCTGTGCTTTGGTGGTGTTAACAGAATTTTGACCTTTCTGCCATTCTGAGCAGAGGCATGGAGGCGTTGTGGTGTCCTGAGTGTCAGGTACCACTCAAAGCCTGTTTGTTTTCTTTGCTGCATTGTGAGACCAGGATTTAGTGATTCCCATCAGATTTATGCACCTTGTGGCTGTCTTTCAGGCACTTATTTAATAAGGCATTTACAGCTCTGAACTTCCAGGGCTGGACAAGCTGTTACGTGGAGAGCTCTCCATAGATCACAGAAATGACCTGAATTGTCACAGAAATGCCCTGAATCACTGAGCCATGTGTGTGATGGGATGGAGTGTTCAGAGCAGTGCCAGAGGAGTGTTCAGGAATGGTTTGTGCACAAGTGAAGAACTCTGCTGAATGCTTTGTTTCTGCTTCTTGTGTGTTTTAAAGTGTGGGAGGCTCTGGGAGCTCGAGTGTTTCCGATTCCTGCAGTGACCACTTCACCATTGAAAACTGTAAGGAGACAGAGATGCTGAACTACCTCATTGAGTGTTTTGACAGGGTTGGAATAGAGGAGAGAAAAGCACCAAAGGTATGTTTCAGATGAGTGAGGTTGTGTCAGTGCTGTCACAAACACTCCTCTGACTCATTGGTGGGGAAAGTTGGTGGGAATGATACTACTTCTTAATGGCTTTGGTGTAGAAATAGATTTGTTGAATTTATTGGGGCCCTTCTCTTGTTAATTCATCAAATTTGAGTGATGCATGTATTTTATTCCTCTTAAATAAGCACTCTTAGAAATCATCCTTCCCCTTTCGATCTGCTACGTTTTATCTAAGTTTATTCCGTGTAAAACATTTTTGTGAGACCAGCTCCCTGTCAGTGTTCTGTATTCTACTCCAGGTTTTTGCTTCTGGGGAAAGAACAACCAACACTATTTAGATATAATCTGGAAGGTTTTAACTGGAGTAGTTCCAATCTTAGTGTGCATATTACATTTATACTGCACATTTATCGTCTTTCCTGTGCATATTACATTTATAATGCATTTATCGTCTTCCCTGTGTGTTCTGTATTTAATTTCTGATTAGTATTAAAATAAAGTTATTTTTCTCAGATGTGTAGCCAGCCAACAGTTAGCCAGTTACTGAGCAACATCCGATCCCAGTGCATTTCCCACGCTGCTTTGGTGCTACAGGGATCCTTGACACAACCAAGGTAAATCCAGCTGATGTTAATGAGGAGGGTTAGACTGCCCCAGGGTCCTTTTTTCTTCTGAGCATTAGATAAGAAAACTTAAGATCAGTTGTTGGAGCAGGATAATTATGTTCCAGAGGAATAGTTTGTTGCTTTCCAAGTGATGAGTTGGTGGGGAGCAGTTGGAATGCTGTCTAACTGCATTGGGGTAAAATCAGCCAGTTTACATGGGGAGCAGGAACTGAGAAGAGAAGAGACTCTCCTTTCAAACTGCTAGGGAGCAGTTAAAAGTGATGTTGAAAGTAATGACTGCATTGATTCGGAAAAGACTAATGTCATGTTCTTCTTTAATCCGGAAAAACACATGTAAAAAAATGTTCCTTCACCAGTTGAGCTTAACCAAGGGGGGTTCTTTTTATTAGAGGGGGTAGAAGGAGCAACCAATTACTACAGAGAAGCTGTTGTTTTCTTCCAGCCTCGTTAACTGAAGTGTGATGTTGGCATCTGTTTGAGAATAACCTTTCCCCACGTAACTTGAGCAGACAAGATTAGTTACCTGTTGGAGGAATAGGTGTATCCAGACATTGTAATGTGTTGCAGACGCATCCTTGCCTGCGACTGCTCTGGCATTTTTGCAAATGCTACTGCAGATAATCAGTAATTTTAATTTTGTTTTTTAATACAAATGAAGGTCATTGCAGCAGCAGTCTTTGCTGGTACCATATATGCTGTGTAGGAATCTCCCATTTGGCTTCATTCAAGAATTGGTGAGAACAACTTACCAGGATGAAGAGGTGTTCAAACAGGTAAGGCGTAGGTAAAAAATAGCTGTAACACATGGTTTGATAATCTGCAGTACCCAGGAAAGGGGATTTCCAGACCTTTAGTCAGTGTCTCTAGTCCTCTACCCATTACCTCTAGGACTAGCAGCCTGTTACAGCAATTGGAGTTTGGGTTTGTTCTTCCTCTAACTCATTTAGCATTTTGTGAAAAAGGCTGACTTTTAGTATTTGCTGGTTCTAAGTATTAAAAGTGTATTTGCCAGTAAGTAGCAACACTAACCTAGGAGTGGACTACTTGAATGTGCGGGAATATATTGCAAGATTGATCTTGGTTTTCATCCTTTCCTACAAAATTCCTAAAAATGTACATGTTAAGACAGCAATCTTCTGTAATCCTCCTCAGATTTATGGTGTTTTCCATCTTGCAATCTTTACTCTTCTTTGCATCTTTAATAATTTGTATCTAAGGTGCTTAGAGCAGTTTACAAATCCTAATTCTGCATTCTTACAGAGATGTCTGAGGAACATGGGATGGTCTGTTCTGTGTGTCAGAGTAGCTCACTGAGATGATAAATAATTAAGACACAAAACTAGCAAACTTCTAGCCTGCATATTGTAAAGCAGATCAGAAAGATTGTAATTGTCTCTAATTAGCACTCCCACAGTATGGTGTGATTTGGCTGCAAAGGGGCCTTTGAAATGGCATTTGACCCTTCCAGTTTTGCAAAGAATGACATTAGATAATTTTTATGTGTAGTGCAAGTAACTGTTAATAATACATGTTTCTGTCTGGACTCCTTTTAGTAGAGGTTCATGTAGTTGAAAGTACATTTAAGTCTGACAAAAAGCAATTGTAAAAGTTTTAGAGGTCCTGCCCTGGAGAAGAGAAGCATTCCTGGAGCTGAAGCACATGGCCACCTCTATAGTGCTTTTCTGGAATATGATTTAATAATATTTTTTGTGTCTTCACAAGAGCAACACAATATACTTTAAAATTCAGTTGGACTCCTGTTGTTGTTGTTGTTGCAAAATTACTCTGGGTTTATTTTGTGAGGGTGTAGTTGTGAGAACTGTGCCATTGGGACTTACTAAATGGGTATAATTACTTTTGATTAATAAGTTCCTGTTAAGTCACTTCCTCTTTCCTAACAACCCTTGACTGCTGCTTATTATCTTTAGCAGCTTACACATCATGCAGAATCAGAGCTGTGTTCTTGCTCCAAGTGTACAGACAAATAAATGATTCCCCGTCTGGGCAATAGGCTGTTGGACACCTGTACAGAACCTGTGCTTTGTGTGTGTCTACAACACACACAGAACCTGCTTGCAGAGAACTCAGTGGAGCAACAGCCCATTGCTCAGACTACCAAATAAGCTGGGTTTAGCTTTGGATACTCTAAAGCCTTCAGGCTTAACTGATACAATTTAAAAAAAATCTTAGTTTTTGTTTTGTGTAAGTTGCACTGTTTGAAGAATGAACAGGCATTTCATGCTTTGTATGGCAATAGAATCATTTGATTGCTTCCTGTTCTTGAGTAAAGTAATTTACTTGTGTTTTTACAGATCTTTATTCCCATCTTACAAGGCCTGGCTGTGGCTTCCAAAGAGTGCTCCCTTGATAGTGACAATTTTAAATATCCCCTTATGGTAAGGACTGTCCATTTCTAGAAGCAGTTCCTTTATGTTCACTGATAACATGCAGATTCTAAGCAAGATAACACTTCAGCATTTTGGGCATTCTTTTGGGTTAGTGGATTGCTATTAAACTTCTGTTAGAAGATTAATGGGGCATGAGACGTGTAAAGATCAGTAAAAATTCAGTAGAGTGTGAGGCCAATAATGTCTTAAGCTTGATGAAGACTGCTTGTATAGTGGACTACTCAAATGTTTGTGTATAGTGGACTACTCAAATGTTTGTGTGTATTGCTTTGTGTGAAATTAATCAAATGTATGGATGTCATCATGCATAACTATAATACTGTGGATGGTTATAAAATCCCAATAAACTCCTCTCAATTTAAGTCTGGGGAATAACACCCAATATCCATACCACTGTATGTTTAGACTCAACGTTCGTGTGTGAGGAAACTCAAATAGGTTGCATTAAACCCCAAATTACTTGAATTGGAGTCTATCTACTGAGAAAAATATCTTAATATTCCCTTGGCTGAAAAGCTGAGGGGGTTATTTTTAGTCTTTTTAAAATTCATACTTTAGTCCTAAGTCTGCTTCCCTCCTGCTGCTTTTATTGACAAAACAAACCAGTCTTTTTAATGTGTGTTTGGCCACCAAAGAACAAGTTGGATTCTTGGTAAATTGAGCATTGTCAACTTAACACCTTCGGATCCTTTTTGGATCTTCAGTGTATGATGCCAGAAAAGGCTGCTGCCTCTCAGGTTTAATTTGTACTTAAGGAAATCAGCTGAACTGGGGTGCTGCAAATCAAACTGATAACTCTGGTACTTAGCAAAAAACATTCATTTTTCTGGTGCTCTTTTGTTATCCTCCCAGTCTGTGAACTGCTGCAAATTTGGCTGCTGGCTGCAAAGAAGAACTGCTTGAAAATGAGTCTGTGTTTTCCTTATCTCTGGTTGGCACAGTGTGCAACAAAAAGATGGAGTAGTAGTTACTCACTGTAGTATAACTGAAGACTGAGAACATATAACACAGGACAAGTGGGACAGCCAGCAGTGTCTTTGTGTTTCCAGAATTCTCTGTCACCACTGCTTGCTTCTTTCTGCACTGCAGTTGAAAGTGAGCTGGAGATCTTGGATAGGATTCTTTGTTCCTGGGTTCTGTGTTCATCTGACGTTTTTCCACTCTGATTCAGAAGACAAAGGCCTTGGTGTATGGGTTAAACAATTGCTCTTTTTATTATTGTTACTGGTTTTAATGGGGCAGGTCAGGAGTCCAGCACAGGCATTGTCATGTTCTGAACAAACAACAATTTGCACAGCTAATTCTTGAAATAAGTGCAATAATTTGTTATCCTGTGAGACATGCTGATGTTTTTGAGACAACTTGGAGCAGATGTAAAAGCTTAAAAGGGAGCAGGGTGTGCTTTAGTTCTTTTTCGGACACCTTCACTGTGATTGTGAAGTTTTTCCACTGATCAAGGGAGAAAGGTTCTGCTCTTTCAGCAGTTTGTCATAGTAAGCTTATTTGTTGCAGACAGGTTACTTAAGAATTACTCCAAAAAGTAATTTTTACTGGGATTTCTTTATAGGCACTATGTGAACTTTGTGAAATCAAGTTTGGGAAAACACACCCCATGTGCAGTTTGGTGAGTGTCTCCAGTCTGAGTTTTTCAAGTTAAAAGAACCATGTCACTTATTTTGGTGGTGTTGTACAATCCTTGTTGATACCGTTCTCCAGAAGTCTAAGCAAGAGCTACTGGAGCCTCTCATGCAAAACAACAGTTTAAATGAAGCTGGTGGAGGGAGTCCTTTACCCTGAGAATTTATTAGAACTGGGACAAACACGAGTTGCTTGTGTTGCTGGAGTACTGAGGAGATGTTTCCATTTTGCCATGACTGGGTGTTGGAGGGTGTGTGACTCTGGAAGGTGACAAGGCAGGATGGCTGACACAGCAGCTTTGAAGAACTTGCTGTTTCTCCTATTTTTAGGTTGTCTCTTTGCCCTTGTGGTTGCCTAAATCTTTAAGCACAGGCGCAGGAAGAGAACTGCAAAGACTTTCCTACCTTGGAGCCTTCTTCAGTCTGTCTGTCTTTGCTGAGGATGATGTAAGTGCACAGAAGGATGTTGGCAATAGCATGGTGGGGTTCTTTTGTTGTGAGGGGTTTTTTTGCTTCCCCAGAACATTTCAATACATTTGCCAATATTCATCTTACTTTCAGAACAAAGTAGTTGAAAAGTACTTCTCAGGGCCTGCCATTACTCTTGAGAACACCCGGGTTGTTAGCCAGTCTTTGCAACATTACCTGGAATTAGCAAGGGTAAGTATTCTCGAGCATGATATGTGGGCTTTTTGGTCTTGACATAGATGAAGAATATAATCTAAAAAAACTAGTTTCTGTCTTAAACCACGAATCTTTCAGGATAGGGCTGAAATGAATTGGGGAAAAATACTGGAGTGCTACGAATATTTCTCTAAGGCTGTAAGCCAATTCAGGAAATATCAGATCAGTTAGTCATGAGTTACAGGTCATGTTAAAGGATGAGTAAATACATACTATGTTAGTAGTATTGCACTATTCTTGTATATTTGGTTTAACAAATGTCATAACTAACATATGCATATGAAGGTGGAGATAAGACTATAACAGAAGTTTTCCTGAGTTTTGTGGGTTTTGTAGAACATACAAACACAGGCAAACAGAAAGCAGGACTGTGGTGCTGAGAGGTGTTTATTTGCAATTGCAGCAAGAGCTGTTCAAGATCCTGCACAGCATCCTGCTGAACGGGGACACGCGGGAGGCGGCTCTCGGCTACATGGCAGCTGTGGTCAATGCCAACATGAAGAAGGCCCAAATGCAGGTAAATAAAGGGAAATGCTCTTCCTGTGATTCATCCAGCCACAAATAGCACTACCTGGCTCATGCAGTGGTGGTCTGGAATGGCAGACAAAAGAATCTTGAGTGCCTGCTACCACAGGCAAGAAGCCCTGTCTTTGTTTCGATACATTTTCCATTTCTGAATTTAATCTGTTTTCCCTATTTTAACAGTTTATTTCCTCTCTTAGAACTGAGATGTTGCTTCATTAACAGGGCTTCTGTATTACATGTTCAAAGCTTTGTACTTGCCCTGCCCCATTTCTGAGGGCATCATTCCAATTACCTGTGTTTAACACTCTGCCTTCCCAGCTGGTGAAGTGCTGGGCTCTGTATGGTGTCTGTAAAAGGAGCAGTGCAGATCTGGAGTGGCCTGGCTCCAGTGAAACCACAGGGATGGGATTTTGGCCCCCTGTACTTCTCAGGTCCTGTCCTCAGCCCTTTGCTTTCTCACCCCACAGACAGACGATCGTTTGGTGTCTACAGATGGCTTCATGCTCAACTTCCTCTGGGTACTGCAGCAGCTGAGTACGAAGATAAAGCTGGAAACGGTTGATCCCATGTACATATTCCATCCCAGGTGTCGAATCGAGCTTCCCACAGATGAGACAAGAGTGAAAGCAACAATGGAGGAGGTTGCAGCCTGGATTGCTGAACTTTGTTAGTACTCTTACTGAGATATGTTAAGCATTACTGTGCCTTCTCATATGGAGGTACATGGAAGTACTTGATTCCAGCAAAGAATTCCCTTTTCCTAAATCCTTTTTCTTGATGCCGTCTGCTTTTCCTTGTTTCAAACAAAGCTGAATTTGAGGTCTCACCCTAGAAAAGGCAGTTCATTTTTTAATTTCTCTACCTCTGCTGTTTTTTGTTTCTCAGACAGGGATCAGTCTCTGTTTTCTGAGCCGAAGTTCCCAACGGAATGTTTCTTCCTCACCCTGCACGCCCACCACCTGTCCATCCTGCCCAGCTGCCGCCGCTACATCCGCAGGCTGCGTGCCATCAGGGAGCTCAACAGGTCTGCAGGGCTGCTCTGGGGGTCCCTGTGTCCCCTCACGGGGCAGGCAATGATAAATGACAGTGACCGTTTGGGTGAAACTCAAACTCAGCCTTCTGGCACTCTGCTGCTTTTGGCCCTTGGGGATTTTGGGTGCATGGAGGGAATCAGGAATTGAAATAATACTGAGATGGAGGGTATTAGTTCATGAGGCAGCTCAACTGATGAGAAGACCATTCTGTTTAAAAGATAACTCTCTTCAGAACATTGTAGGATTCCTGACACTACTTAACAGTGTTCATTATAACTAACCTGTGGTGTGGCTGGCAGGGTGTGGGCATCAGTGCCTCAGAGCTGGAGGAGTGTGTGTCAGGTTCTGTGTCTGACAATCAGGTCACTGTGCAGGTGACTTGAGATTTCAGAAACAAGACACTGGGAGTTGTGCCTCAGCTGTTTTGAACATCCCAGAAGATATTTACTTTTTTCCCCTCAGCTTCTGAGACAGGGGAATTTGTCATACTCTCGGGTCAGGGGAAAGAATCCTTCAGCAGTGAACTCTTAATACTGCTCTCTACATGTAATTCAGCATATGGTTTACTGTTTTAAAAATGGTAAATACTTTATGGTGTTAACATGAAGATACCCGTTTTCCATTTCTCTTGGCATAAATTCAAATAGACTTCTACAGTTGCTAAACCTTGAAGGATACTCTGTTAAAATTAGAACAGATTTTGTATCGTCAGTATTTCCCATTGTTTATAGTTGCACTCACTGCATTTTGGTAAATGTTCCTTGGCAGTAATGCCATGAGTTCATTACAGGATTTTTGGACTGCATTTGAAATGATTTCATTTTTAAAGCATATGCAGGCCAAGAACCTGGGAAGCAGCAGAGAGCAGAGCAGGAAGAGTCAGTGCATGGTAAAGAAAAAACTATTTTCCTATAAACAGCCTGTGGATTACTTGTAAAAAAGCCATATGTTGGCTTGAGAAAGGAATTGCTGCTTTTTCCTTATTTAGAATTGTTTCACAGGAGTTGCTGATGCAGCAGGCCCCATCCAACGGTGCAGAGTGAAGAGCTCTTGGCTTTACTGACAGCAATAGGAGCTCAGGCTTCAGCGTTTTCCATGAATTGCTTAGTTGCTTGCAACATTGGAAACGTCTTTAGATCTTGTTAGTAAAGAAATTACACTGGGTATTTGTCTGCTGTAGGCAGAGATTGATGTGGAAGAGAATTTGTGTTTAGAGAAGGGATGAAAAGGGACTGTATTCATGCAGTTCAGTGTATGAGTTTGGTTTTAATCAGCTGCACTTCCTGAAAAGGATTAAGATACGTGAATCTGTAGAACTTTTTTTATGCAAATGGTGTGTGTAATGTACATTTAAGTTCTCGTTTCTGTGAGGCAGCAGAAGAAGATGGGTAAGGAAGGGAAGGAATATCAACCCTCTTGCCCTTCTGGTCCTTACACCAACAGGGAGACCATGGACTGTCCATGTCCTGAACTCTACAAGCCTGAGTTTTCTTGGGAGGGGAGCCTGAGAAGTGTAGAACTAAACTCAAAGAAATCATTTGCACTAGTAGAAAAAGGGAACATACAGAGGATATAGACCTACAACTTTCTTGTGTCTAGCAAGACTTTCTGCTGGCCACCTTTTTCTTCCTTAGCTGATTTTGTCTTCCAGTTTCTTTTTTTGATACTAGAAGAGGAATTAACCCTCTGACGCATTAACTGAACCATCCTTTCCTTGAGTTAAGGTTTAATTTTCTTGGCATCCTTTTAACCTTCCTTTAGAATGACCATAGACATCAGTGTAGGAAAGGCAATTTTTTTCTTAAATACAATGGAGAAAATTAGTTTGTCAAGCAGGATAGAGCCCTTGTGTTTGATCCCTTTGGTGTCTGACAGTCATGGGTGTTGGAGCTCTCTGAGTGTATGTGGTGCCTCTGAGTTCTGCCTGTTCAGTCTGCATTTACAAAAGCAACTTATTTCTCTTTTTATGATGATGAGTAATTTCTTTGAAAACGATCAGCATTTTCCCCACTTGGTTTTTAGCAGATGGGTCAATGAAATGCCTTGTGCTGGCAGCACATTTCCCCTCTGTCATGATAACCAGTTCCTGCATCTGGTTTTCAGGACTGTTGAAGATTTGAAAAACAATGAAAGTCAGTGGAAGGATTCTCCTCTGGCCACCAGGCATCGAGAGATGCTGAAACGGTGCAAGACACAGCTTAAGGTTTGTAAGTGATTCAGTTCTCAGCTAAACACTTCTGTGGCCTCTGTGTTTTGACTTTGTGTCCTGATGTTTAAGTGCAGCTTCTCTCTGATGCTGCTTGAAAATGGTGGGTTTGAAGCTTGACCCCTGGGAGTGCTGCACTGGATGGTGGCCAGGATAGAATATCACATCAGTGGTGAATTTAAGATTCAAACTAACACCAGTAAGAAAATTCTGTTTCTTAATTGGAGAGAGACCAAGGCAAGAGACTGTGCGTTGTTCAGGAGTAGCTGTGTGTGCACAGTCCATGCACAGGTAGGAACTCTCAAGTCACTGATCTCACACAGAATTCCTGCAAAGATGAGCAAGCTGGGGTGCTCTTTTGTTTGAAGGCCTGTTCTGCTTAGATCTTCCCCGTAGAAATTGGCTCAAATTTTCTGTAGCACCAAAATGGCTTTAATCACACATTTTCCCACTTTTGTTACATACATTTGTTACTTCTTTCATTGTTCCCATAGAGCTTGTGAAAGGCACATCTGTCCCTGCAACTCTGAATTGTATTTTACTTGCTAAGTTGGGGTTTATGTGCCCTAATATCTTGAAATAAGAGCATATTTTAAGAAGAGACCACTGTATAATTGTCATGATTCACAGACATACTGATTATCTTGAAGAGGCTTCACTTTCCTTTATGCTGTCTTGCCCTGGATTAGTTTTTGTGTGCATCTTCTGCAGAAACTGGTGAGGTGCAAGGCTTGTGCAGATGCTGGTTTGCTGGATGAAAACTTCCTCAGGAGATGCCTGAATTTCTATGGCATGGTGATTCAGCTGATGCTTCGCATCCTTGACCCTGCCTATCCCAAGTGAGTGTCAGGTTTATCTGTGGGAGTTGTATCAAAGGTATTTCAGATCATGTTAGATTGCTCACTGAATTTAGCAGTTCTAGGATTATTTTGACTTGCAGTGTCTGCATTGCTGTGGGGTTGGTGACACACATGCTTGCATGGGCTGTGTCTGTTACTCAGAGTTTCATGTTCACTTGGGTTTGGGGAGCTCCCTCAGGTGTGTTTGGTACCCTTGAAGTACTGACATGGGGTTCTAAAGAGTCACTTTCAGATTTTTAGAAAGGGTTCCCATAGAAGAATTCCATAAGTGAGCACGTGACACTTTCTGCTTAACCCTGCTGGTTTACTGTCCTGTTTGTTGTCTCTTCTGTTTTACAGCATAAAATTGCCTTTAACTCCTGAGGTTCCAAAAGTATTTGCATCATTGCCGGAGTTCTACGTGGAAGACGTTGCTGAATTTTTATTTTTTATTGTACAGTAAGTGAAGTTGTATTTGAAGGAAACTTTTACTACCACTTGTCCCTTTAGCAGGTGGCACAGGCATAAACCGAGGGTGCAGAAGTAGTTTTGTATCTGCAGTTAATGTTCTGATGTTAGCAGCAGCCAGAAGGTTATGGCAGGGCAGCATTGCTGCAGCTGTAATGCAGAGATGGCTCCACAGCCCCTTCTAACCTGGATTTTTCTTGGGAAAAAGTTGAAAGTCTTTTGGTTCTCTCCCCAGGAATTTTCTTCATGGTTTGCAGTGAGACCTTTTGATGTTGTGACATGTTAAATCATCACTAGAATAATGTTTTTTTAAAGCGATAGCTTAGAAGTAGAACATTAGGGTTGGGGTTTTTCATTTAGTTTTCCTGTTTCCAGATATGCTCCTCAGGTGCTGTATGAGCCCTGTACTCAGGACATAGTGATGTTCCTTGTTGTGATGCTGTGCAACCAGAACTACATCCGAAATCCTTATTTAGTAGCCAAGCTGGTGGAAGTGATGTTCATGACAAACCCAGCTGTCCAGCCCCGGACACAGAAGTTCTTTGAAATGATTGAGAATCACCCTCTCTCTGCTAAATTGTTAGTCCCCTCCTTGATGAAGTTTTACACAGGTAAGTGCTTTGTCTGTAGCTCACTGAGTGCACAACAGTATTCTAAGGCCAAAGGCTCTGTTAGCTCTTGTAACTGTTAAAAAAACCCCAACAAGCCCAAAAACCCCTCAATAGATCCTGAGTCTTGTGAAGATGAGGCTTTTAGCTCAGGAACTGGGGGAAACAGCATTAGATGGAACCTTGAGAATTCCAGTCCTTTCACAAGCTGTTGTGCACTGACAAGTCCAGCAGTGTGAATCGATGTGACAATTGCCTTTGTGGTCTTTAGCAAAGCTTCTTCTTTGCTTTGCTTCTAAAGGAATACTGGGATTTTAAAACTCCGTGTTGTAGTTCTGCTAGTCCTGTAGATTTGGATGTTTCAGAAAAGCTTTTTTACCTCTAACAAAACCAAATATTTTTGTAGGGTACCCAGAGTTTTCTTAATGAGATTTTAGACTGTGGGTTGAAGAGCAGAGTTGAATAGAGCAGCATAATTTGGTTTCTGAGGTTTTTTCTTCTGAAATGAGGTTGGGTCTAGATTAGAAAATGTACAGTGCTGCTGCTTCTAATGGGAATTAAGATGGAGACTCTGAATGGGAATTGAGTTTCATCTCTTAAAGTTTCTCTGGCTGCTTGAAGCTCATCACATTGGAGGCAGTAGGGAGAGGTGTGTTGCCAGTGGATCCTGGTGGGAAATCCTGGGATCTGTTCTCTTCTGCAGATGTGGAACACACCGGAGCCACTAGCGAGTTCTATGACAAGTTTACAATCCGCTACCACATCAGCACCATTTTCAAAAGCCNCTGGCAGAATATAGCTCACCATGGTACATTTATGGAAGAGTTCAAGTGAGTAAGAGGCTGTCCCAGGCAGGTCACTGCCACTGGGGCTGGGTGATGCTGCTTCCGTTGTATCTTACATGGCAGAGCTGGAGTGTTCCCAAACTGAGCTCTGGGCAGTACAGCCAGCTTGGCCTGGGGCGTGGGGTTGTTGGTGGAATGTGCAGAGCAGGAGTTGCTGCTGGGGCTGCAGTCTGCTCTGCACACCCCCTGCTCTGCCCTGATACCTGTGTTTGATGTTTTCAGCTCTGGGAAGCAGTTTGTTCGCTACATCAACATGCTGATAAATGACACAACTTTCCTGCTGGATGAGAGTCTGGAGTCCCTAAAACGTATCCATGAAGTGCAAGAGGAGATGAAGAATAAAGAGCAATGGGACCTGCTGCCCAGGGTGAACAGAGCTGTTTTTCAAAGTGCCCTTTACTTATTTTTAATTCTTCATTACGAAACTTTTTTATAAGGGGCAGCACCAAAGAGCTGCTCGTGAGAAGCAGTTCTTGATGCCTTTTTTGCTGCCAGTATGGCCATGGTCACTCTGGATGAGATTCTGCAAAAAACCATCATTCTGCCCAGTTATGTTGTGGCTGGCAAAGACAGTGGTGTGAAGTAGAAATAGTACAAAGTTTCAAATTACTGTTCATTTAATTCTAAGTGGAGAAACCAAGACTTTAACCTTCCTGAAGGAGGTTTGGGAAGATGCTAGCCAGTCAAATTGACTTCAAGGCATAGAAGCTTTTATTCTGTTAATGCATTGGTCCTTGGTAGATTCGTTGCAGATAATTTTAGTCCTGTACCTCAGAGCTTGGCCTTATTAAACAGTAATTGTGTGTGTTGACCCACCAATGTCAGGTATTTCTATTTTAAGGTTATTGATTTAAAAAAAGGAAAAGTACAAAAGGAAAAGCTATAAAGATCTTGTTTGTTGAACATATTCTGGTTTGCTCTTCTGAAGCCTCTCTTCCTGTCTCTGCCTACCAGGAAGGTAAAGCATTACTATAGTTACAAAATGAGCTGGTACATCATCTACAGATTGTTTCACTGGGGAGTGTTTATTATTTATGATGGTGCATAAATTAGAGAGAATTAGAGAGAACTTCATTTGACTCTCAGATCCCAAGCTGGTTTTGAAATATTGGCATTGGATGGAAAGGAAGCATAACCCAGTTCTGCAGCTGTGAGGAGCAGTTAGAGGGTGTAAACAAACTCCATAACCACAGGGGCTTGTTATGCTGTTTGCATTCGTTCTTTAGTGTTGCAGAATTCTGTAGAATTGATGCAGACATTAAGTACTAGGCAATGCAAGTGAGCAGCTGTACCTTAGATTAAAAGCTGTCCCACATCTGTATTTGAGTTACTCTCTTCCTTTTGTCTGTCTCCCCTTAGCACTGTGGCTGTGAGTTTTGTGAGGGACAAAGTAGGAAATCCCATGGCCTTGTGAGACTGTGTTTGTCTTGCAGGATCAGCAGCAGGCCCGGCAGTCGCAGCTGGCTCAGGACGAGCGCGTGTCCCGGTCATATCTTGCCCTGGCAACAGAAACTGTTGATATGTTCCATATCCTCACCAAGCAGGTCCAAAAGCCTTTTCTCAGACCTGTAAGTCCTGCTCAGATTTAAGCTGGTTCCCTGCTTCTCTAACATCTCTGAATAATAACCTGGAAATGTTTGGTAGCACTTAGTCTCCATTCTCCTCCCCTTTCTCCAACTCATTAGAATCTAATTGCTGTTGATGTTATTTGATGTTGAGATTATTACCTGAGTCACTGAGATGGTGTGATCCTTCTAGACAGAAACTGTTTGCATGACATTTTTAATGGCAAACGTGCATAAAGAACAGACACTTCCTGCAAGCCTACCAAATGAAAATTTTATTAGTTAATAATTCCTGATCTTGCTGTGTGCAACTCTAGTGATAATGTTCTTTATCACTGCCTTCACACTGTGATCTGTGTTTTACTTTCCTTTCACAGGAACTTGGACCACGGCTGGCTGCTATGTTGAACTTTAACTTACAGCAACTGTGTGGCCCCAAGTGCCGTGACCTGAAAGTTGAAAACCCAGAGAAATACGGGTTTGAACCAAAGAAGCTGTTGGACCAACTGACTGACATTTATCTGCAGCTGGATTGTGCTCGCTTTGCTAAAGCTATTGCTGATGATCAGGTGAGCTCCAGAAGGATGAAGGAGAAGGGCAAAGCTCTGTGGACAAACAGGACTTTGAAGAACATTCTAGAAGCGTTTCATCTTGCTTGTGTGCTCCCAGGCAGTTTGTCTTGCATCCCTGCAGTTTGTTTTCTTTCAGCAGGTCATCTCTGTTCATACTCTGTCTGCTCTATGTGCATGGGTGTTCCCAGTGCTTTGCAAACCTGTAAACATACACAAATATCCACAGCACTTGACAGGCATAGGAAATTTCCTGAGCACGATGTGCTTATTGGCTACAGCCTCACTGTAAACTGGCAGAAATACTTTGGCCCTTTGCAGGTGGGAGAACTGAGGCAGTTTTGCCTCCCTCCCCCTTCCTCATGGAAACAGGCGGAGCTGGGACCAAGAGCCTCCTTCAGAAAATCAAAGTTCGTCCTCTAGAATAACAGTTTCCAAATTGTATTCCCTCTGAAACCACTTTATTAAATGGCTATGTAATAAACTGACAAAGCACAGCATGTATGAGACAATTAAGGACACCTTTGAACTCCTCATGGTAACATTGGGAGCAAGATAAGCTCTTGCCCAGCTCTGTGTTCTTGTGTAATGTCAGACTACTGAGTCACATCTGTCCATGCCCGTGTCTTTTAATACAAACTCTACAAAGTATAGAGGGGAAGAAACGTTCACAGCAGCTACTTGAGATTCTAGTGGAAGCTGCTTTACAGCACATGAGGCTGTTTGCATGTTTAGTGAAGCAGCAGTATTGGGGTAGCTCAGAATCGTTTTTCTGTAGTTATTTAAGTTCTGATAATTGCAGATGATACCAGTAACACATCTGAAACAGACCTTATGAGGTTGCATGTGTATGATGAATATTTTTATGTGGTTCAGTATATATGAAAGTGAGAATGTCACTCACCATTCATCCACGGCAGCCACAGCAAATGCACAGACTGACGTAGGGATTCAAAAGAAAGAAGCCTGCGGGTGTGAGAACTGGAAAAAAGCTTAATTAACAAAGTGGCCCTTCATCAAAAAGGAGTGGGGGGAGTGACCAGTCTCTTGGAAACTGTCAGTGACAGGAAAGAAACACCAAGGAAATGTGCGGTTGGTTAATGGCTACTGGTATTGGGAGGAAAAAACAAACAAAAAGTTGCTTGATCATGGTGGGATCTCTAAAGCATTTTGAGAGATGTCCCATTTGCAAATCCCAGCAGGCAGGAGAGGGAATGTGCAAATGTTTATAGAGGCCTGGGCACGTTGCCATGGCTGTGGTGATGGGGAGGGCGCTGTGTGTCCTGCCTGCTCAATGGCACTGCTTGCTGCAGTGCACATCAAAGACCTGGGGCTGGGTTGAACACTTTAAAAATCCCAAGGGAAATAGAAATCTGTGAGGCTCAGTGTGTATTTGGTTTCTCTGGATATTCCTACTGCACTGGGTGGCCAATTTCCAGCATTCACTCTCTCTGAGCTGTCTTACTATTTTTGCAACATTGTGGGGTGGGTTTTTTGTTATTTCTTGTTTGGATTAGGAGAAAGAATCACTGCTTTCCCAGTACTGCTTTGCATATTATCAGAGAAGTTAAGAAATTTAAAAAAAATCATTTAATGCTATATTTTCAGCCAAGACTTGTGAGAACAAAAATACAGACAGGAGAATGGCAAGAGAGGTGCTTTGTCTAAGAACAGGTCTAATAATTATATTATTATATTATTAGTCCGGCTCTCTGAGTGTCTTCCTCATTTTCTTTAGGTGATGTTGCCTTTTTTTTTTTTGGTCCTTAACAGTTCTACAGTGGTGATGACTGGTTAAAAAAATCCTAAATCTACCCCAGTGTTGACATTTTGGTGCTAGACGAATGCTACCTACATAGTATTTGCTTTGATGTAAGGTTGTGGTTTCATGTGGTTTCAATGCCGTTTTAAAAATGCATTAAATCTCTTTACTATTTTTATGGCATGTAAGGATACTACAGCTCAGCAAAGTTGTCTTTTTGTGCTTTGCCTGTAGAGGTCCTACAGTAAAGAGCTCTTTGAGGAGGTTATCTCCAAGATGAGGAAGGCTGGAATCAAGTCTACCATAGCAATAGAGAAATTCAAACTGCTGGCAGAGAAAGTGGAGGAAATTGTTGCCAAGAACGCCCGTGCAGAGATTGATTACAGCGATGCTCCAGATGAATTCAGAGGCAAGTGGAGTCTTGTAAACCCTGCCTACCTGGGAAAGAGGGATTTCATTTGTTACATGGATTCCCTGTGTAAATAGAGACTGTATATTGTTTGTGAAGCCTTGCATCTTGCTCCAGTTCAGTGGTGTAGTTCAGGAAATACAGAGCTAGGAGTTCCTTTAATTTTCCCTGGGATTGTACTGTCCAGTCCTGGCCACGCTTTGCTTACGTGTGTGTGAAAACAGTCAGCCCTGATAACAGGGTGGCAATAGGGAATGCTTAGTCCCAGGTCAGAAAGGGGAAAGTGCTCTAAAGATTTATGTCCATTTAACCATTTTCTGTAACTTCAGCAGTGTGCTGGGGACCCTGAGCATTGGTTCTACTCTGTGGGTTTATGGGCAGATAAAACCTGCAGCTGTTTCCTGCCAGTAATGAGCAGACCCTTGTGCCCTCAGATCCCCTGATGGACACCCTGATGACAGACCCCGTGAGGCTGCCCTCGGGAACCATCATGGACAGGTCCATCATCCTGAGGCACCTGCTCAACTCCTCCACTGATCCCTTCAACCGTCAGACACTGACGGAAAATATGCTGGAACCAGGTACCTGGGGCAGGGCCTGCAGGTGGGCTGGGGGAGACACTGTGGGCAGGTCTGGACTTCCCTGGACAGTGCTGAGGTCTCGGGGGGGTGACAGTTCTTTCATCTCATCTTGCACAGAAAAGTTCATTCCCCCTGCTTTCCCTTTTTCTGGGGGGGGACCCTCACACCCTTGCTTTCATAACTACTGGGCTGAAAAAATTATGGTATGTAAATGAGAAATAGCTATTGGTCACGAGGGACTTTCTTACAGTACTGCTACCAAGTAATTTAATCATTGTTCTTTCTCTTATTTTTTTACCTCCCTAGTGCCAGAACTTAAAGAGCAAATCCAAGCGTGGATGAGAGACAAGCAGAACGACCATTGAAATTCCCTTGCAGCGCACGCCCCCAGCCGCGGGCAGAGCAGGGCGTGGCTGTTGTGGCAGGAGGGCAGCACACACACACTTGGAGCTGTTGGTGGCATTGGCACGCCCACGGCACTGACTTGCAGTAGTGACCAGGAGCATGTGGACAAGGAGGAAAGCAGCTTAATTCTTGTACATATATTTAAGTGATAACGATGGTCAATAACACGGAGGACAAGCTAGGAAGTTACTTATGTTACAAAACTGTCCTTCAATATGTCACATTTTGGAGTTTTTACAGCTGAATTATTTTAGCAAAGACGAATGGATCAGGGCAGCATCCCTTCAACCTTGTTTTTTACCGCCAGATATCCGTTAATTTGATTGTGGTTAGAACCTTGGACATTTTGCTGCTAAAGTAACTTTTTTCTCTTTCCCTTCCTTCCTTTCTGTTCCACCCATCAAACCTGCACTGCTGTCTTTTTCTTTTGTAATGCAAAAAAATACAAACCCTCTGAAAATCAAAATCATTCCCCTGCCCTTAAAAGAACATATTTTGTGCGATAACTGTGCCTGCAACAAAGTGTTCATCTTGGGATCGTATTTTTATATTACACATACTTGCCTATTTGGTTTTTAATTCGTGTTAGACACAAGGATAATTTCAAAAAAGCGAAGACTTCACATCTGAATTTTAATTTCCTTTCCTTGAGATGTCCCTTTCCTTTGTGTTGATCAAGATGCTCTGGTACTTGTGAAAAGCCTTGAGATAGAAATACGTTAAAACAGCTGCCACGAATGAGATGCTTGGGAATACCAGGATTTCAGTGACTTTAAAAAAAACAAAATACATTCTTTCAATGCTGCAGATCTATGCTAACTGACAGTTCTGAGCCACTGGAGCTTGTCCGCTGAGAGCAGATACCTTTATCCTTGGAGGCTGCAGTTTGGGGCAGGGGTCATTTTTTATGTTGCTACCAATTTGTATCCATGGCTTGGCCTTACCAAAGCAGAAAGGGTGCAGGAAATGTAGAATTACGTTTTTAAAAAAAAATATAGAAAAAAATATTCACAAACATTTTTATATTACTGCCCCCTGCATATGATACTTGAATTTCCTTTTTAAAAAGGATTTGAAACCACAGTGTTTTAAAATTAAGTTGGAAAAAAAAAGGTTGATTTTCTTTTATTTGTTTTTTTGCCATGTCTTCTGTTCAATTCCTGAATCTCTTGAACTACAATAAATGATACACACTCGCACAGAATGTTTCCTTGGTCGTTCTTGTAAGAATGTCAATGAAAATATAAAATTTACAAATGATTGGGTGTCTTTGTTCAGGTTTTCTGATAGTGGTTTAGGATCTGGAGATAACTTGGTAAATTATGTGGAAAATTTCTGTACACAGAGATATCAGTAATACTTTAAACTCAAGAATGTTCCCAAGCAGGTGGCACTGAGCACCTATTCATAGCTCCTGACAGCTGGTGACAGTCCAGGGGGAATTGTGGTGAGGTTCTGTAGAATCCAGCGTTGACCTTTTAGGTCTGCAAACAACTCTAAATTATAAAATGTGAATGTACTGTTGTGGGCTGGTTGGTTTGTTTGTGAGGTTTTTAGTGGTGCTTCCTCTTACAACATGAATGTGTATTTCTTTTCCCTAAGGATGGGAGAATCCAAAGCTTCTGTCTCCATCGACTGCTGCAAAAGAGAAGATTGTTTGTTGGCTGGTTTTATAGTTATAACCTTCACTGCTTCCACGAATTCAAATCCCCCTCTTCTTTCCTCTTCAGTAAACCACAGATCAAAGCCTGCTCTGCTTTTACCTGCAAAATTCTATAGTTTTGGGTTTTGCCAGAAGGAAATAGAAATGTTTTCGTTTGATGTGGATGTTTTAATCAACACAATGCCCCTCAGAATCTCAATTTATATTTATTCTGCCATTGTACTAGGCTCTGACCTGAGGAATATAAATAGCAAAGTGCATTACTGAAATGTTTTGTCTAATTTTGGCATACATCTATCATTTGAAAACATGTCAATGCAGATATTGCAGAAGAGACAAAGGCTTGACATAAGTGGCCAAAACTATTTTATCTGGACAACGAGTATCAAGTACTTCAAAGGTGTGAGCTCTGACAAGTGTTCTCCCAAATTCTGCATTTTTGCAATGAAATGAAATGTATTTTAATAAAAGCCACTGAAGTGCCATCCTATTGTGTCCGGCCGCAAAAGTGAATCAAACCTCTGTCTTTCAGTGGCTGGTGGACATCGGAGTGACTGAAAAGCAAAGCTGAATTAAAAATCAATCTCCCACAGCAGTATATTGGTTGTGTGACAATTCTTGGTTTAGATAATTAAATGCTACGTGCAGTTTTTGGTGATTTCCCTTCCCATCACTAATGTGTCATTTACCTTCTTCAATCCAACTGTAACCTCACTGAAATAGAGACTTTTTATGAGAGATCACAGAAAGTATCAGTGGAGGGATTTGCGTTTGACACGTCCATGTGTGTGGAGAATGTAAATGTCTCTGGGCTGGGAAGGATTTACCCAGCAATGGCAAACTCACACTGCTGTTACACAGCGAGCTTTCCTCAGAATTCATTGTGCATCACGGCTCTCTCCTTGTCCTCCAGCTCTACACTGGAGACTAGAGACGTTCCCGAGGCAAGCACTGATGCTGTAGCAATACAATTCAGGACAATTGATTCTGTTGTATCACAATTTACACTTATGTAATGGCCCAGTTTCCATCTCTGTCAGCTCCTCCCTGCTGGCAGCAAGGCCAGCTGATGCTGCTGCCGGTCAGAGCTTCAGCCCAGCAGCCCCGGTGTCCCTGAGCCTGCCCGGCGCTCTGCCCTGCCTTAGGGGCTATTCACACCGCCTGCCCTGCCTTAGGGGCTGTGCCTGAGACACTGGAGTGACCCACGTCCCCTCCACTAATAAATGAAAAACATCGCTGCCTTCATTGCCTCGCTGTTTTCCATCATGTAACTTGGCATTCCTGGCTGTTTCTAGCAGATTTCTCAAGACTCGGTGACCGAGGGCGGAATTAACGTGTGTGAGCTGTTCTGTGTGAGCACTCCCCAAACTTGGGCATTGGACGGATGCAGGAACTGCTGTTCCTAAGGAGACACTACACAAACTTGGCTGAAGTAAAATTAATCACAGTGTCTATTGCCATGGAGGGTTACAGCATGCACCCAGTATCTGGGCAGTTTGCAGGAGATTTTGAAACTGGTTGGAGGGTTTTTTTGAGGTGTTCTTGCCCGTTTGTTTTCAGAGACTAGCTGACCTAATTCTCCCTAGATCTAGGTAGAACTTAGCACAGTTACACCACCCTAAAACCACCATTAAATCATCTGGCCCATCAATAGGAAGTATTCAAAGTTCAAATAATGGTATTTTCTAGGACATAGGAAAGCCACCTATTTTTGATTTGTTGAGACTGGCGAGGGAAAAAAGTCACTTTTCACCAAAGCAAAAAATAACTCATTTCGCCAAAAATCTGAACCTTAAGGGGAACAGAAGGGACACAGCAGAGATTAACATAGCTAATAGCCAGGAGGCTGTGAACAGAAATAAACCTTGTTCTGGAACTAGAAATCTCAGCTCATGCATGTTCTCAACGTATTAAATCCAATTTGTCTGTAATGGTGTATGAAATATATGTAATTAAGGTATTTCATGTAACATGATTTTCTTTAAAGTGCTTATAAGCTTAAACATGAACAAGTTTCTAACAGCAGAAACTACCAAATTACTAATGATAAGGAGGACTCAAAGCTGAACTATTGCCACAAAAATAAAATTTTACTATGAGAATATGCATGAAATTATTGAAAGTATGAGAGTTAATACAGCATCGTTGACTAGATTTAATCATCAGCATAAAAATACATTATGAAGTCGAAAAAAATGACTCGGGCTGCTCAAGAAACGTTTTGAAGGGAGGGAGGAAGAATTATTAATCCCTGCCCCCTGAGCTATCACTTTAGGCCTAATTTAGGATCCAAATCCAACTGAATCACATCGAATCGGGAGCTGGGGAATTCACACCGCGTTCCCACAGCGGGAGCGCACCTGCCCCGGGCCCGGGGCCGGGACTGCCCGGCAGCCGCGCACATGAGGCGGTGTCCCCGCTGCTTAGCCCGACTGCCGCCTGCCCGCACAGGACGCCGTGTCCGTGCTCTGTGCCCGCACATGACGCTGTGTCACAGCTGTTTTCAGCCCCAGTGTCTTGTGCCCGCACATAACGCTGTGCCCCAGCTGTTTCCAGCCCGACTGCCGCATGCCCGCACACTAGGGGGTGACTGCACTCGGCGCCACCACAGCACCCGCGCCCAGCTCCCCTCACGGCCCCAGGAGCGCGGCGGCGGCGCGCACGGACACAGCGCGGCGGGCGGTGCTGCGGCCGCCGCTCCCGATAGGTTCCGAGGGCGCAGCGCGGGTTCTGATTGGCTGGAGCTGGCGAGAGGCCGCCTTCGCGCGCCCCCGCGGCGCGGCGGAGGGCTCGGTTCGGAGGGCGGTGCCGCTGCGGCCCGATACCGCTAGGCGGCGCAGGCGGCGCGCGGGCTGTGATTGACAGGGCGCGGGCGGGAGCACGAGGGCTCCGCGACGTGCCATTGGCGGGCTGTGCCCAGGGGGCGGTGCGGCGCGCGGCGATTGGCGGAAGGGGGGCGCTCCCCCCGCGGGGCGGGTGCGCAGCTCGCGCTCCGTCAGTGCGGGAGCGGCGCTGGGGCGAGCGCGGCGCCCGTTCCTCCCGGCGCAGCCTCGCTCTCCTCCCTCCCCTTTCTCCCCTCCCTCCATTCCCTCCCTCGCCCTTCCCGCTCCATTCCCGGCGGCGGGGGGGTCTCCCGGCCTCGGTGGAGGCGGCGATGGGGATGGCCGGGTTTTTCTCGCTGCGCTGCCCCGCCGGCTGCTGACCCCGCACGGCCCGCGGCCCGCGGACACCCCGCGCCAGGTGAGGGGGCTGCGCTGAGGGGCCTCTGCGCTGGCAGCGGGAGCCGGAGCCGGGCGGGGGTGGGTGGGTGGGTGATGCCGTAATGCGGAGGGGGAGGCGGCGATGCTGCCGTGCGCATCTCTGGGGCCCCGTGGAGGGCTGAGGCCCGGAGCGAGGGGGGATGGACGAACGGACGGACGGATGGATGGACGGATGGATGGATGCATAACACTGGGTACCCTGGAGCTGTCAGGGCAGCGGCGCAAGGGCGTGGGGCCCCGCTCGGCCATCTGCCCGATGCCATCTCCTCGTCCCCCGGGACGCTTCCCTCCCTCTCTCCCTCCCTCCCGTCGCTTCCCTTTCTTCCTTCCCTTCCTCTCCTTCCTTCTTTTTTCCCCGGGCGGCCGCTCCCCGGCTTTTCCATCGGCTGGATGCGGCCCGCCGTGCGGCGTTCGGCCGCCCTTGTCCCCCCGTGCGGCTGGGCTGGGGCGGAGGCGGCGGCCGCCGGTTCGGGAGGGGCACAGCCCGCGGGGCGGTGCGGCAGCGGGGCTCCCGGTGCGGGCCGTGCCCGGTGCGGTACCGGGGCTCCCGGTGCGGTACCGGGGCTCCCGGTGCGGTACAGGGGCTCCCGGGCGGGCCGTGCCCGGTGCGGGCCGTGCCCGGTGCGGTACAGCGGCTCCCGGGCGGGCCGTGCCCGGTGCGGTGTAGGGGCTCCCGATGCGGTGCAGGGGCTCCCGGTGCGGCTCCGGGGCTCCCGCGCGGGCCGTGCCCGGTGCGGCTCCGGGCAGCCATGTTGGCAGGATGAGCCGGCAATCCCGGAGCCCGGGCGGGGGGCGGCGGGGCCGGGCCGGGCCGGGCCTGGCGCTCCGGGGCATCGCCGGAACGGGGGCAGCGCCTGCGGTGGAGAATTCGCCAGAAGCAGATGATGAATTTATGTCTGCTTTCCGGAATGTAAATGCGCTCGTACCAAATTCTGAGTTCCAAAGGATATTTCTCTTCGCTTCCAGCTCCTTCTTAGCTCGGTTCTTTTTGCTGTTGCACAACCCAGTGTTGGTAAATAGCCATCTGTGCATGTGATGGGGTTTCGGTGCCTCGCCAAGTTCTGCAGCGCTGTTCGATCTGGCATCTCCACCTGGTCCCGATATAGCAGAGCGTGTGTGTGAGTTCAGCTGAGGGATCACCCTGCCGGCGCTGCCCGAGCTTCATGCGGCACCTAAAATTGGCTCTGCTGGGGGCCCCTCGTTCAGAAACGCCTGCTGCCCCACACAGCTGTTTTGCCAACTTTCCGTGTGCTAATCTCTGCGCTTGTTTTGTTTCTTTAGAGCTCTTGCACTGATTAAGTTGCAAGTCATTTTTTTGTTTTAAAGTTAGCACATTCTGTGATAGGCAGATATGACACAGTTATCTGGTATATGGCTGGTTATCTTAAATAAAAGTGGTGGTTCTATATTTGTGGTGTGTGCTGGGTTTGGATTTGGTGGTTTTTGTTTGGGGTTTTTTTTTGAATGCAGAGATACAGATTTTAAACATTGTTTTGTAACCACTTCGAGCTTGTTGCAGACTTCTCTGCATGTATCAATACTAATTTGAATCTAATCCCTGCTCTGCTTGTAACTTTACTTAAATTAATGGCAATGTGTTTGTATTTTGACATTGCATACAAACTGGTTGGCCCAAACTTTCAAATACATTCAAGTATTCAAGTCTTAATGTTTATTCAAATATTTTTGTGAAAACCCAGACCTAGTTGAGCCTGTGAAGGGTGATTCATCAACACAATTGGGTTTGTCAGCTTGAATACCAATAAACAGACAAGATATTTAGATGATTTTTTAAAATTACTTCATTATTAATATTAAGTATTAAATAATTAAATATTTAACTTTAATATTAAAACCTCACTGTGTGACTTACAGAGTGGGTATCTTTAGTTTCAAATAGGTGTAAAACTAGAATGTAGGATTTGCTTTTTGCTGATGAAACTCCCTATAAACAACTCAAGTGTCATCCACCACCTGTTCTGGAGCCAGTTGTAGATCACCTCACAGACACACACGCAGTTCCCTTTTTGGTTCCTGACTGGATTCATGCAGACTGAACATTAAAAGAGACACGGCTAGTGCACTGCTTCCAAGACATTAGGGAGATGATTCATTCCAGCATGGATGGTAGCCTTCTAAGGCTGTAATGAACATTAAAAAAAAGTCGTCTTTTATGAATAGTCTTCTTCTAAATCTGTACCACGGACTATATTGCATATTTTGGTTTTCTCTTTTTCAAGTTATGTTTCCACTCTGTAGTCAGCATTTTGTAGTAGGAAGTAGTACTACTGGTAAATGTGAACCCTGAAAAACCAGCTGCAGTTTATTTTCTGTGATGCTGTGTAACTTGGGGTCATTTTGCCTTATTTTACCATTCTGTGTGATGAGGGCAATGCTGCCTTTATAAATTGTTATGACCAGTTAAGGTTACTGGTAAGTGGAAAGACCTCTCAAAACCCCAACAGCTTAAATGTATGGAAAGGTTGGCAGATTATGTTGGTTTTGGTTCATTTTCTTATTAATGAAAATTAAATCTTGCATAGTGAATTGATATTCAAAACATCTGAAATTCATGTGCAAATATGAGTAGGTGTTTTGTTTACTTCAGCTATGAAAAATAGCAGAGTTGAAAACAAAAGAGATTTAAAAATATGCCACATCTAATTTTCTGTCAACAGAAAAGTTAGGGTCGGGAAAAATTAGTAGCTGCAGAAATCCAGCAGTTAAATTTTCATGTTGCAGGTGATTTTGTGATCTGTTCTGTGAGGATCTCTTCACAGTTGTGTTTCAGACAAGTCTGTCATTTATCTAGTGCATATGGACTCTCTGGAGGTGTGATTTTCATGCTTTCTTATTGTGAATATGATGTTTAGGGGTACTTGAGAACACACACACACACACATATATATAAGGGGAAACAAACCCACTACATTTCATAAACACTATTATAAGAACGCATTGGACACAAGTTGTGTCACTGTGAACTTGACAGAAATGGACGTTTTGCACCTGACAGATTATTAAATAGTGTTTCATAAACAGGACACTGCGTGGCCGTGTACAGTGACATTGCTGTTTCTAACAGCAATATTCAGGGTCAGTTGTATAATAGTTGGGGGTTGTGTCAGGATTAATCTTGTCACCTGGCTGTGGTGTGAGGGCTCAGGTACTTGTGCAAGGGTCCAGGTATGGAGGGAGAGCAAAATCCACAGGGTGGTTCTGGGAGGGAAGGAGTTTATAATGAAGCTGCGTGTTTGGGACTTTATTCCACACAAAAGTAGACACCTCTGAGGGAGAGGAGCAGTCTCTAGAACAACCCAGAACATCATGTGAATTCATTCCCAGGACTTTTCTTCTCTATTCTATGCTCAAGATTTTAGTGAAGCTTCTTAAAATTCCATCCTAACCCCGAGCTGGTGGTGTGGCTGTGTCATTAATCATTGCTCAACCAGTTTGCTGTACCAGTGACATTGAGATTCAGTTGGCTTGCTCCTAAAGACATTCCTCTAGTCTGATGAGATACCTCAGGTACCTGTGAAAATAAGGAATGCTTTAAATTGCTTCTACTTGGGGGAGTAATTTAGTTTCTGCCTACACCATGTGATGGCATTAATGAAGTATTACAGTTTTATTAAAGACTTCTTGTACTGTGGGAAAATGTGTCATAACTTGAATTAAGCATGTATGAGTACTTTTACCAAGTGTGGAACTTGCTTTAGAGCTGGAATGCTTCTGCTTTAGACCTGCTAATAAGTTTTGTACCTCTGTGATCACAACCCTGAAATGAGCACTTCACTGGATCTGTGGTGTATTGAAAAGGAGAAAAGATGTCAGGATTTCTGGGTGCACGGTTGAGCAGAGTTGAGTTCTGCCCAGGGTAAGTCAGGTTCCAGATAGAAATGCCTGCCTTGAGTCAGGCCACAAATTAATCCAGCTCTGAATCCCCTCTTCAGCAGTGGCCATAGCAGATATTTAGGGTATAAGGATAAATCGAATATAAATATAAATAATAAATATAAATAATGCTCACTATAGTCATCCAGGTTCTGTGTGTCTGTGCCGTGGAAGCTTTCCTAGCCAAGAGCAGGAGCTTTTTAGCAGGACTTATTCTTTGAATCTTACTGCTTTTTGAGGCTGACAGACTTCAGTACTGACCGTGTCCTGTGGCAGTGAGTTAAACTTCTCAGTTGTGGACCATCTGAAAACCTTTCTTTTAATGGAAAAGGCTGGTTGACACCAATACAAACCAACCAACCTTCTGTAACCTTACATTCCAACACTGTCTCAGACATGCCTTGAAGTTTGCATAGTGGGTGTCAGGGATAGTTTCCTGCAACGAAAGTGCTCCATCATTTAGATGTGGTAGGACTTGAACAAGTATTTTGATCATGGACATGAATTTAATGGTGAACATTTGCCTGAACATAGTAATATTTACCCCGAAGGCAATAATTCTTGATTCCTCTTCTTCCTTACAGTGTGTCCTTTAATCAGCAGATATACAAGTAGTTGATGAGTTATTTCCTGGGAGAAGAGGACTTTCCCAGGACTGTAAGGGGTTCTTTAAGGGTACACCCTTTTCTCTGGAGTCATATGTATTGAAAGTCAGTGCGCTGTGGCCCATAACACTTGAGTTAGTTTTAATATTATTGCTAAAGCGTTGTGGCAGCAAGGCTTGGCAGTGCCAGAACCTGGGTATGGGGTATATGGTCATTGCCTCATGATGAAATTTAAGTAGCTGTGTCTTTATTGCTAAAGTTATCTTTGTTAGGTTAAGCCTAACACATGTTGTAACCAGATATTTATTTTGGTATTGGCATCCTTACTTTCTGGAAGAGAACCAAGTAATGAAAACAAATATTTGTATGCTTCAAAAGAACTGCTCCAGGTGACAAACTTTTGACTAGGGGGACAGTGCACAGGTGCTGATAAGTGTATTTCCAGTTCTGCCTTTGAAGTGACACCTTTTGGGGGAAGGGAGGGTGATCTGCAGAGCAGAAATTGCATTCATGAAGTAACTTGGAACCGTCCTAATTTTATCAATGTCTTGAATACAATAGCTGTAAATAACTAAATGATGTTTCTCTCCTTAGAAAACACCAACAACAAGAAGGATAACTTGGAAGGCTCTTGCTCACTTTCAATTCCTTGACTGCACTACAACCAGCCAGGATGTCGGGGGCTTCGGTGAAGGTGGCTGTTCGGGTCCGGCCCTTCAATTCCCGAGAAACCAGCAAGGAGTCCAAATGTATCATCCAGATGCAAGGCAATTCAACCAGTAAGTTTATTTTAATCTCGTAAGGGGGTCTTTCTCTGTTCCCAAACTTCCTACTTAAATATTTTCTTCTGTTAGACTGCAAACTGTGTACATTGTATCATCTGGAATTAATCTTTTAGTTATTCTCCTTTTCTGAGGCGAGATTATCTCTGAATGTGACTAGAAAGTCTAAATCTCAAGTATCTTGATTTTTATGCAGTTGTTCATAGTGTTTGGTTCTGCTGATCTGAAAATTCTACAAGAAGATTGGAGTACCAAAGTGAAAACCTTTTTGTGAGCTTCAGTGTTTGGAAATATTGTGTGGGTAGACAGACATGGGGATACATTGCAGACCACCACGTGATAATTGTGGGGGTGTAAGTCCTGCTTGAACCTGGTGCTTTAGTTCTTGGTGTGCTTATTCTGCAGTATGTACTTCTGGTTAAGAGCATAATTTGGGTGAGAAAGCTGAGATGAAAAGGGTATCAAGTTTTATGCTTTCCAGAGCAGGTCTGTCTAAACAACAGCGAAATAACAGACTACGTAAAATCATCTTCTTTTCTAACCAATTAGATGTGTTAAGCTTCCCATATAATTGTTGTGGGTGTAATTTGGAGAAGACTATTCTGTGGGAAAATGTGTGTGGGCACACCTTTCTTGGTTGTTGGGTTGGTTGTTTTCGTACTTGAGGTCCAGGCAGTATTGACAGCATTTGAGGGAGAATCATCCTCATTGCAGCCCAGCAGCTCTGCCATAAACTGCTCCTCTTGGGGCAGTTTTCATTGTCAGGTAATCAAGTAGAGCCATCTTGTCTGCAGCTGTAGGAAGCAGCACTCCAAGAGCACTGAGTTATTTCACTGTCTGATTACTTGAGTGTTTACTCATGCCTGTTCACACAAAGGAGGTTTCATACAGGCCTCTCCCTTTTTTTTTAGCCAAGGTTGTACGTCAGCCTGCTTGTGCTTCTGCAATGGAATTTAAGTCCTGGTTGTGGTCAGTTAAATTATATAGTGTTTATGGTTTCATTGGAAGAGAGGTGTCATAGAGAAGAGAGCTTGTTTTTTACTGCAGAAAGTTCTTATCTTCAGACCTTATGTGCAATACTACCCAAAGAAACTTTTTTGGGGTTGGATTTCAAAATTTCCATTTAAGGTAGGGGTGGAAGGGGTTTGATATCATCTCAGGTAGAACAGGCACTTGTATGCCATCATTGGATCCCAGTGGAATGGGAGAACTGTAAACTTCATTAGAGGACATTTGTTATGGAAATGCCACCAAGCTCTGGGCTCCAGCAGCACCACTGGCTACCTCTGTAGCAGCTTTTCTTGCCGCAGTCATCCCAGCAGTAATTTTAGATGCTGAAGGTGTTTGAATTGCAGGAGCCTGTGGAAGCACCTTGTTTGTGGCACAGCAACAAGGGTGACCAGTCAGTGTCTGGCTGTTTTTGTCTGAGTTGGAGCTGTGGCCTGGGCCAGACTCTGGTTCTGTTTCTGAATGCTAGAGGAGCACTACAATGGCACATTTCCAAGAAGCTGCATCAGCTTTCCTAAGGAGAAAAATACTTCACATTTATCTGATTGGAAATATCTTTACAGAAATTACTTCTTTTGCTGTATTTTATACTCTGAATTGTTCTAATCTGCAGCCTTTTATTTGGATGCTATGGCTCTGATCAAGCTGGGTGATGTGACAGATGGTCAGGTTTAAGTCATCGGGGCCATTACAGGCTGTGGAAAGGAATCATCAGTTCCAATAGTTAAACATTGTTACAATCTGTGGGATATTTTTCCCTGTGTTTCCCTCTTAGAGGAGAAATACAAGAAAGCAATGGACAGAGGAGTAGTTTGAACAGAAGAGGATTGTATAATAAAGGATGTGAATAAGGCATTTTTGTTGGGGGAAAAAAAACAGCAGAAATCTTTTCTCTGAAAACTCTTCCTAACCAAGTTGTCTAACACACATAACTTCCAGCTGAAATGCTTTAGCTGGTATGCTGCTAGGCTGTGAGTTAGATTTGGGGGCATAAGTGCTGTTCTGCCAAAGATTCTTTAATTTTCATGATGCTCAGGTTTCTGCAGCCCCACGGTTACATTATTGAGCTCCTCATTATTAAGGTCTGAACTTGCTGACTAAAGGCTGAGCACATAAAGTGAAATTAGTGGATCTGAGACTCATATCTGATGCAGCAATTTGCAAATAAAGGGAATTCGGTAGTAATTCAAGACTAAGGAGTTCCTGCTTCACACCTTCAAATGTGCCAGTGAAGTGATCAAGGTTTAGGTGTCTTGCCTCTGAGAAGGTTATTTTTTCATCTGTGCACTGATGGAGTTGACAGGAGGCAAACCTGAGAGGGTGGTGATACTCTGAGCAGTGACTATTTTAAGCCTCCAGGACAGTTAAAGTTCCCTTATCTTGGAATTAAAGCCTAAGGGACTGTCATGATACCGGATTGAGGGGACAGTGTGAAGTCTGATAGCTAAGAAGGGATTTTGACAGTTACTTGAACTTTAATTCCGTATGTATTGATTGAGTTATTCTGCAAATCCTTTATGGGTCCTGCGTTTAAACTTTGTCCAAGTCTGAGTTTTGTAAATGTATTGGCAGAGACTCCTGCATTACAGTGAAACTGAGGCAAAGGGCTTAGGATTATGTAAAGGGAAACTGTATAAAGATACAGATAATAAAGTGTATGACAGGTGTACTTTATTTATAAATCATTTTAGATGAATATATGGAAAAAGGAGTGTTTTTTGACGTACATAATGAAGTAGGTTCTTGAAGTCAGGATGCCACCAGGGTTGTTGCCTGACATGCTGCTTTTGTTGGACAGTTTCTGTGTGAATTTGGCTGTTCAGGGCTTTGGGGATTGCCTGTCATTCACAGGATGCTTGCCAGCAAAGCAAAACGTCCCTCTGGGGTAGAAAGCTTATGCTCAATTTCGTTACACACTTCTTTGCCTTAGAAGCAAAACAACATAGTTTGCTTGTCCACTCTTATAGAATTTACTTGTTATCCTATCTGCCTTTAATGTCATTTCCTCCGAGGAGATCAAGACCTTTAATAAGGGTCCATAGTTGGTCTCTGTCTTTATCATTTCTCCTTGTTTAAAAATGTCAATGCAGCTGAATACAGTTCTAGGTATGTCTTAATCTCAGAAAAAGAGAATTCATACTAAGATCTTTAACCCATAGTGTTAGGGACACTTAGTGTGAGTAACTGGGAGTTCTGTTTTTCTGCTGGAAGGATGCAAAATACGGAAATTTTGAAGTCAGTACTTGGAACATATTATTTGTCTTTTTCTTTTGTCTGCTCTACTATTCTGCATCTTGCGCTTATATTATCAGTCTTTATGTCATAAATACACATTTCAAAACTGAGATTCTGCAGTTCAGCTGAAGTCACGTGTGCTGACTGCATCAAGGGGCCGGAGTTTGGCAGAAGGCCAGTGCTGCTCTGATCGTATCTGTTTGCAGATGGGATCCATTTGAATGATACTGCCAGAAGTTCTTCAGTGGACATGGGAGAAGTGAGGGTAGGGGAAGAAAAGGTGATGGAGGAATCTTAGAGACAGGACGAGTTAGAAGCTGTAAAATTCTGCTATATAAGTTAACTTGGGAATGCAAAATATTTTCCAAAGAAGAGGTAATGTCACCATCAAATGAGTAATTAAAAAACTCAATCCAAACAGTAATTGAGTGAGATTAATTTCAGAAAAGGCCATCTTTTAAAATAATCATCACTTAGAAATCATCCTAAGAAACATAAGCTTTGTTTTCAAAAGCACCTGCTAAGCAAGTGAATTAAGTTGGTGGAAATGATGTTTTCATTGGGAGTTCTGAAGAGTGTATTCTTTAAATTACTGAATAGGTGGCTTATCATGGCCAAACTCACAAGTGGCTTTTTGAAATAAATGATTAAAGTATAGATCATGGTTTTCAGCATATCTTAATCGAATATGTTTTGTCTTTAATTCCTGCTTTTTCCAGGTTTTGTTCAGAAAAGTTTACACCAATGCGTCTTGCTCACAATGTATTAATTACTTATTCCTGTCCAGTTAATTGACTGTTTTTGTGGTGAGTGGGAAAAAGATTCTGCAGTGTAATACATGAAAGCTGAGCTATAGATCTTAGAGTGTTTTGTGTGTCAGTAGTTCTTGTGCTCATTCTTGTATGGGCTTTTCAAATGTAACAAATATAAACAACGTTGGCAGCTGCTGCCTTGGGTTATTGAGCACAAAAAAGAAGCTGTTCTGTGCCTAAAGACTCCTCGAGTGTTGTGCCTTTTCTGGATTTGGTTTTGTTTGTTTGAGGGATTTTTTGCTTTGGTTTTTTGGTTGGTTTGTTTGTTTATTTTGCATTTTTTTGTGGAAGTGATTTGATAATCTGGCCTATAAATAAATAATGCATAAATAAAAACAAATGAAATTGAAGCAGAGGTTCAAACTAGTAGCTACAAGACAGCATTTAAATAGTAATCGCTAGCAAAGAGCCCAGCAGGCTTATTCTTTTAAAAATCTAAATACATGTGTAAAAACTGAAACAAACAAGGAAATAAGGAATTACCCTCCTTGGAATGTGTCTGTTGCATTTAATTGTGCACTAGATGAATGAAAATAGAGTTTAGCATCCTGTATGTGCAAGTGACAGAGCAAGCCGAAGTTCTCAGAGTGTAGTTCTGTGATTGTTGTATGTTCTGGTTTGTCATAAACTGCACCAGTGGAAAGGTGCAGCTGCACAGTCCAGGTTACCTTGGAAGGGCTGAGGGCACCTGGATCCTCAGGTCTGCACTGCAAATTGCCTCTTGGCATTTTAACGCAGCTGTAGGCTCTGTGTTTCAGTAATGTTGGCAGGTTCTTTGGTGGCTGCTGAAGGTATTGGACGTTTAATAAAAATAGGTCTTGTGGAGTGGTCCCATTTGCCAGCAACAATAGTCCCAGCTGCTGCTGCGGACATGTGGCTGTCAGCTTCTCATCCAGGCATCCCTGGCATCAGAAAACCTTGGGAAGACATTCTGCTGTTCATTTGTAGAGGTTGTAATGAAAAAAAAAGTGTATTTCTTCTAATGGTTGTTTTGTTGTTTGGGGTTTTTTCCTTCCTAAGGTGCATAAACCTCAGATCTAGACTTAAATGTTTAAATAAAAACAAACCAAACCAAAAAACCTAATACAGAAACATCTTGTTTTAATTTCTGCTTGGCTTTGTTTTTCTTTACTTTTTTTTTTTTCTTTTAAGTTGTGTGCTGCTTTATGCAGGTCTGGGGCAAATTAAAAATGGGTGGGAAAGCAGGACAACTTAAAAGGCTTTTGATTTATTGCATGTTTGTCTATATTAGTGGTACTTGAAATATAATACAAAAGTCAAAACTATTGAAAGGTTCACAGAGTAAGGTAACCTCATCAATAATTCAGCCATCTCTTTTATTGATATACTTTTGACTTGCAATCTGTCTTAGGAAAATAATAATTTTAGATATCTCAAAGAATAAGCATATTCCCTTTCTAATGCCTTGTTCCTGCCAAAAAGCATTGCTTCTTAAAGCATACAGCTTGGTTTTCTGTTTGGTGGGTTTTTTTCTTTCAAGTGTTTGTAGTGTTTTCTACTTGTACCTTGCAGGATGAGGTTGTCTTGGGAAGATAAACAGCGTTGCAGGAATGTCACTTCACCCCTACCCTGATTTTTCTGGTCTGTAAATCCTTGTTAGTGGTGCAAGCTAAATGAATGCTTGTCCAATACGATAATAGTGCCCTGCATTCATGGTGGGTGTGTTATCAAAACAGGCTGTTTATGGGGAGATAAATGGTGTCACATGGAGGATGCCTGAATGGTCTTGTGGTTGAGGTTTGAAAGACAAGTCAAAGAGGTCACAATAGCAGAGGTTACCCAAACTCTTCTGGTGACTGTCCTGTTACCAATACGAGCATTAGAGTTCCGTGTTTTGCAGCATTGGGGATTTCTGTGTCCACAAGTCTTCTTAGTCACTGTCTCTGAATGCCCTGCAGTATTGACAGTTCATATGTTTTGCTACAACCCTGGAATATTTTTTTGGAGAAGAAATAAAAATGTGGATTTTTTACGTGCTTGATTTTCCTTCTAAAGCCTTTCTCACAAGTGAATAAAAATAGCTTGAAGTGTTAATTCTGCACTGTTAAAAAATTTAGATGGTGACTTTGGGGAGCTGGGGGAAGATGAACATTTAATGATCTTTAAACGCTAGAGATGCAAATGCTGGTTCTGGAGTGAGACTGTGGGATGATGACTAGGGTGTTCCAGCTGATGTTAAATGCAGTTAGACTACAATATGTTATGAAACTAGTGTGGAACTGTAGCAGAGAGGTATTACTAATGAACCCTGAGGAGTTTCTGTCAGTGGGATTCTCCATGTGGAATGCTTCCCCGTCAGCATTAGTGTCCACTGACACAGTTAGGCCTCTAGAGGTGATTCTTTTAATCAAATGCTTGAATAAACTGCCACCTTTCAGTATGGAAGTAGAAGTAAAGAGAATGCAAATTGTTAATAGGAACTACTTGAAGAATTGGGTATTTTCATTCACTACACAAATTCTTGCAGAGACATCCACTGTTAAGAACTGACCAAACTGACTTAAGTACTGGACTGAAGTCCTTAGGACCTTGCTCCCCAAGACTGCAGTGCTACGTGGTCGTCTCTTAATGTATTTCTGGCACATGTCTGAAGGTGAAAATGGTCTTAGGAGAGGCCAGTGGCTCTTGGTGATGTCCAGTCAGAGCAGCAGGTGAAGGGAGGTGCTGGTAAAACATGAGCCCAGGATTCAGCTGGAGCACTCACCCAGCCCCACACAGGCCTGCCACTGCCTCTGCTCCAGGACATTCCAGGTAATCCATTGACCATGCAAGTTTGGGAATGGTTTTGGGTCAACTTTCCAGCCTGGGAGAGCCGTCTGGTGGGGCTGGCTGGTGCCTGCTGCAGAGCCTGCTGGCGTGCTGTGCTCCAAGGGCACCAGCTGGAGAGCTGGTATTTATAGCTCGTGGATCTGTAGGAGCAGCTGAGGATGAGAGCGGCTTTCCAGCAGCTTCTGTGCGCGAGCGCTGGCCCTGCTCTGGTGCTGCTCACTCCCTCCCCCAGCCAACCTTTCTCCCAGTGCACGGCCGAAATTCCACAGTGGGGAGAGAATCCGGTTGAATTCCAAATGAGCTGTTCTTAGCTTCTACTTGGTTTCCTTCCCTTTTAATGATTTGAAAAATGCAAACAATGCTTTGAAAAGCAAGCACTGCTTCATGAGCTGGAAGTGTCCATTTCCCTTCATTTATCTCTTATAATAACAGCCCTGAAAGTCTGTCTTATAAAAGCACTATGGCCATAGATCTGATTGCAGCGTATGCCTAGGAAAGAAGCCTGTATTAAACGTGTCTTTGTGGTGTTATTCACATTCCAGCAAATAAAGAATGCCTGCTCCACCCTGCTCCCTGTAAGGAACATGTTCCCATTGTTGTCATTCTAGTCTGCAGATGGTGCAGATATATTTTCCAGACCCATGTTTTTTAAGACACTCTGTATTTAATGTTAATTTGGTCTTGTGGAGTCAATTCTGAAAGCCCCAGGTTTTTTTTCATTGGATAAATTGTTTATTCAAACATAATAAAACTACTGCTTATATTGATCCAAATAGAGTTTGAAGAAGGCATAGAAATCAATTATTTTGTATTTTGCCCCCAGAAGTTGCTCCTTCCAAAGTTCTGTCGAAACCAGAATGATTTTTGAAAATGTCTGCCTATTCCTTTACTAATGATTGAGGAGAACAAAAGTGAAGACCGTGCTTTTCTTGCTAGCTGTTGTCTCTGAGTGGTGGCATTTGGTAGGAATGTGTGCTTGGGCTACAATAATGCTGCCACAGGGGGAATTGTTGAGGCTGGTGTGAAGCCTCTCTTCGTGAGAAGAAACCTAATTTTATTTCATATGTAGAAATTAAAGAGGTTCTGTGCCCTCAGCATTGCCTGTTATGGTAGCAATATGGGAATGGCAGATGTTGACGACAAAGCAGGCTGTGTTGCACAAATCCGGGAAGGTCGGTTCTTCCAGTTCCATACTCGACTTTCATCATAATTGGGTTTCATTTCTTATTAGGCATTGTTTGTTTGTTTGTTTGTTTTTTAGAAACCCCTCAGTGTGTCCGTCCCTTCACCCCCTTGCTAGCACAGGCTGTGTAGCAGCTAATCCCAGGCTGAAGGCTGGGTTAATTCTGGCTGCTGGTGTTTATCTGAAGGGCAGGCTGCAGCCCGGGGTGACTAATGCGTGCCAGGCTGCTGGCAGCCAGCCCTGCGGGGTGGCTCTGCCCACCGGGCTGGGCAATCCACTGACTCGCCTTTAAATGCGCTGAGGGTAAGGGAATCATTTCAGCTCTTGCCTCCTGAGTGCTTTGCACTCTGCCTGTCCGTTCCAAGAGTTTATTCGAAGGAATTGTGTGTGCTCGGCATCCCCAGATACTGAACCGCAGATAATTTCTAATCTGCCAAATTTGTGACATTTTGCTGAGGAGCAGCTCTGACTGGGATGAGAGCAGATCAGGCTTGGACTGCGAATTCAGTGTCATAATCTGATACGAGTTTGGAGTGGTTAAAAAGCACTTCTAGTCGTTCTTTGTGCCTGCAAAAATATTTATGTGGCTGAGTAGACGGGAATGGAATGAGGGGGCTGATCTTGGCTAAGTTTCCTTGCTTTTGTGGATTTTTTTTCCTCCACTTTGTAGGCTTCCCACTGTCTGTTTACTTGGTTAGTTTTAAAGGAGACTGGAAGTGTAAGTCCAGAAATGAAGGCTTGAAATGGGAATGTGTTTGTGTGTGTTCAGGAAGGAGTGAGAAGACAGAATGCTGATTCCAGTTGGAAATACCCTACAAGATTTTAACTTTGCATCAGCTCTCAGCTGTGCTGCATGCTCTGGTTATAATTATAAAACAAAATGCATATTTGACCTGTGCTTTTTGAATTTCAGCTTCAGAAATGAAAATTGGATTAGAAGGCAAAAGATTTGGATGTCTAAAATTACAATAGGAATGCAATATAATACATATTATGAAATATATGGGTACTATTTCAGTAGTGATCTTTCAAGTATTGCTACAGTGTTTGCTAAAAAACTAGGGATGAATTTGAGCTCATAGATTTGAAAGGTTAAAAGTATATGTTATTTTTGTGCTAGCTGATAAAGCAGATGGTGGATGGTATATAAAATGTTAATTAAGGAACAAGTGGGATGGACTGTGGAAATAAAAATGCCAAAAAGATGAAGTTGCCTGTTTAAGTAAGGGTATGTGTTAAAATCCACATGTTTTGTGGAGATTGGTCTGTTACTGTTGGCAAAGCACATCTAAAAGTATAATTCTTGCATTTGTTGTGCTCGTGCTTTCTCCTTGTATTCCTCTGTAGGGCTCTTACTGTGTACTTGCCCTGTACAAGGACCAACCAGTATTCGGGTCTTATATAATACTAAAAAATTTAGATTATTTGGTGTGAAGAAATTTCTTTTTAAACTGCCTTTCCTTACCTTTTGCTCAGTGAGATATAAAATGTTTGTAGTTACAGGTATCAAAAAGTCCACCAAACTTCAACAGCTAAGCAGCTGAAAAGAATTGTAGAAATTGCTTGAGCTCCAGAGAATATGTGAATTACTCCTGCTCAGGGAAAGCTCAGCTGGGTGAAGCAGCTCAGCCTGGCTCCCTGTACAGCTGTAAGGGGAGACGAAGCCTTTCAAGTGCAGGCTGTGCCTCTGGGTGGGCATGGCACTGGCTACTGCATCAGCTGCTTCCCGTGGGCTCTGCTGCACACCTCTTCACACAGTGTACTTTTATCTGTCACAATTTATGACCTGTAATTACTTTATTTGCGTACAAAGGTAGAAAACAGATTTAAATAGGATTTCTTAAGGAGAAGCTAATTGAAAATTTCCAGAAATTCGTTATTCAAATAAAGAAAAATTATAATATGGGCATTCATTTCTCTCAGCTAAATCAATGATTTGTAGAAAATATTTTAATCCCATGAACATTCCCTTGGGGTTTTTTTGGCCTTCCATTCCAAAGGTAAATGATGGGCATTAATCCCCGCCATGGTTGCTGCTTTGATCCCAGAAGAGGTTTCGGGCACTGCATCAGAGAAATATTATCCTCAGCTTGTTTCATCCTTCTCACCTTGGGGCTCCAGGTGGCACCTGTTTCAGTAGCAATGGTGTAGCAGACAGTGATTCTGTAAAATCTTGCTTCCAGTGTCTCTTTGGTGCAGAAAGCTTAGCTTGTGGGAAGCTAGAAGATACCCCATGAGCTAATAAATTGGCTCTTGGTGAAGCAAGGGGCCTGAAAGAGGGATTTTCTCAGAAACTGGCCAACTCCACATCCAGAGCTGCTCCGGTGCCATGCTGATGGTAATTATAGCTGTAGCACAAAGCAGCAGTGTCAGTTTGCAAACAGAAGAGTTAATTGCCACGTTGGACCTTTGAAATAGCAGATAAACAAATTTATTCGGTAAGATAAAAAGACTATTAATGTGTTCCTGCTGTGATGGCCTGCCTTATTGCCTTTCTCATTTCCTGGGGCTCTGTAATTAAACCATTAGCGTGTGGACCGTGCGGTGAGGCTGCTGTGGGGAGAGGAGATAGATGACGACCTATTTCATGATTCACTGAGATAATTCATCTTGGCCTTGCATGGTTTAAAAACCAAACAAAGTGACTGAAAAGCTGTTAGCAGTCTTGTGGATATTGGAGACACTGGAAACAGTCCTCTTTCTGTTTTGATTGTATTTGTTTCCTTGTTCAGTGGAAAGCAACAGGTTGAGAAACATGGTACATAAAATCAGAGTTGCCAAGTCAGTCTAATTTCTTTTTTCCCAATTTGGCACATGAACTTTTAGGATAAAGCTTACCTGTACTATAAGAAGCCTTTTAATTTCTTCAGAAATATCCATTAAAAGTAGCTAGATTTCATGGGTTTTCTTGTCCCTCCAAAGATGATGCTTAGGCAATAGATACCTTCAAGTGAGGTCAGTTATTTCAGTTTGAATTCCTGGTTTCTCAGCTGCCTCATCTTCCAGGTGTTTTAATCACGTTATTGCCTGCCTGATCACTGGTTTTAAACCCAGACCAGACATCAGGCATCACTAATGTTGGCAGCACCCACGTGGTGCTCCATGCTCCAAGTGAAGAGGGTTTCAGTCCAGCTGAAATCTGTTGAGATCGTAATCTTGTATTTTCTCATCCAATCAGCTCCGCTGGATTAATTTGTAGACTGAACATTCTGTGAAAGGAGTGGTTCTGAAAATGGAGGATGTAGCCTGTGTGCAAGAAACAGAAACAGGAATGAATAGACTTCAGGCTTGGAGCAGAAGCTGAGTGCAAAGGCTGTGTGTGGATCACAGTGGTGAGGGGCAGCATGCATGCAGAGCTCCCCGCAGCTGGGAGGGTTTCTCTGACCCATTCCTGCTGCAGTGGAAGGTTTTGGCCAGGCAGCTGCATTCCCAACCTCTGACAGAGCAGCTTTCCAGCACATTAACCTCCCTTTCCTGATACACTTCTCAAGATATGCTTTGCAAAAACATGCGATCTAGAAAGTGATTTTCAAAACAGTGAGCTGAGCATGGAACTCAGTGTGAAGGGCTGAGGAAAGTCTGTCTAAGAAAATATCAATAATAATAATACTAACAACAATGGTTTAAAAAGAGAAAAAAAATGGAGCCGAATGGAATGACTTGCATAAATCACAGAGCCTGAACTTTTCTCCAATGTGATGGATCAATTTTAGGCTGGAAGCAAGAAAGGGAAACTAATGGCAAGTTTGTAGTGTCTTTTCAGACACTAAGGTGGAGATTCTATTGTTTGTACTGCTTTTTTGGGTGGGGACTTCCAGCTACAAGGCATTACGACTCCCTTACCTTTCAGAGCTTTGATGTCAAACTTTTAAATGAGAAATGAGGAATTGTTGAGTTGTAGAGGTCTGGAGTACACAGCAAGGAGAGAACTAATTTAAGTTTGAGGCAGGAAGCTGTCTTTGGGATTTTTGTTCTCTTTAGGGCAGGTGTGAGTGTGAGTGGAGCTGTAGTGCTGTTCTGGTAAGGCAAGTAAAGGGAAGCCAAAGCCACAGATGATTGCTTAGGTTACAGTTTGTTCTGTGTTGATGCCCGCGTTGCTATCCAAAGCCACAAGCGTTTTTTGCAATTTGATACTGTGCTGGTGCATATAATTCATTGGCTTTGCATGTCTGTCAGCTTTTTTTAAGGCAAGAATGTCAGCACAAGGTGCATCCAAGTGAAATGGAGTTGGCCACCAGAAATAGAGTAGCAACTGTTGCTATTTGCAATTCAGGCAGTGATCTTTTCTCCACACTGTCATTTTGGACAACAGCCCTGCTCAGGAACACAGCATCTGGTAGAGAAATGATTTGATTTTAATGGGGATCCTGTAACCACGTTTTCAGAGATTTTGGTGAAACAAGATGCTAGGTTCATGTTTGAAATGGTAAGAGCTGTGGGTGATGTAATTTTTATTCATCACAGAAGGAAAGGGTCAGCCCCCATCTCCCAAAGCATAACCTAAGTGGCAGAGTATGTGAGAAATAAGCATCTTCTTTCTAGGATGTCTGGTATCAGGATGTAAATCATCCCCAGGGAGACTGCTGACACCTTTGTATGGCTTATTTCCTTTTGGACTTTATTTGCACACACCACAGTTAGTGTCTCACTCCCAGGGGCAAATTGCTGCTTTAGGTGCAGAGGCAGATGTGTAAATCCAAGGTGGTTTATCTAATACCCTCAGGACTATGCTTTTTTACAGTCCTGCTTACACAGATGGTGTTGAAAACAGCTGCTGGAAATAATAGATTTAAGTATTTCCAGCACGGTAGTATCAAAAAGAAGGAAGCAGTGGAGATTCACTTCTGCAACAAGGGCTGTGCTTATAAATTACCTTCCCTGGAATACAGAAACTACAGGCATGGTGTGTGCCTTTCCAATGACTGCTGGATCCATTGTGTATTGCTCCCCTACAGGTAAAGGTTATACCAAGCAGTTTTGTTGCTGGGAAGGAAAAAAGCCCCAAAGTACTAAACCCACCAACCTAAAGGTATCTGGAAAAGCTTTTGTTGATTGTGTGGAATACACAGAATTCTGTTAAGCAACAGTATATTCCTCCTACGAGTTTTTTTCTTGTCTCATTTAAAATGAGTCCTACAGAAATAATACTATTAGGAAGCAGTGAGTCTGTTACTTCAGTCTTCCTACTCGTATGCCTTGTGGCAACTTTGGATACTCGGATTCACAGACCAGCCAGCTTACTAACTATGCTCCTACGTGTCAGGTTGGCTAAGAGTTTGAATTTTATTTCCTGTAGGTATTATCAACCCAAAGAATCCTAAGGAAGCACCAAAGTCCTTCAGCTTTGACTACTCTTATTGGTCCCACACGTCGGTAAGTGCTTTTACAAGAAAACCTGGTTTTGTTGTTGTCGCTATTTGGTTTGATTTAACATTCTCTTCTGATCATGCCACCCCTGTCAGATGTTTCTATTCTTTCTCACCCACATTCAGGTTAAAAGCTTGTCTTGTATGTTGTGTTTCCCTGTTTGGGTGAGAGCAGAAAGCTAAAACTACTTGTAAATATTTGAAAGATGACTGAAAATATTCCCCAACAATGTTCCGAATATTTTAAGGATGTGCATATGCCACGGTTAATTCATTTTTCCTCTTGGACACGTGACAGTTGCTCAAGTTCTTACAGTTCAAGGAGATACATGGTCTGGGTTTCATCTGCATATCTTCTTATCTGGAAAAGGCAGCACAGTGATCCATGTGTCCAATAGCTGCAAAAGCAATAAATTCTCATCCAGCTCCTGCGCCCCACCCTTCTGTGAGCCGCTGCTGAGCTCTCACTGACTTCCAGTAATTGTTCTCCAGCAGAACTGTGTTGTTCTGCCACCTCCTCCTCCCCTGCCTTGTTTTCTAAAAGACGTAGAAAGAAGGGATAATGCATTTCTCTAAGATTAATTTTAGTAACTTGGATGGTGAAATAACACTTAATATTTCTGAGCAAATTTGTGGTCAGACTGTTTTCACAATAAAACACTCGCCTCTCTCACTGAGTTTTTCAGAGCAGCCATGAAAGTTGATTATAGCCCAGTCACAGGAACATTATGAACAGAATGCACGAAAACTAGCAGATAAGCAGCATCAAGGAACAGAAGAGGTCTGATAAAATCTTGATCCCAACGCTAGAATGTTAGCACAGCTAAATTTATCCTGATTTCAGGAGCAGGTAATGTTAAAGTACAACATTTCAGGAAGCAAGAGAATGCTAGATTAAGAATAAGATACACTCACAAACAATGCAGTGACACTGTCATTGTTGTTCTTCTCCGTCTTGTTCTGCCTTGGGAAAAACCTGTGTGTAAAAATGGCCTAATTTACCTCTTCCTAAGGGATTGGCCTACAAGATAAAAGTATAAAAAAAGCTAGTTGCTTGTTGAAATGCTTCTCAAATGATAAGGGAAGTCTGTATTTATGCTGCTTTGGTGTCTTTCCAGCCTGAAGATCCCTGCTTTGCATCTCAGAGCCGTGTGTACAATGATATTGGGAAGGAGATGCTCCTGCACGCCTTTGAGGGCTACAACGTGTGCATCTTTGCCTATGGGCAGACTGGGGCTGGGAAATCCTACACCATGATGGGCAAGCAGGAGGAGAGCCAAGCAGGCATCATTCCCCAGGTAGGACTGAGCCCAGAAAGGGAGTTTGGGTTTGGCAGCTTCTTCAGACACACACTTGTGTTCCATATTGTGGTAAGAGTTAACAGAACTAAAGCTTACTGCTGATGTTATAGTACAGAATAATGATACTGCTGAAACCTAGAGCAACTGTTGAGGTACTAGACAAAGTAAGGTTGCTAGTGATGTAGGATTGAGGTGAATTATCTTCCCAGTGATGCATTAGGTTAATTTTCTTCGGCTGCCCTCATTCTAAAGCCATTTCCATGACATCTCCTGGTAGTTACTTGTTACTTCTCAGTAAAGACTCATTTCTGACTTGGGCTTAATCTCTTTCCAGCTATGTGAAGAGCTGTTTGAGAAAATCAATGACAACAGCAATGAGGAGATGTCATATTCTGTAGAGGTGAGTGTGTTGAGGGATCAAAGAATGTCTGTATGCTGGACATCAAACTGAGCTTGGGTGCTGGCTTATTGTACAATTTTTCATTACACACCAACGTTTTCTGAAATGGTTGGAGGATCTATACATGGATGCAAGGCCAGCAGCTTATGTCAGAGATGTGATGCAGGAAACTTTTGACTCTTGCCTCTGCCAGTGTTTAAGCTGTTAAATGACCAGAGACACCCACCTACTGCTTTCTCGTGGTAGGCTGGGGGGGAATTTTTTCCACTGGCACTCTGAAATGCTGTGGAGGAGACCTTCAGAAATACTGAATTGTCTGTGAAAATTCCTGTTTTCAGGTGAGTTACATGGAGATTTACTGTGAGAGAGTCAGAGACTTGTTGAACCCGAAGAACAAAGGGAATTTGCGGGTGCGAGAACATCCCCTCCTTGGACCCTATGTGGAAGATCTGTCCAAGTTAGCAGTCACATCTTACACAGACATTGCAGACCTCATGGATGCTGGGAACAAAGCCAGGTTAGTGATGGGAGCGTGTTGTATATTTTTATCACTGTTATGCATTAGCACTTTAAAAAAAACCTCTTGTAAGTGAAGAGTGTTACTGAAATATGCCCTGATCAATGCTGTTAAAAGCTGAAATTGCTTTGTGTGCTGAACTAGTGCTGCAAATCACTGTGTAGACATTTAAAGATTGTAATGACTCGAGATGAAGTCTAAATAATTATACTGGCATTTACTTCTGCCTTTGCTATGTACTCTGTCACTATCCTAGTATAAAAACCTATGTGAGTAGTCTCCTCCTTCCTTAAATCAGGTGGTCAGGATTAAAGTTGGCATTTCAGCTTCAGTTTCTGGCTCATTATTAGTTGTTTCCATGTCAGCTGTTGGCTCCATTTAACAATGTGTGAGAAAGACTCACAGAAATGCTGCTCAAGTGTTCCTTGGTGTTTGCATGTAAGATGACTACTGAGTACACAGATTGAGAAAGCTCTGTTTAAACTGTGATGAAGATGGGAGTAATTCAGGGGTGAAAAAGTGAAAGGGTTTGATAATGATATTAGGTGTGGCTGGGTCTTGGTTACAGGGCAGCACATCACCTGTGCAGCCTCTTGCTCTCATTCCTCTGCAGCTGCATTCAGCCCTGCAGGTAATTGTCCTTTTTTAAACATGCCCATATCTGTTCGTATTTTAGGACTGTGGCAGCCACCAACATGAATGAAACCAGCAGCCGCTCTCATGCTGTGTTTACAATTGTCTTTACTCAGAAGAAACACGACACAGAAACTGACCTTTCCACAGAGAAGGTGCGTTACAGATGAGTGGCCTTCTGACTGTTTTTCACTGATCTTCCCTGCAGTAGGTCTAGTTCTGTCCTTGCTCTAATTCCCCAAGAACTAATGCCCCTGTTGCTGTGCTTTCTCTCTCAGGTCAGCAAGATCAGCCTGGTGGATCTGGCTGGGAGCGAGCGAGCCGACTCCACCGGTGCCAAAGGAACGCGGCTAAAGGTGCGGGGAGGCTGCTGGGGAGGGCACAGCATCATGTGGAGTCTTTGTGGACAGAGGAGTTATCAGTATGGGGAAAAGAGCTGCATGAAGACTGCATGGTTGGACAGGTTTAATTACTATATAATACCGGTTTCTGTTTTCTCAGGAAGGAGCAAATATAAACAAGTCTCTCACAACTCTGGGCAAAGTTATTTCAGCATTGGCTGAAGTGGTAAGTAGAGCATTTCCTTGCTTGCAACAACCTTTGCAGAGTTGGTCAAATGGAAACAGTAAAATCCGTGGAGTACAGCAGAATCATTTGCTGTTCTTGGCCTTGCATTCTCAGCCCTATTAGCTGTGTGTATTTTGATAGATGAATAGAGTTGATACTATTCTGTGGGTGTCACACAGGCTGTCAACAGATGGAAGCACTGGTTTGTTTAACTGTGAAGATGCCTGTGTTTATGGAGAAGACCTGTTCACATAGCAAGTTTTTAGACCTTCAGTGCAGTAATTTTATTTTTATTTGAAAGAATAATTTTAGAAAATTTAACTGCAGCTTTGTTGTTAAAATTTATCGAAACACAGTGCAGTAATTTGCTTCACTGGCTTTCTTTGCAATGGCAAGACTTAATAATGTCTTAAGTGAGCATATATTGATCCAAGCAAAATGTTGTGGCTTTAGAAAAGTACTTAGCATTTTATTTTTGTACTCAACTATTTAAAAAAAGGCAACCAAATAAATAAATGGTTGTTGTTCCTTTTAAAAATGAGTCAACGCCTCAGACAGGTTGAATATGCTTAAGTGTTTTTTAGATGATTTTTTTTTCAATTGAAGCAATTCTCATTAATTTGGCTTTTCAAGAAAAGGAAGTACTGTCTGACATGGAAACGATGTATAAATCCCTGTTAAGAAGCTCATCCTTCTTCTTCTTCCTTTTTCCTTAATGCTTTCAACTTAGGATAACTGCACCAGCAAGGTATGATGGTCTGAGTAGGAGTAGATGTTAGTTTCTTTGTCTAGTGTAAGGTTTGGTGCTTGGAATTGTGTTAGAACACAAATTTAAATGTCAGGAAGATGTTCTTACACAAAAAAGCCTTCCTATTCTTAATATTATGTTGTCTCTTTGTAGAGCAAAAAGAAGAAGAAGACAGACTTTATACCCTACAGGGATTCTGTACTAACGTGGCTTCTTCGAGAAAATCTAGGTATGGCTGATTGGTCTGTGCCAATATGGAAAGAAAGTCTCGCTGAATTTCCCGACTACTTTTAACTCACTTAAATTTGTATTCAGTGTGAGGTTAAATATCTTTAGTAGCCAAATCTGAGTCCTCACAGGTCCACCTTGTGCTAATGCTATAACTCTTTCCTGTGGTTCTTGTATGTTTCTTAGTACTGTAGAATTTAGTTGAATTCTGTAATTTATTGAAAACACTGATATTTGGTAGGTAGGTAGTGTGCACTGTAGTTTCATTTAAAATATTGCCTGTTCACTCTAGGTGGTAACTCCAGAACTGCAATGGTTGCTGCTCTCAGTCCAGCAGACATCAACTATGATGAAACTTTGAGCACTTTAAGGTACTTTCTCTTCCTCTGTTTGCTCTAAAGGCCATACTTTGTCCTTTAAACCTTTGATTTATTATAAGTTGAGCTTATCTGTGGGAAAGAAGACTCTGCTGACAAGAACTCAATTACCCTACAGAGGAAGCAGGGATTTATTGCCTACTTTTCTGACATGACACTGCAAGCTCAATGACTTCTGTGCTTGTCTTGCTGCATTCCTGTGTTCCATATAGGTCGTGTGTAAGCAGTTCCATGTTTGTGGTGAGGTTCCATTGTTTTGTGTGGTTCCAGATATGCTGATCGTGCAAAGCAGATTAAATGCAATGCTGTTATCAACGAAGATCCCAACGCCAAGCTGGTGAGGGAGCTCAAGGAGGAGGTGACAAGGCTCAAGGATCTCCTCCGTGCTCAAGGGCTGGGAGATATTATTGACAGTAAGTGGATTAAACACACCTCACCATCCTGGGCTTGGCCTCTCTGGCAGAGGAGGGAGACCTGAGCCTGTGAGAGAAAGGGATTTAAAACACAGATTTTAAATATAAGTGCTGATAATTAAGTTTTGAACATGATTTTAGAAATGGCAGCACCTTCTGTCTTTGAATGACCATCCACACCAGGTTTGTGTGTGGAGTTGACAAGCCACCTTCAAACATCAAGGAAAAATATGAAGTTTGAATTGCCTATTATTGTAGAAATGCTTTTGTGTAATAGAATTTACACATTCGGGAGTTGCTCTGCTGAGTTATGGAGGGTTTTTTGTCTGGCTGCCAATAAAAGAGCTGAGATACAGAAACTCAGTTTCATACTGAGGAAAAAAGGCATCTTTCCTTCCTCCTGAGAGGGTTAAGGTTATTAGTTGATACGTGGCTTCAGTGCCATCCTCGCTCACAAAAGGAAACAATGGCTGATGTTAGACAGTGCCCTGAGTGACAAATCATTTGTCATCTTGAAATAACTATGCAACAGCTGCTTGTGAATAACTAATGAATCCTTTTGGGAGATTTTGAGTTAGGTTGGCAGAGCAGTGTTGTACTGATTTGCTTTGCCAGCAACCTCTTAAAGCACTAGAACACACTTGTGCCCAATTTCCTTGTCCTCATTCCAAACAAGACAAATTAACTGAAATTTTAGCTGCTACATTCTTCTGTAATATGAACAGTGATTTAATTCCTAGTGAAGGAAATGCCCACAAAAGCACAGAATGTATTCCAGTGGATTAAAAGCTTCTTTGACTTTTAAAAATAGGAATGTTGCACCAGTTTCTGATTTTTCAGATCCTTTTGTCGGTGAAGCAGAAGTCCTGATTTAGTCACAGACTACTAAAGACATGTGACATGTATTTACCTCGTTGTTTGCTTGTTTTCAAGAGAATGGGGCCAGAAGACAATGAAATACAAGTGTTTTCATGCTTGTTACAGTCTCTGGGTTTTGGTTATATATCCAAACTGAAAAAACTGTGTTACTGAAAACTGTGTTTGGTTTCTTTAAACATCAAGTAGTATTCTCTTCCCTTCCTATGTCACTAGTGAACCTTCAGTTTTGATCCTTCTTGTATTTTCCCTCCTGCTTCCTTTCAGTTGATCCAATGGGAGATGAATACTCTGGAAATGAAGTCAAATGTGTGTATTGTGTGGTTCCCTTTTTAACCTGCTTTCTCTGGGTCAGCTTTTAACAGAGCTTTGCATGCCAGCATTTCTCACAGGGAAATCCCAGACAGAACACTCACTGGAATGCAGTGCAGGTTCATGAAAACCAGCCTCACCAGCACTTCTTAGATTGAGTCCACAACCAAAAAGAAGTGCAAAGTTCAAAGTGCAGCATATGTTCATTGTTCCTTTCTGGCAGAATACAGAAGGGAGAGTGGTAGTTCTCCAGAGTGTTTACATGACAGCACACGGGTTAGATTTGAACCAGAAAATCTTCCTTTCAAATCTTTCCCCAGTTACTCAGTTCCTGCTTATGTAGCTTCCTGGCATTTTAGCAGCTCTTTTCCACTTTGAAGTATTTGTTTTAGATGTTCCAGCTGATGAACTCAAGATGAAGTGTTACCAGTTCCTTCTGGACACTGCAATGTATTTTGTGTAGTCCTTCAAAAAAAAAAGAAAGAAGCCAGACATCTTATACTGGTGAAGGTCTCTTTTTTTGAGGTTAAATATACTTGATTGCAGTTGATTAACTTAACAGGGCTCAAACCAGTCAAGCAAAGAGCCTTTTATTTCTTTTGGTGTTTGCTTCTAAGAAAGGGGAATATATAGGTAGTCCATTGCAAGGGAAACGTACTCCATTTTAGGTTGGTAGACTTTTTAAACTCTTTCAGTCAGTCTTTTTGACCCTCACTCACTATCAGCTGAAAGAGATCTGTCTGAAATTTCCTAAAATTGAAGCTACTGGTGATGTAAAGACTCATCCTGGCCTGTGTGACATTCTGATGCTGCTTCCAACGTGTGCACATGTCATGGTGTGAGAGCTGCAGCCCCAGGAGCAGCTCCAGGAGCAGCGTGCATGGTGCTGAGGGTTCTGGTTCTCTGTGCTCACAGCGACTGTGGAGCTATTGCAAGTGCCACTTCCTCTCTCTTCAGGGGTGCATGGCCTTTGAGACTCCATCCCTGCTCTGTCATGCCTGCTTTCCTCATCCTGCCGGCCTTCCCCTCCCTTAACCTGCTTTTCCTCTGGGAAACTCCTGGCCCTGCCTCCTGGATTTGCAGATGGTGGTTTTCAAACTGACTCGGGGCAATCATCGCTGCCATGAGGCTGAAACAGCAGCTTGAGCCTGGAGTGAACTAGGGCACGAGGCTGACAATGGCAGGATTGTTCAGGGCAGGAGTGGAGGAGATGTAGGAGGACAGGGACATTTATGTGATGTCTGGGTGAGCATCTCGCTTTTTTAAGTGTGATGCCCCTGTTTGTAACTTGCAGGGTCTGATTTGACCTGTTTCTTCCTGAGGTGACTTATTTTGAAGGATTTGCCTTTGAAATTAATTTTTAAAATATTAAGTTATTAAAACTGAGCTATTCGGTTACCTGATATTTTCATGTTAGAAGATTTTTCTTTTGGTGTGTGATTATACTGAGGATACGGTTTACAGATGTATCCAAGAAGCCAAGTTAAATTAATATAAATTTCCCTTGTATATTTGCTTTCAATCATTCAGGCAGATTTTCTTATTCTTTGGCTTTCAAGGCAGCATTTTCAGGCCTGCAGGTTTTCAGGCTACAAAGGCTACCTTGTTAATTTTTGGTGGTTTTTAAAAGGCCTTTCTTATTTAAACTAACAGCCAAAAAGCTTTGAAGCACCTTCTGAAGTGTAAGACCCTTATCAGATATTTTGCTGAGCAGATATGTTAGATTTCCATCTTTATTCAATAAGGAAGGTCAAGAAGCAGCATAATGACGTTATTGTGAACTTATGTTCTCTTGGCCCTGTCATGCACTGACAGGGGATTCACATCCTTTCTGGTGAGAGTTTAAGGAGAGGAAGTTCTTTGTCCGTGTGGTCTGGGTGCTTCAGCAGCAGAACCCTGCTGTGATAAAGATTTACTTAATCATCATTTCACGTTAAAGGACTCCGGAACAGAATGTTTTCCTGAGCTTAAGAGGTTGGCTCAGACTTCAGCCCAAAATGTCATTAAATTCATGAGGATCTCAATCTGGTCCTGCTCTGAACTTCAGGGTGCTCAGCTTAGTGTTCAGTGAGGAGTAGGTTGGTTGCTTTTTGCCAATGTGTAATTTATTTTTTTAAGCTGTTTTGTTTTGAGAGGTTTATGTTGCAGTCTTTCCTAGTGAACCTCAGGGTCTGAGCTGAGTTACTATGTTATGGTTGCTAGTATTAAAAGATTTGTTTCAGAACTGCCATCTAAAAATTGCAAAACTTGCCTTCTTGCTGCTTAAATGCTTTCCTCTTACACTGGTATTTCCTTCCCTCCTTTCTTCCCTTCTTCCTCTTCTTTCCCCCTTTCCTTTTTCCCATCTTCCTGCCTTCCCTCTGTCTGTGTGTCTCTCTCTCAGATCTGAAAGATTTTCAGAACAATAAGCATAGATACTTGCTAGCCTCCGAGAATCAACGTCCTGGCAATTTTTCCACAGCCTCCATGGGGTCCCTCACTGCATCTCCATCCTCCTGCTCTCTCAGTAGTCAGGTGGGCTTAACATCTGTGTCCAGTATACAGGAAAGAATCATGTCAACACCTGGAGGAGAAGAGGCCATTGAACGTTTGAAGGTGAGTACTAAGGCTAAAGAATCACAAACCTTAGAGAACTCCCTTTCATAAATATCTCCTGTGTCTGTAGAAATTGTCTGAAAAAAACCCACTTGCACCTTAAAGCACTTAACTGCAGTGGGCTAGAAACTGGGTCCATGCACAACCTTTCTTGTTAGGATCATTTAGGTTTAATTGTAGCCTGGAGCTACAATTAAATTATAAATTAAATTCTTGATTCTTATTTACGGGTCCTCTGATGCAGTTGTAGTTATGGAAAATTTGATCCTAAGTGTAGACTTAGAGGCCTGGTGAGCACTAGTGTGAGCCAAGTCTGACTTGCAAATGCACTCAGTTGTCAGAAAACTAAATTACCCCAAAGTTGAAAGAAAGGAGGAAGAATAATCCTGCCACTGTTGTCTTGGCCCAGCCCCCACAGATTAAAATGTGAAGCACAGAATGGCATGTTTGGGCCAGACAAAGGCAGCCTTGTCCCCGTGCTGCACGGCATTGAACACTGCAGAGTGATCACAGTGAAGTCTTGCTGGATTTTTATGAAAGCCCCCCCAGTGCCCATGGGTGGAGGAGTGGGGAAGCTGGCTGTGCTGAATCTCTGCAACATTCTCATGTTTGTCCATCAGACACTGCCACTGGGCTGAACACACACTGCATTTCCCTTTCCTCTTGGAAACCCTCCGTTGCCATGGCAGTAACAGCGTGGTCTCTGCCTTTCCTTGGCATCCAGTTCCTGAATCATGTCTGTAAATCAGATTTAAAAAAAGAAGGGAAACGAGTTTAGGTGGTTCAAAATAAAATCTGACTGTGGTTAGATATGAAGTCATCTTTTCTTCTCAGCTTGCCTTCAGGACTGTCTTCCCTTTTAAAAATGAAGGGAAACAAATAAGAATTTTAAGGTGCTAAGAATGCTTTTTATATGTGAAATTAATTTGAGGCCTAAACAAAGCACAAACTCCAATTGCTTTGTGTATTATTATGTGAAGAACTTTGGGAAGAATTGTAAAATGGCTTTTGGTGTTTGCCTGCAGGAATCTGAGAAGATCATTGCAGAGCTGAATGAAACGTGGGAAGAGAAACTGAGAAAAACAGAGGCCATTAGGATGGAAAGGTCAGGAATGGGAAGTGCTGTAATATGGATGTTCTCTGGGGAGGGGAAAATGGAGAAAGTTACTCTGTTCAAAAGCAGTGGAGCAGCAGAATGGTGTTAGGGATAGTTCTGCTGACCCCTGTGTGAGGTGTAGAACAGCAGGGGCAATGCTGGGAGGAAGTCTTGCTCTTTCCTGGGTTTCTCACAGTTAAAATTGCTGTTCCACAAACCACTCTCAGACTAAAGTTTAGCAACCTGCCCTGATGTACTCTGAGCTGGTGACAGTCCTGGGTAGGCTGCTGCAAAGTCTAATATAGTAATTACCTGGCTTTCATTAGACCTTACTTGTCTAAGAAGCCTAAAATGGGGTCAATATCTTGTTTTTCTCTCTCAGGGAGGCATTGTTGGCAGAAATGGGAGTTGCCATTCGGGAAGATGGAGGAACACTGGGAGTCTTCTCACCCAAAAAGGTAAAGAAAATTATTAACTATTGCATGATGTTTCCAAAAGGCCAGTTGACCTGAGAGGAGGGTGATGAGAGTTGAACTGTTTTGGATCTTCCTTCAGAAGTTGCTGTGCTGCAAGGAGTAGTTTTGCAGCTCCTTATGTATCTTGATTCAGTAGCAAGTTAGAAGGTGCCATGACTTAATTCTGTCGCCGTTTTCTGCAGTAGCTGTGTGTGACCTTTGTGTGCTCCACCTGTTCTTCTTTGAGATATCCAGAGAAGACTTAAGGCTTGTTTAGGCGCTCTTCCTTGAATTTTTTGTTTTATCTTTCTTCCCCTGGGTGAAATGGATGGTGATCTAATGAGCCAGTGAACACAGGGGAATGTTTCATTCCATACTTGCCATTAGTTGTGTTCTCTGAAATTTGAAAGAAGCAGAACTGTGCAGAAAGACATAAATCAGTGCTGTAACTGTAAAATAAAGACGTTAGCAAAGAAGCTATCTCTGCAGGTAAAGCAGAATTACAGAAGAACTACAAGGAAAAGAGCCTGCTTTCCTTTATCTTAAAAATCTTTGAACAAGCAGCGTGGGTAATATTTTAGTGCAAGTGGCACTGCACAGAAATGAGGAATCCCAGAATTGGTTAAAATGTTTGATCCTTCAGTTAGAACAGTGTTAATTAGACCGTGATGCTTGGAGGTGGTAGAACTCAGGTTTGCTTTTGGTAGCTACCCCAGGAGTGCCCGAGGTTTGTAAAGATGCTGATTCATGGAGTATCCTTTACATTTCTTTCTCTTCTGTTATGGATCCTCATCTCCTTTTAGATTTTTCCTCAGAGCCCATCAGCTCTTTTTGATGATTCTTTTGGTCCATTTTCCGCTGATCAGGTTTGTGTATAAAAGCCACCTGGATAAAGTAGTTGCTTTGGTAATAGATAGTATTTATTTTCACCTATGTAGGATTTATTAGGAGAAGTAAAACTCCCAACCCAGTCCTGTGTGCTTCTGTTCCTTGCTATCCTGGCAGTTCCATTAGTTCTCCTTCTAGTAACTGTGGCTGTTGTGAAAATGTAGGAGACAAAAACTTAGATAGAAAATGCGAAGTGTTTTGTATGAAGACTTTACACTTCTGAGGTACCAGTATGTATCTCATCATATGCAAGGAGTGAATAGTTGGGTGTGCCAGCATCATCTCTCAAGCTGTGGAGCTTTATTTCTTACAGAGTATTCAAGTGGTGCAAGTTGTAGTGGTGTTACAGCAGTTGACTGTGTGTGGGATTTGGTTTCTCTCCGTTTTTCTCTTTATTGAAGAGCTTTAAACAGCTCCAGGTGCTGATTTGTGCAGTGAACAGCAATGGCAGCATGGAACACCTTCAGCTGCAGCTTTGGGTCACCCCTGGATTTTCAGGGGTCGAAAAGCTGTATTTTTTTCTAACCCTTTCTGTCCTTACAATTAAATCGTGCATTGGGCAATTGGCAGTCAGAGTCCTTCATTCAAAGACAAATTCATCGTGAACATCCAGTAGTTTTTGAGCTTCTGTTAACGCAGTGCTGTTAAAAGCTCTCATAAGTAAACTTTTTTGCATCTAAGATAAGTTGATGGAAATAGTGTTCATAAGGAATCCAAGCCAATTTATTTCTTTTTCCTAAATTTATTCTGTTTGAGGGTAACAAAGGGACAAGTGGCTTATTAACAGTTTTATTTCTCTTTTATTGTCTTTCTGCTTTACTTATATTTAACCGTTTTTGCCTTTTCTTTTGTGCTTGTGCTTACTGCCGTCTCACTGGCTAGATTTTCACACCAAGGCCTTGTGACTTGTTTGCTGATTACAATGGGGTTTTTTCACCAAAGAAGGTTGGTTTAGTAACTGTAGTGGATATAAATTTAGAAGAAGTTTAGATGAAGAGCTTCTTAGCTGTTGGTATCAGAGAATATTGATAGTTTTAGATTTTGTTTTGATGTTAACAGACTTTGCAAATAAACACCTGACCTGTGTAGCCCAAGAAAAGCCAAAGTTGATTCCATATCAGTTTCAAAATTTCAAGGAAGTAACCTTTTCTCCTCTTGGAGTTCTCTTATCAAAGTTTAGAGACTTTATAAGGACTTTTTCTTTCTCCAGCTGAAGCCTTTCTTCCTTCCATGGATTGATAATTTGAATAACTAAGCAATCTGAGCTGTATTTTGCTGGTACTTTGTGATACTTTGCAACACTTTAGGAAGCTATGTCTGGAAAAATCCATTATGAAATAATCTCGATACACATGGCAAAACTTCTGGATTAATGCACACCCTCCACAGCTGCAGGAATGAGCCTGAAAGCAGAACCTCAGTTCCTAATTAACTTTTTCTTTTTGTTCTTTCAGACTCCTCACCTTGTAAACCTTAATGAGGATCCACTCATGTCTGAATGTCTGCTGTACTACATCAAAGATGGCATTACAAGGTGAGAGTTGGTGCTGACACACTCTGGAACTGCCTTCTTTGCTTGCTTAAATCCCCATGCTGGAGACACCATGAGTTTAAATAATAATTGTGCCTTGAGCTGTTGAGTTGCAGGTACAAATGAAGCATGAGATTGCTGGAGGTGGAAAAAAGTGCAGAAATGCAATTTCTTTTAAGTTGACTCGGTGTTTTAAAAGTAACATGTGCAGACACTCAGCTTTAAGAAATTGTTATTACACCTGGGCAGTAAAGGAAAGCATGACATCCCCTCTTAAGTTTGTAGTAAAACTTACTGGAAGAGAGATTTTGATGGGTTCAGGATTGAAAACCATAGCAACTGGAATATGGCTGAATGTTAGCTTTATTTAAATAAATTGTCATTCATGTCATTTAATGGCTTCTGCATTCACAGATATGAGATAAAATTTAATTGCCAGACTTTGAATTAAAAATTGATTTTATTCCAAAACTTGTTGTCAAAAGAGCTGGAAGGAGAGAGGTGATTTTTATTATTCTTGGAGCACCAAGTTGTGTTTGGTTGCTTAGTTTGAATATTCCTGGGGAGCAAATGGAGGAGAGTACATCGACAGGGGCTGGCATGTGGTACTGCTCTAATGTGCATTAAGCCCACTGAAGGGAGTATCAAAGTGGGGGGAATTCAGCAGAGGATGGTGACTAGAATAGCTTAGGGCTTAAGAAGTCATTATAAGTTTGGAGTCTAGCTCATTGACATCAGAAATGTGTAAATTAGTAAGTGGAGCAAGTTTGTAAACATTAGGACTGGAAATTAAGTTGTCTGTACCTAGAATTGCTCAAACACTTGGGTTTGAAATGGACATAAATCCTTGTGCTCCAGGGGTACAGCCAACCTCTGTCTGGATGCTGGATGAAACTGCTTGTGGCATCAAATTATTCAGCAAGAGCCTCCTGAGCCATTTGTGCTCCTTTGTTGAAGTGCAGAAAGTGATTATTTGGATTATTGGATTATGAACTCCACTGAACAGTGGTGAAACACACCACTGGAAGTTCTTGTCAGGTTTTTTTCCCCCCTCTGCATTCCTTTCTCAAAGGAGAAGGATTTCACATGAGGGAAGGAATTACATGAAACTCAGAGATATTTAACATTTTAGCTCTCCAAGTGACACGTTCTAAGGGAGAGAAAACTTTTCTTTTGCAAAGCTGTTACTCTCCAGCTCACGGCAGACCAGGCAGGTTCTGTGCAGTGCAGAATTAAGCACTGGTCCAAACCTTTAAACGTGAAGGGCAGTGTTGATAGTTGGGACATTTTCCTGGTGGTTGTGGTGTGTGTGCCGGGGGCAGAGCTGAGCAGGGGCCGATTTGCTGTGAACTCTGTGGTGTTGGCTGCAGGGTCGGGCAGGCAGACGCCGAGCGCCGGCAGGACATCGTGCTCAGCGGGGCGCACATCAAGGAGGAGCACTGCGTCTTCCGCAGCGAGAGGAACAACAACGGGGAAGGTAAAGGCTGCTCCTCCCTGCAGCACACGGCTGAACCTCTCACTCTCTGTCACTTTGATACCTGGCCAGGGAATCCTGTGATTTGCAAGTCTTCTGTCCTCGAGAAAAGGATCAGTTGTGACTTTTTGTTTTCTTTAGTCTTAGGGAAAGAAAATAAAATTGGTGTAAGTGATAATAGCTTCAAATCGCAAGCTGCAGCCAGTATAACAGTTAAATTCTGACCCTGGTTAACTATAAATGTGAAAAAGAAGTAGTTTCCAGCTGTAGTCGATAGAGAAGTTAGTAGTATTGATTTCCTCTTGGGTCTTTATTTTTAAGCAGCACGACACCCAGGGGTGATAGACTTCTTTGGTATTAGTATGAACATAGCCAGCAAATGAGAGGCCTCTGGGGCTTGCACACTTCTGTTCCTCTACAGGACTCTCCAAAGTCTCACTGATCAATGTTTTCTTTGTAGTTATTGTGACTTTGGAGCCTTGTGAACGATCAGAAACCTACGTGAATGGCAAGAGGGTTGTGCAGCCTGTGCAGTTGCGCTCAGGTAAGAAATGTTACAGGAGATTTTTTGTAGACTCTCTCTATGCGACAGTGATGTCATATATAGGGAGTGCGAGGTGCTGTTTAGCACAGTGTCACCTTTCTGGAGTGTTTTAAACAAAAGCTGGTACCATTCTTCTATCAGCTGAGTTTTCTGTTCCTATTTCTAGGAAATCGTATCATCATGGGTAAAAATCACGTCTTCAGGTTCAACCACCCAGAGCAAGCACGAGCAGAAAGAGAGAAAACACCATCAGCTGAGACTCCCTCAGAGCCAGTTGACTGGACCTTTGCTCAGAGGGAGCTTCTGGAGAAGCAGGGCATTGACATGAAGCAAGAGATGGAGAAAAGGTAATAAAATAACTCAAAATTTCCCGAAATAACATGAAACAAAGAAGAGTCAGCAGTAGGTTACTGGGTTCTGCCACACAGCATCTCTGCTACCCCTTGTGGAAGTTCAGAAAGCTTCCTTGTTATTTTACTGTAGGGTTTTGGTGCTCCAGCTCCTTTAAAAATCACAGGTAAGCACCTAATGCTGCAGACCTTTAGGTAAGGGCTGAAATGCAGCTTGCAGGGTTTCACTTCTCTGGTATTGAATAGACAACAGTTCCTTTTAAGGACAATGACTTTGACTCTTGTAGCTGTAATTCAGGGGACTGTGCACGTAGAGTAACACCAAAATGAAACTAAATGGCCTCTGACTACTTCTGTTCTTCTGTTCATCTTCAGATTACAAGAAATGGAGATCTTATATAAGAAAGAGAAGGAGGAAGCTGATCTCTTGTTGGAGCAGCAAAGACTGGTATGTGTCCTTACTCCTGATTAACTATGCCTTTGGCAAACAGTAATTCCTGTCCTTGCTTATCTGAAAGTTTAGGAAACCTGCTTGGGTTGTCTGCACAATGCAATTCTCCCTTTGCTTTCAAATTCCTTGTGTCTACAGTGAATTATTAGCAGTGTGAGTGAGCTCCTTCAGGTTAATTCAGAGATTGTGATTGACAGTAGAGAGCCTTTAATCAATTCTTGTTGGGATAGATTGGATTTCTTGCAAGTTAACCTGAAAGAAGGGCATTTTTGTGCTCTGTGTTTTTTGAAGTTTCTTTTCAGTAGTATAAACAGCTACGCCTTGGGATGTTTGCCTTTATTTTTGTCTTGGATCACCAGAACATACTAATTTTGTGCTGCCAAAGAGATTCCTAGAACATTGATACTCTAGGTTTATTTTTTGAATGATGTCTGAAAATGTTGCTGCATTGTGCATGTTTTAACCCTTCTCCCTCCCCTGCATGGAGTTCCTTGTGAGGGTCTTGGTGGTACATGAGCCAATGGTGGGGTTCTGAGTAGGGAGCAGTGTGTTAACTCATTCAGAGCACTGGGAATTCCACCACTCCACAGATTACTCAAATAGGAAGTCTGATAAATTAAGTCTGATATAGGAAGACTTCAGTCTTCTCACAGCAAATACCTCTATTACAAATGGGAATCGATGCAGTCTTCAAGCACCCTGTGAATTTGAAAAACAAAACCAAACCCAGGGATGAAATCTAGATTTCCCTAAGAACCCCAAATCTCCTGATTCTGCTTTAGCTGGCCGTCTTTAGCCAGAACACAAATGTAGTTGTGCCAGAATTCTGATAAAAATTTCAAACTCATGATTCATGTTTGTAGTATGAGATGGAGACCCCTGAAAACTGTGGGTTAAATGCATGCTGGACTTTGCACTGTAAAGCTCTTGCCCTTCTCCCCAAGCTGGAATGGAGCAAAGTGCTCTGGCTTCCATAGAAAGAAGCTGCATTTTTCTTTTTTTTTTAATTCGTATTCCACACTTAGAGACTTCTGCATCTCTAATTATTTAATCACAAGGGGCTAATTTCTTGGATGGAGAGGAGTGGCTGCAGACTTTGACCAAAGCAACCCTTAGTTCAGAAAAAAAGGTTAAATGTGACTAATGCAATGTTTCATCACTGGAATTTCATAGTTAAAATTTGGGTAGCAAAAACATAGTACAGTAAAATGTGAAAATAAAAATAGTTTGAGTATTGAGTAACTTTTGGCAATGTGTCAAATGAGATGCAAGTAATGGAATTCCCTCCCCTAAATAGCTGACAGGCACAAGCTAAGCTATTGTATGAATTAAAGATGTGAAATTGGCTGTCTGGGAAGCTGCTTCCATTAAGGCTGCATTTATAAAGTGTTCTGAAGGGAATTTATTTCCCCAAATATTCAGATTAAGGGAAAATTCTTTAGAGAGTGGATTGGTTAATATTGTAATAAAGACACTGATTTCTTTAAGTTTGTTTTGTTCTTGCTGGTTTCAGTTAGTGGGTGAAGGTGGAATGCTGCCCTGCATGCCTCAGCAGTCCCTGGAGGATACCTGTCCTGGTTGTAAGGGATCATATCAAATGAGACCCCTGGGCAGGGAGCAGCATCCTGCCTATCACAGTGCTCAGCCAGAATATTTCAGGTGACAGCAGAGCTTGCTGGCACAGCTCAGGATTTCTGTGTTGCTGTGTGCAGAGCCTGGGAGGGACAGGATTAGTGCATCCATGCAGCTGTAGCTGAAGAATGAGTGGGAAATCTGGGAGTGCATTTCAGCTTGTGTACCTTGAAAGTATTTACATTGCTGCCATATCAGCTGCAGTGTCAGGTGCTCTACCTTACTGCTGTAAGACTGATATTGAGATAGAAATATTCTTCTTGGTCTAAACTATAGTGTAATCTCAGGTGTAAGAAGCTAGCTAATCCTGCTTACCAGATTGTTTTGATTTTATGCTGAGATTCCAACCAGTCTGGTTGTTGATTTGTTAGATTTGTGCTGTACCAAAAAAACAATAGCTCTTGTCAAATTGCCAACTAAAATATCTTTGCCTTGCTAGTATTACTAGGGAATAGAAGTAGTTGTTCTCCATTTGACAAATGGAACGTGAAAATGTGTGTTATAGGGCTAAAATGGTCATAATGACTCTGCAGTGGCCAGTTGATATTGGAATGTGGATTTTAGCTGCGCTGATTGGTCTGGGTAACCTCTGAGTGCACACAGGGCAATGACTCAGTGTCACTTCATCAGTTTTTGATATGAAGACATGCTTTACCCATAAGTAGTTCTCTGGTAGTTTTGTAACTATCAGAGTCCTGTGGAACTTGTGACTTAATGCTGGAGTAGTTCATGATTTGCCTTCCTGGTCCTGTCCCTGGGTGGCCAACTGCACTGGGACTTCTTCCAGGGAACCTTTGGTTTTCACTGCAGTGTGCAGTTTGGGAGATGCTTTTTCCTTGGGCCACAAATTTTGTCAGCTGTAAACTCACAAAGAGTTTCTAAACCAGTGTTCTGCTTATATTTTGATCTAAACCAGAAGTTGATTCTCTAGTACTATTCTTAAGACTACATTAAGTCACAAGGAGCTCAATAATGTGAATCTTTACCAAAGGGCAGAACAGTGTTTCCTTTACCCCCTTTTATAATTGCCCCCCCAAATTATGCTGCATTCCCCATTATTCGTTGTCTTTTAGCCAAAGTGTAAACTCCAGGAGCCTCTGGTGCTGGCTCAGTGACCTGAGTTTCCTTTGCTTTTAGAGTAAGTGGCTGTTACTGTTCCTGGTTTCTCGTGTGTTCTAAATCTCCATGTGGAAAACAGGGATGTTAGTCAGAGGTGCATTAGACACTGACAGCTGTGTTGAAGGTGTTTGGATCACAGTAATACATAGGACTTTTTGCTTGTTAAAGAGATGTCTTAATAAGTCTTTAAAGAAAAGTGGTCTGATTTTAATTCCTGGTTGCAGTAAGCAATGATGGATATCTCTAACTTGTGGTGGCAGTTTATTTGAACAGACATTCGTAGCATATGGAAACCCGAAGCACTGCTCATTAAAAATCATTTAGCAAAAGGTGGAAAACTTGTAATGAAGAAGCAAAACGCATAATGCTTAGCAAGTGTGTGGAAGCTCCAGGCTCTAGGGTTTGAGAAGAAGACAAATCAAGGATATCAAATAGAGAATTCGTATTAAAACAATTAAAACCAGAAAGTCATTACTCTGCATTCTGCTGAAACTCATTCTTCGGACAGACAAGACTGATAATGGGTTTTTTCTTTAAACTAAGCAACAAGGTGCCAAAAACCAAATGAACCACAACCCACCTCTGAAACTCTGATTCTGGATATCCTTCTAGCTTGTAGCAAGTCTTGGAGTATGAACCACTGTCTTCATCTGTCATAGTGGCACTTACAGTCCTTTTAACATTGAACCTTTCGGCTGCTTCTGTTTCGTTTTTCCTTATCATCTAACACTTCTCTGGCTGCTGTTGTAGTGAAATGGATTCTAAACTTGAGCATCCCTGCAACCACGTGCAACGTTACTAACCAGTGTTAACCCGACTTACTCTGGCTGCTCATGACATCTTCTATGATGGCTGCTGTGCTCACCTTCCTGGGGAGGATTTGCTGAAAGAAGCAGCAGCAGTCACCAAGGCAAATGTGTGTGGCGGGGATTTGCATGTCTTTGTAGCATGTGTGAAGCACAGTTTACACTTGGTTTTAAGATTTAAAACCAGGAACTTGGTTTTAGTTGGTCTGTTTAAAGATTTTGGAAGGGTTTGGGAGGGAAGAGTTCAGATTATCAGCTACTTTCAGATGACAAGACTTAAATATAATGTTAATCTTTATTTAGTGAAGAGCTCCAATTTTGACAGTCCATGACTCTTGAAGATACGTTTTAATGCCCTAACATTCAGTCTTCAGGGACCTCCTTATCACTTGTTCTATTTTGATTTTTGATTTAGTTTTCTTTGCCTGCTACTTCTTGTTTAGCTTTTCCATTTTCTTACAATTTTAATTTTGGTTATTTTGGGGCCACTTCTTGATTTTTGTTTTTCCAAAGGATGCAGACTCTGATAGTGGGGATGATTCGGACAAGAGATCGTGTGAGGAGAGTTGGAGACTGATCACTTCCCTGAGAGAGAAGCTGCCCCCCAGCAAGCTCCAAACCATTGTAAAAAAGTGTGGCCTCCCCAGCAGTGGGAAGAAACGAGAACCTATTAAAATGTACCAGATACCCCAACGCCGACGCCTTAGTAAAGACTCCAAATGGGTCACCATCTCAGACCTAAAGATTCAGGCTGTGAAGGAGATATGCTATGAGGTAGCACTCAATGACTTCAGGCACAGTAGGCAGGAGATTGAGGCGCTGGCCATTGTTAAAATGAAAGAGCTTTGTGCCATGTATGGGAAAAAAGACCCCAATGAGCGCGAATCGTGGCGAGCTGTCGCTCGGGATGTCTGGGACACAGTGGGAGTCGGAGATGAAAAGATTGAAGATGTAATGGCCAATGGGAAAGGAATAACCGATGTGGATGACCTAAAGGTGCACATAGACAAATTGGAAGATATTCTGCAAGAAGTGAAGAAGCAGAACAACATGAAGGATGAAGAGATCAAAGTTCTCAGAAATAAAATGCTAAAAATGGAGAAGGTGTTACCCCTGATAGGGTCTCCAGACAAAGCTCAGTCGACTGTAGCTAATGCTAAGTCTCCAAACTCTGCCAGTGCAGTGGATGTGGATAAGAAGCCCCCGGATGAGGCGAAGAGAAGCGAGAATGATGATCTTGCTAAGGAGGAGCGTGTGTCTCAGTTAATGGCAGGTGATCCGGCGTTCAGACGTGGGCGTTTACGTTGGATGAGGCAAGAACAGATTCGGTTTAAAAATCTGCAGCAGCAGGAAATAGCAAAACAGCTTCGTCGACAGAATATGCCTCACCGGTTCATTCCACCTGAAAACCGCAAACCCCGGTTTCCTTTCAAAAGCAATCCCAAACACAGGAACTCGTGGAGCCCAGGCACCCACATCATTATCACCGAGGACGAAGTTATCGAGGTTAGAATTCCGAAAGAAGACGATAAGAACAAAGACGAAGGCAAAGAGAAAGAAAGCAAAGCCACTTCTAAAGACCCGCAGCAGCTGTGGAACCTTTACGGCCCGCAGAGGAGCGCGGAGAACATCCAGATTAACCGGCAGCAGCTGGGCACGCCGCCCGGCAGCCAGCAGCAGCCGCAGCCGCGCTGGAGGAGCAACTCCCTGAGCAGCGGCTCGCAGAAGGGGCTGCGGCGCCAGGCCTCGGGCTCCTCCGAGGCGCTGCACTCGCCGGAGCCGCAGAGCTTCCAGCACAAGCGGCACCTGCACCAGCACCGGCAGCCCTACGGCGGCGCCGAGGGCAGCGCCCCGAAGCCCCCGGAGCGGCCCGGCCACCACGGGCCCCCGGGGACGCCCCCGCGCATGAGGCGCCAGTTCTCGGCCCCCAACCTGAAAGCGGGCAGAGAAACCACAGTATGAGCAGGGCAGGGCAGGCCGGGCACGGAGCGCGGTGCCCGGGGCTCGGGGCTGCTGTGGCCGGGCAGAGCTCGAGAGGCCCGGCACGAACTCCAGGTACCGGCCCTGCCGCCCGGGCGCTTGCCAGGGGAGCTTCCCTTGCAGTTTTAACAGCATCCATTGGAAGAGTATTCTGAAAAATTGTAAGAACTTTCTTCATAGACTAGAAGACTTGGAGGGAGGGAGGTGGAGGGGAAAACTTCCCACTAGCTAATTTACCAAGTTTTTTTTTTGTGTGTGTGTGTGTCTTGAAGTATTTTTCTAATGCTGAAAATATTGTCTGGAACTTACCAAGTGCTACCTTCCTCCTGTATTTTATGTAGACAATCAAAAGAGGAGTTTAGTTTCTAGCATTGAATGTTTCTTGTGACCTTTTTCTTAGCAATAAGGAAACTGACCATCTGTATATAAATGGATCTGATTCTTCAGAACAGTATTTTCCACTCTTAACTCAATTTTTAATAGCAATAATAATCTATAAACCAAAAGCTGTCAGCTGACAAGATACGTGTCACTTTTTTATAAAGAAATTAAGGAGAGCTATTGGGTCACACTCCCTGAGTAGATGTCTCTTCTCCTTCTGCTTAAGTTCATAAGTATTGGTATGAAATTGCGTGACAGTTAAACCAGCCTGAATGGAATTTTATGTCAGAATATATATATAATGCTGAAGCAATTATTTGGAAATAAGCTTTTTCTAATTCCCCTTGTATCTCTAAATATAATAGGTTTTAATTATTATACTGAGATTGTGGAAAGGAACTAGGATTTTTCAACACTCTGGTGCACTCAAAAAGCTAATTCTTTTATTTTATGTTTTCAGCTTTCTCAGGCATGAGTCTGGGAGATGTTCTTGAAATAGTTATTCTTAGGAAGATTTGTAAATCACTACATTGTATTGGCTGAATTCTCCTGTGAGATGGGAGAATTGAACTGTTTCATCTTAATGTGATACCTCATGTTAGTGCCTCTGGTCTTGGATTAAACTTGAATTCAAGACTCATTTAATAAAGGAGAAGGTTGCTTTGAGGAGAAAATAAGGTTCATTTTCCTCCTCCCCACACTCAAAATGCGAGTTAAAATCTTTCATGTCTATTTTGCTCTGAGGGGGTTTGTACTTGCAGGTGATTTGCTGTAACACAAAGACTTGCAATTCCTGCTTCAGATTGTTTCAAGGAAATTACTGAAAAACTAGTGATTAAGGAATAGGCTTTGAGGTTTTGTCTCAATTGGAGAGTCCCAACCTTAATGATACAGGGTTTTTTCCAAAAGTTTCCAAAAGTGCAAGACAAAAAGTTGCTCTTACTTTTGAAAATCTGTGGCCTTAACTGTAAGAAATATTTGAGGACTTATTTTGCTTTTAAATTTAGCTTGAATAAAATTTTAAAAACAAAATCGGCCACTCTACCGCGTTTGGTAAGGTCGGTCCACTTTGCAGTGTATTTGTGCTGTTTTGCACAAGTATCCTGAATTTACTTGAGGTTGCTTATTTTTTTATAAAATACAAGCCCTACTGGCAGTTGTTACTTGTGTGTGGCTCAGCATAGCTGTAGGTGAGTGGCAAGTGCCTTAAGCTTATTTTCCATTTTTTTTTTGTCCTATCCTACTTTTGTCCTGTCCTGCCTCAGCTGGGCGTGGTGCTGTTGCAACACATGTGCCATTTACATATCAATTAATCAGGTGTCAGCTCTTAATTCTCAGCCTGTGTATCACTGATGGGGTAGTGGCCTCTGCTGCAGGAGATACAAAGTCAGTCCTCCAGCTCCTAAAAGAACAAACTGCTCTGATCACTTGGGAGTTTTGCTTTATGGCTAGTTTAATAATGTGTCCACATCTGGCTTTGTAACTTGCATTTGTCTCATGCTTTGGCCTACTTGAACCAAGGAAATAAAGCATCATTTCCAAAAATGTCTTGATTCTTAAAGAAAAGAAGGCTTGTAGATGAGCAATACTTTCTTTGAGCTTGAGTCCAAATTGCAAAGTGAGTTTTGGGCTGCCAGTAATGTTTTGCTGTTGTCTTTATTTTAGAATCCTGTTTTAGTAGTGCATTGCACTTTGGTTTTGTGCATGTCAAGCATAATGAGTTCTTATATATCCTGCAAAAGGCTTGGACTCTGTTAAAGATGCATGCTTGGGAAAAGCCTCTCAGTTCTGTAGGGGTGTGTGAGCCTGACAGAGTTGGCCTGCACGGGATGGGTCGTGGGGGGAGACCAAAGTAATTCCGGCTCCTGCCCCGTGTTTTGAGGATTGTGCTGCCTGTATGAAATCACCCCGTGATTGAGCATGGAGTAATTCTGAGGTCCATGGAACTACATGTACTGACAGGAGACTAAAACTCCTGCTACTTGATGCCTTAATGCTAAACACTAAAATGTTTGTGCCGACTTCAGCTTAAAACTCAGAAAAGAGCTCTCTGTAAATGCCTGGGTGGTGCTGGTGGGCAGTAGGCTGCCATCAGTCTGTCTTACCCCACGGTTTTAGTGCAGCACTAGAAGAACAACCCTGCCTGTTCTGCTCTATGATTTGACAAAACAGAAAAAGGACAGGCAGTGTCAGAATGGAGTCCAGTCTGCTTCAAGGAAGCAGCTTTTTTTCCTGGTTTTTAGGAGCATATTTAAGAATTAGATACGAAATTGCAGTGCAGTGCTTCATCTGATAGGGGAGGCAGTGTGAGAACTGTGGATCTCCTTGCACTATTCAGAAATACAGACCACTCTCACTCCAAATCCTGTGTTAATGGAGTTAATGAGCAGTGAGACAGCTGCTTCCATTGATGTGTGTGTGAAAAGGCTTTCAGGGTAAGGAAATGTGGCCTCCATGGTGGAAGTGCTCTTTTACTGAGTTCAGTTGCCTTTGCCAAGTGCTGCTGTGCTGTGCTTTGGCAGCTGCCTTGGCTCCACCTGTGCCTTTGGGGTGGCTGCTCAGGGTCTGTGGGACTCACGGGGACACTGGGCTTGTGGGGTGGGGTTAGATGCTCATCACTGATGCTCCTCACTCACATTGACTCCAGCATCCTTCCTCAAGCAATCTGAATGTAGGGATCTGTCAAATTAGAGGATGCTGTTTTTATCAGTACATTCAGCATAGTTTCCATGTCTCCCTCACTGTGTCCTTTATATGTTGAAATTTGTTTTTTATACGTTGAAATTTTTTCTTGGATACTTCCCATTAAATCTCTTCAGGAGCTGCCACATGAGAAATCTATGCTGTGTAACTATTTGTACTGTAAAGAAAGCAGTGAGCTGCCTTTGAATTAAATGGGATTTTCAGATCTGTCTATTGTTTTGGATTGTCTTAAGAGCAAGTATCTGCCTTGTGAAAAGCAGAAGTGGTTTGTATTGTAACAAGTGCTCTTTCAATAAACTATGGAATACTCTTGTAAGTGTCAGACTTGTCTCAGTGAAATGGAAATGAAACTTGACTGCAGGCATGTCCTGCTTTTATTTTTTTATCTTGGGGTTGGGCTTTTTCCAGCAGAGTTAAAAAAGCTTTCTTTACATGTTCCTCAATCTGATTCTTGTAAGTTCATCCACCCTGGTGTTTCTGCTGTTATGTGGAAAGCAGCAAAGCAGACTTGTGTCCATCTCAGACAGCTTGTTTAAATTTAGTATAAAAGAAAATAAGAGTTTTTTGTAGCACAAGGAGCTATAAACCATTCCCATCTTCAGTGCTGTCCCATTGTACCATCCTGTGTGCTGTTTATCTAAATTCTGGAAGAAAACACAGAGCTGGCTGCTCTCCATTTATTTGCTCATTGAAAACAAAAGAAATGGACTTTTCTGTGCACCTCAAATACGGGGCAGAATCACTCAGGGCGGTACCTTGGCAGACATCACGTCTCAGTTGTTGTGGTGCAGTGTTCTGCTTTAACTGGTCCAGTCTGGTCTCAAAAACCTTTGTCTAGTCTGAGTGTATGGGGTGTGGGTTTGTTGGTGGGTTGGGGTCTTTTTCTTTTTTGTTTCCCCCGACCCCTATTCCCTCTGCAACTTTTCAGTTTCTCCAAAAGAATCTGGAAAGATTCGATTCGAACACTACTTGAAGAGCTTTCCAATTCTACAATCTAGCTGCTCAAAATGACATTTTCGACTTCAGACTACAGGAAAAGAAATTCTTTTGCTTTTCCTTGCAAGTGAGAGAAGCTTATTTGTGTCACTTTGCATCTGACCAGTTTTATCTTGGTTTCAAATATAATAACATTATTTGCATGGACTGGGGGAAATACATCTAAAAAGTGCCTTTATGTTAAAAAAAATCTGGGATTATGCTGGGCGTTTCAGAAGGGTAGATAAGTCTGATACTTCCATGAGAAGACTCATGGAGTCTAGAATAGATTTTTAGTGAATCTTTAAGAATTTCCAAATATATATCAAAAGAAAGGATATGTATGTGTTTTGTTTGCAATACTTAGTGCTGCTGGGCTGAGGTTACTTCCTGTGTAAGTGAGTAGCCAACTTATGGTTAATGGAGCAGAAACAAATGAAGGAGCATTTTAGCCAAATAAAAAATCCAAGAGGTGATTAGAAATTAAAATCCAGTCATCATAGGAAGGCCATATGAAGTTCAGTTTTGCTGTCAGGGATATTGAATTTGTGGTATTCAAAATCCTGCACTAAGGGCACAGCTACCATTTGTTAATGCTATTTTCAGAAAATATTACTTAGGACTCTGAAGGAATGTTCTGGAGGTGTAGCTCCTTTCCAAATAGAGTCTAAAGCCTTTCTGACTGAAGCTTGTTTAAATTGCCACAGTCATGTTGTGGTTAAGTGATGCAGCTCTTTAGGTGGGATGGGAGGAAAATGTAAAGCTTTTGTTCCGTAGCTCTTGGACTTAAGAACCTATTACTGCAAGCTGGGCATTGGAGATGAATTTTGGGATTTGGAACTGTGGAAGAGAGAAGGTTGGAATACAAGATGAGTGGCTTCAAGAATTCTCCTTAAGAGCTCAACAACAGTCTTAGAGAATTGTTGTTGTAGCTCTTGTGTAAAAATCTTGAGAAACCAGTTTAATTTGTGTAATATATGCCAAAGGTTTATCTTAATAAAACAGAATATCCTAGTAGGATAGGCTTTGAGACCAAGAGCACTGTGATAGTCTGTTCTAATTTGTATTTGTTTTACCAGCAAATAATAAAAGGCTCATTAGATTTTAGTAGCGTTTATTTCAAGGCACGATGAGGTCTGAACAGGAAGAAAATGCTCTTGTACCAGAAGCTGTTGCTGAAGTGTTCCTCGTGGGGAAGGCACTGCACAGACTTCTCTGCCAGGGCAGTGGTGGTATTTTATCTTCTGATGTATTAAATGCACATGTGAGAAAGTGGTGCTTACATGCCATGGGGAAAATCTAACTGAAAACCAATTCCCCCACTAATATCTGAAATTAATTTCTTTTGTATAAAAAGGGAAATTAATGGTGCTGTTAATCCTTCTGTTTGAGAAAATGAAGGTGAATAATCCTCCCCTTTCAAATTTATTTTTGCGTTTTTCTCTATTTCTGCCTCTTTCCCACCTCTCTGAATGCAGCAGGCAGCTTCCAAATAAAACCCTCCTCTTCCTGTCTTTAGCGAAAACCCCACCAAAAGAACATCCTGACCCTTTCTCTCTTCTAGACACTGTAAACGTGGTGATCTTAGAAACCAGCTCTAGTATCTGGTGTTGGCCCCTGTGCTCTGTGTCCCGGGGAGGTTGCCCTGAGGCCGTGTTGGTGTGTGAGCTGAGCACCCCTGGAGTGTCTGTGCTGTGATCTGTGCCTGTTGCTCTGAGCTCTCCGTGTCTCTCAGCTTCCTTGGCTCCTGTCTGTCCTCCTACACAGTGTCTCCTCTCTCCCCACAGGACTATGAGAGCAAACTGCAGGCCCTCCAGAAGCAGGTAGAGACACGGTCCTTGGCAGCTGAAACAACAGAGGAGGAGGAGGAGGAGGAGGAGGAGGAAGGTGAGTGTGAAGCTAAAAATAATTTGGATAAAGCCAAGTCTAAAGGAACAGCTGCTGTATCATCTCTTGTAATAGATAGAAAACTTGCTTTGGAAAGCTGCAAAGCTCTGTAAGTTCTTGATCTGTAATCCTCTTAGCATCGAGATTCCAAATACCCATTTATAGACTACATTCCACACGAACAGTAGACTTACATCTTCAGATACAACTGATGCACAAAGTAGATTAGTTTTACCCCAAGGTTTGATTTGGTGGCCTTGAAGGCATCTCTCTCTTCCTGGCACTAACAGACAGAGCTCACATGTCTTAAAACGAAATAACACTGTTGCCTTTGTTTCGTTGTTTTGATTTTGAAGTTTCTCTTTCCTCCTTGCTAGGAATTCTTAGAATGCTGTGACATGTCTGTGTAACTCCATTTCTGGACAGTAGATAATTTATTATTCCCATTATACTTACTCTCATTCCATCGTTCAGCTTTAATAGTTGCCAAATAACTTAAAATAATAGGAGCAGAAAAGGTTTTTTTTCCTCTGTTCCAAATCTCATTTACATAATCATTAATCTCCACTGCTAATGTCAAGAAAGTTTGAGTCCAGTTTTTCGACAACAAATAACGAAAACCTAGGGCTTTGTTTTCTGTTCTTCCAGAAAATGTGTTGGGAACTTGATGGCACAGTCAGCAGGAGTATAGCATACTGCATATGATGGTTTTGAGGAGAAGCCACATTGTTTTTATTTCTCTGTTTCTTTGCTCTTCCCAGTGCCCTGGACACGCCACGAATACGAACTGGCCCAGTGGGCTTTCAGGAAGTGGAAATTTCACCAGTTCACTTCCCTGAGGGACCAGCTCTGGGGAAATGCAGTATATCTGAAGGAAGCCAACGCAATCAGTGTAGAGTTAAAGAAAAAGGTGCAGAGCCACTGTTTGAATTTTCTGACCCATCAGTTTTGATTTTATAATCCTGCTGCAAATGCTCTGAGTTACTTGTAGCCTTTAAAATTATACGTCTCTTGCTTATTTATTTGGGCTGTGAAAGGGTTCCGAAAATCGTGTGTCTTTGACTCGGGCTTCTGTCTGAGGGAACGTCCCAAGCCAGCACGTGGCTTCTCAGGGCCAAAGGAAGGTGTCTTTGTGTGCAGGTGCAGTTCCAGTTCGTGCTGCTCACGGACACGCTGTACTCGCCGCTGCCCCCGGAGCTGCTGCCCGCCGAGCCCGACAAGAGCCGCGAGCGCCGCCCGTTCCCCCGCACCGTGGTGGCCGTGGAGGTGCAGGACCTCAAGAACGGGGCAACGCACTACTGGTCCTTGGAAAAACTCAAGTATGTGAATAGTGCTAGAGAGCTAAATTTCCCTGTGTCCAAGGAACTTCGCTCAAAAATTTCCTCTTTGCTGTTCCTTATCCGTGTCTGTTTTTTCTCGGTGTCCTCCCAAACTTTCTAGACAGTGTGGGATGTTATAAATACCAGCTTTCCAGATTGCTAGAACAAGTGCACTTTTCTCCAGCTTCTCACCTTACCTTCACATTTAATTTTTGTAATTTGAGGTTAGACTGTATTTTTTGAATGTAAGAAGACTCACCATAGCTCATTTCTCTGCATTGCTTCTTTCTTCCGTCCTTTCACTGTAATAATTTTCTTGCCACCTGCATTATATAACCTGGCAGTATAGGACATAATTTATGATAAAAATCTTAAGAAGATTCTATTTCTATTCTATTTCTAAGCTACACAGATTCTGTCACAAAATCTGACTGCAGTCTGAATTATTTTCATTACGTGTAAATGGCATTTCCCCCCCATTCTCTAAATACTGGCTGAAGGACTTTTTTCATGCTAATAACGTAAAAGATCTTGCAGTGTGAAACACTTGTTTTCTTCAATAAAATAAATGAATAATTAGAGTCTAGAATGGAATCAGTTCACTTTTGAATCAAAATGTCAACATTTCTGGAGTGGAATGCAAAGAACTGCTGAAATTACTCAGCAACATGATCTGATGTGAAAAAATAAGCAAAAAAAAAAGCCAGAATTAGATATGAAGGAGAAATATTTAGAACTGAATTGAAATCCAAGATTTATGTAAGCTTCTGCAGTGACCTTGTCTTGTGCTTAGAGGGATGAGCTGACAAAATTTTTCCCAGAATCTCTAATGTTTTGGGGAATTAGTAGAGCACCAAACTTAGGGTACAGCCTCCCGTGTTCTTAGGTGTAATGTGGTACAGGTGGAGGCAGTGGGGTGAACACCTCAGGCTGTGTTCTCTGCCTCTCATTCCCTCTCTCCTGAGCTGTCTCCTGGTGCTGTGTCCTGCAGGCAGAGGCTGGAGCTGATGCGGGAGATGTACGACCGTGCGGGGGAAGTGGCGTCGGGCAGCCAGGAGGAGCCCGAGGGCTCCATGACGGGCAGCGACCCCTTCTACGACCGATTCCACTGGTTCAAGCTCGTGGGCAGGTACGGGCCAGGCCCCACTGCTGCTGCACTGCCGCCTCTGGCTGATGGGGGATGCTCGATAAACCCTGTGGCCTCTGTGGCAGCTGCCTCTCGTCTGTCAGGGGTTTGGAATAGACTTTAAATACGGTTAAGAGTAGAAAATGCTCTTTAGAATGTTGGCGGTTCACGCGTCAAGTAGTAGAATCTGCTTTGAGTGAACCTTTAGTCAGTTATAAATTTGTTTTAAAATAATATAACCAGCTAAGTTCTGTCTAAAGTCACTGGAGCAGAGTGGTGAGAGTATGAAGAGCACTGAAAAAGTGGCCCAGAGTCTCTCATCCGTGTGCTTCAAATAGTTTGGTCCTACCTTAGGGAAGTGTCTGATAGGATTCTTTAGTATTTCCTGCCATCGGCCGCACCTTTACAATATTTTTATTTGCAGAACTTCTGTGTTGGAAATAAGAAACGTAGCTCTGTTCAGTGGATGTCCTGTCAAGCTCTATACACTCAGCCATGTTTCTATTTCTTTTTCATTCGCTTCCTGCTCTGTTGAAGGCCACTCCTTTCCCTGGCTTTGCCGGCAGCCCCTTCCCTCCCGTTCGGCTGCAGCCGCGGTGTGTGGAAGGCACTGCTGGCCGCGGAGGGGTGTCTGTGCTGGGGCCCACGGGCCGTGTGTGAGGTGCTGTGCTGCCCCTGTTAATGGTGTCCGTTCGCTGATGTGCAGCTCCCCCATTTTCCACGGCTGCGTCAACGAGCGCCTGGCCGATCGCACGCCCTCCCCCACTTTCTCCACGGCCGACTCCGACGTCACGGAACTGGCAGATGAGCAGCAGGATGAGATGGAGGACTTTGATGATGAGGCCTTTGTGGATGACACTGGCTCCGACGTTGGGACTGAGGAGGGATCAGACCTCTTCAATGATGGGCGCGACCCGTTTTACGACAGATCCCCTTGGTTCATTTTAGTGGGAAGGTTGGTGAGGTTACTCTGAGAATGGCCAAAAGGGACCAGCTCTTGCTGCAATGGCTTTGCCTTGTGCTACAGATGGTCAGTCTAGCCAAAATACCCGTGGCCGTAAATTGGAATTGCCAGAGAATGTAGTGAGTGTAGTTCAGCATTAAGTTTTAAATTCCTGTGTCTGGGGCCGTGAAGGCCTAAGTGGTAATTGAGAAAACAACCCTTGGATGTGACAGTGTGAGTAAATCTATCTCTAGCTAACTGTTGCAGCTTGGAATGAACGGGGGTTTGTGTACAGTATTTAAGCATTTCTAGAATTCCCTATTTAGCCATTGCAGGGTCACTAAAATAGAATTGTAGTGTGTTATTTTCTTCCATGGAAGAGAATCTGACTATGGTGGGAAGTCTTTAGTTCAAACCCAGAAATCCTTTTTTTTTTTTGAGAACAGGTTTAACATCCTAAAAGCATACAAAAAGATGGCATGAGGAGAAAGAAGAATGGTCCTTTTGGATGAGGAAAAGGGTATTCTCTGAGTTGATTTGGCTTCTCAGATTATGCTTGACACTCTGTAGCCAGTATTACACAGTGAAAGGTCATCAGCATTGAAATTCACTGGCTGTGTGGATCACCACTTTCCCCAGGCACTATGCTTGAATTCCTGAAACAAGTTTGCTTGATGTATTTTAGAATATTATTGAGTTTTCCAGAATAGAATTAGGCATTATCAAACCTCAGTTTGTGGCGTAGACCCTCAAGGACAGCAAGTTACATTAAAGAAATGTAGTTCTTTGCACTGTTTCTTCAGTAACAGTCTTGCTAACACATGTTTCTCATTACAAGAAACAGAAACATTTTTATTTAGTGGCTTGGCTCCTCTCTCTGCTGATTCCCACTCCCCCACTGGTGCTTTTGTGCCTTCTTCCTTACCCTGCGAGCCAACGTCCTCATTGAGGTGCTTGCCACAGGCGTGGTACAAAAAAAAGGCTCCATGGCCACCAAAAGGAAGGGACAAAGGAAAAGGGACCAGAGCTTGGCTTCATTCTTCTCTGTAAGCAGGGAAGACTTCAGGGTCAGGATGGTGGGATCTTTATCCAGCTTCCTCAAATGCAGGATACTTGTTTGCATAATTTATGAAAAAGAGAGATTGAGTTTGCTGATCTTTATCAAGCTTTGAGTTCAGTGTAGTGTGTTTGTCTAACCTCAGGCTTTGTCTGCAGTGAAACTTGGAACTTCCTTGATCCAGTTTTTGAAACAAAAATTACTAAAGTTGCAAGAAATTGCATTAATCCTCTGGCATCTCTGAATCTGTGCCCTTATGTGCAATGCCTGGGACCACGTTTTACAAACCTGGATTATCTGGTTCAGGTGGGGAGGCAGTTTGGGAAAGCCATCTGTGCTGCTTTGGGCTGGTTTCAGCTCCTTTGAGCCCAGGGCTGCTCCGTGTGCCCCCGGAGCCTGGGAAACAGCTGAGCTCTTCATGCTCACTCACAAATGCCTCAGGAAGCACAGCACAGGCTGAGCAAATACAGTGTGTAATGAAAACACTTGTGCTTCCTGGCAGTCACACAGCTTGCTGCCCATTCCCTGTTTTGTGGAGAGCCCTGAGTTCTGTCTCTGGAGGGACATGTGGAGCTGCAGCACTGGGCACTGGCCCCAGTGGTGTGAGCTGCATATGCAGGGCTGGGAGTGTGCTGAGGAATGAAACTTAGTTCCTATTATGAGGCTAGAGCTGAGTGACTTTATTGTTTCTGTCCCTGTTCTGTCAGCAGAGGCTGTTAGACTGTCCAGCACCACTGAGTAGGAACTGTTTTGAGTCCTCTGTGTCTTGCAGTGTGAGAATTCTGCCTTTGAACAGCCTTACAAGTACCAGGGGTATGCCCATCTACAGAGATATTGTCTCGAGCACAAGGTAGCCTTCAGTTTGTAACACAACCAGAATTCTGTATCACTTTCGCTGGTTGATATGTTATAGAATGTGAAGAACAAATAAAACAATTTTTAGTATTTTTGGGGGGTTGTCAGCAATAAGAAGTGCAGGTCGTGAAGGAGAAGAGGCAGAGAAATGGATCATGTAGTTATCCAGCTCCCTAGCCATCACAGTTGTTTTCTTTTCTCTCTCTGTGCTATGACTGTCTTTTATTTGTACCTCTTAAAGAAAAGAAAAAAGAGCTGGTCCCTTTAGCCATCTCTTCTGGCATGCTGGGTTTCTTTAAGGCTGATTCGATTTAATGGTGTGACATATCAAGCATTTGCTTTGTTTTTAAGGGAGGTGGGAGAGGACTATGGGATATTTTATTTAAATCCTAATGTGTTTATTTTCAAAATATCTCCCATCATTCTGAGTTCTGTTGGTTTTGTTTTGGTTTTTTAAAAAATCATGTTTGTTAAATTTAATTTCTAGTTATGTTGTGAGTATGCCATTTTACCTCACCAATCTTTCTGCTAATCCAGCTCCCCTCTTTCAGTCTGCTGGGCTAAGTGCAGGGGGACACTTAGGGGCTCTTTGGGAGTGGGAATCCTCACAGATGTGGGAAGAGGAGGAGGAGAACCTTAAGATTTCATCCACTCCTAACTTGGCACTGTCTCACGATGAGGCAGCTGGAATGGCTCTGGCAGCAGCAGTGCTGCATCACCCAGCTCTGTTTTGCTGCAGCACATGTGCAGTTGCTCTCCACTCTGCAGAAGAGATGCAGCATTTTCATCAGCAAACAGGAAGCTTTAAACTTTTTTGCATTATGTACTTTCCTTTCTATAAGTTCAAATTCTTCCAGTGAACAAGGCGACTGGATGGAAGCAAACTGAGGAAGAAGACAAACATTTTTTTTCCTTGGGATGGTCGCACGTTGTCGGGGTTAATCCAGCTGAATGCTTTGGCTGTCACATGTTGAGCAGCACCTTCAGAACTTTTGCCCTGCAAATAGATACATATTTTTATTTTTCATGCAGGTGATGCTTTGCCTTTCCATTAGTTTGGCTTTGAAGGGAGAAGGCTTCTGCAGTGCCTGACTCTTTCAGTTAGTGAGACTCCTTCTGTGCACATCAGGGCAAGGCTCTTTGGATTCTCTTCTGTTGGGAAATGTTTGTTCTCCCTGGCTTGAAATGTGCTTTTCGGGCTGGGTGTGTTTTTTGTGTTGAGTGCAGAACCTCTGGGAACTCCATCCCTGATCCAGTCCAAGTGAACCATTCCAGTTTCAGGGACTGTTTTCCTGTGTGGCTGGATGCTGGTTTCTCAGATGAGCATCACCTGAAATTCCAAAGCTAAAAATGAAAATATTAGAGGGAAAAAATAAAATTTAACTTCTCATTTTGTTACTTGAAATTTAGTCTCTTGTCCCTTCCCCTGCTTTATCAGTGTTTACCTCACTTTGAAGCAGACTGAAAAGGAATTAAATCCTCATCTTAGTGAAGTGTTATGTTGCAGTTGGTTTTTTTTGTTGTTGTTGTTGTATGGTTTTCTTCATTTTTTTTGTTTTGCTACTTTTATAGCCATATTAATCATCCTCTTCTCTATTGCATTGTGTCACCTCTTTTATTTTGGTAGCATTATTTTTGTGTCCTTGGTTCATGACTGACACCTGTTTGACTTCCTTGTCATTGTGAAGGAATTCATTCATCCTTGGAAGGGGCATGTGAACCCAAGGAGCAACACTTCCCTTTTGTCATGCAGGACTTTCCCTAGGAATGTTAAACAATAACAGCTGTAAATTACAGGAGTTAATTATATGTGATGCTAAAGACTAATAATAAGAGCTGTAAGGAGGAAATTAGTTAAACAAATTGCTGTTGTTTAGTATAATTTAATGTGCATAAATTTATTAAAATTGCATAATTAGTTAGTTTAAATTTAATGACTGGTAAAACTATTGGCTAAATTTCTGTGCATCTCAGTACTCTTCTGAACTCTGAGACAGCTCACTTAGTAAACGAAACCTTCCATATTTTCCCCATGTTGAGAGCAGTTCTTCAGCTGACTTGAGCTTCTCCACATTTAGTGTTTTGCTCAAGCTAACTCCACTGAAGTGTGATGCTTTAAAAACTACTGCAGTTCATTGCAGAAACATAAAATAACTTAATAACTTTAGGCTCGCTTTTAATTAAAATCTATACAATTAAATTGGTTACCTTACTGCTCCAAAACGAATCCTGCTTGTATATAACTTAAAATATGGCAGGATTGTCCCCTATGGGGCCTAAATGCTGCTTTTCTTTTGGAAACTGTAATTTCTAAGTGGTTGCTCTAGAGCAGTGCTGTCACGTCTTATTTGTTATGTTTTGCTTTCTCAAAGAAAGAAAGAAAATGCTCCTAAAGAGATTTACCTGTGAAGACTGTCAGTCTCCTACTATTTACTGTACATTCAGTGAGTCTTCCCAGAAACCTAAGTGATGGCTTATGGTTTATTGTGGATTTCTGGTTATTCTGCACACAGTGTTATCACAGGAATATAGAAGAGAGAAGACATTCAGTCAATCTGTTTTTAAAAGAGTGGTTTTACATGTTCAGTAATAAATTGAGGCTGTGTGAGCATAGCAGATCAATTTCTTTTTAATTTATCCCTTCCAACTGCCTCATTCTTTATAATCAGTAGTTCTCTAATAGGTTTTATCAGCTTGCTAACAGCTCCATTCACAACTGTGGTTCATCTCCAGCCACCCTCCATCCAGCCACCCTCTCTGCTGTGTCTGTCAGTCATTCCTGGGAGCCCTGGGGCCAGCAACTCTCACTGAGCCTTGGCCAGAGCTCTGTGTGGGCAGGATGGAGCCGGGACCTCCTGTCCTGTGTGGGCAGGATGGAACCAGGACCTCCTGTCCTGTGTGGGCAGGATGGAGCCTGCAGGCCCAGGGGATGCAGTGTGTGAGCTCTGGCTGTCCCAGGAGCTGAGCAAAGCTGCACTGGGGTTTGCAGGCCTGTTCCTAACTCTGACTGTGTTTCTCTCCTGTCACCAGAGCGTTTGTGTACCTGAGCAACCTCCTGTACCCAGTGCCCCTGATCCACAGGGTGGCCGTGGTCAGCGAGAAGGGCGAAGTGCGCGGCTTCCTGCGCGTGGCTGTGCAGGCCATAGCAGGTGAGACACTCTGCTCCTGCAGAGACCACCCTGACAAACCAGGCCTTCCTCCTGATACTCAAACCTCAATAACATTCATGTGGCAAAGAACACTTGCTCGCTGTTGCTATTGAAATGATTTCATTGATTGTTTCACCATATGGGTTGAGCATGAAATAAGTCTTGAAATGCTACTGATCAAAAGATTTTTAAATTATGATGATGTTGACCACTGAAGTTTATTCCTGGCAACTAATGCAGCACTGCTTTTTAGGACAGTAGTGCTGTCAGTAAGTCTGAAAACTAAAACTAAAGCAAAGCTTTTTCGTTTTGGCACCCAGTATAGACAGTGGAGAAGGGTACCTGGTTTGATAGTTTTGGTGACCTGCATTAAAGTTAAACGTACCAAGTTTTAGCTGTGCTCAAACTATCCCTTTAAATAATGCTCAGAAATGAGCTCCCCTGGGGTCTGGGGCAGGCCTGTGAAGAAGTTCCTGAACTGATGGTTTTCAGCATGGTGTGAACAGAAAGCAGCAGCAGTTTCCCCCTTCATTGCCTCACTCAGAATGTGGAGATTTAGAAGCTGCTTTAACACAGTGTTTAATCACCAGGAATTCTTTTCAGAAGGGAAGAGTAGATCTGTGGGGTGGTAAGGGCCTCAGCCAGGGCTGAGCTGCCATTGTGTGTGTGCCAGAGTTAACTGCAGGTCACTGCTCAGTCGCTGATGTTTCAGACTTGCTCAGTGTGAGGTGGGCTGGGCCTTATCCATGCTGGTGGGAGCACAGATCCTTCCCATCATTTGCCCTTCCCAGCAGTGGCCAACTGCCAGCAGTTCTTGCTTGTTTAGGTAGGGTAACCCTGGAAGCTTCACTCTCTGTGGGAACATATAATGAAACTCAGACTCTGAAGATGGATAAGAATCACTCTGGCAGGGATTAAAACAAGTGAATTAAAATCTGGTTTAATGTGTACAAAAGTCTAGTTTGGTTCCAAATAAATATTTATCCTTCCAAATGAACCGAATACACCATGGCTGATAGAAACTGAACTGAGGACATCTCTTGAAAAAGGGCCATGGCATTATTTGATTCCTAAGCAAAGCTTTGGAGCACATTCTGAATCTTGGGATTTCTCCTGTGAGTATGCATTTACTGGGAAAAAAAACCCTGGCATTTAATCAGGCCCTGTTGCTGTTGCTCTCTGTGAAGAGGAGGAGGTGAAATGAGCAGATTGAATGGACAGATCCAGCTTTTAAACTTCCAGCATGTCCTGGTGCAGCTTTGCAAGTATTACTGCTGAGTTCATGCCTACAGGATTTTAGATGTTCGTTTACCCCAGTATAGCATTCAGAAGTAAATAAATAATGAAAATTAGTACTAAAGTTGGTTTGCATTCGAAATTCTCTGAAGTTAAGTATTTTCAGAATGCAGTTTCAGAGCCTGTCTTGTTTTCCCACACCTGAGTTCCTGAGGGATGGGTTTCTGGCATGATCTTTTCCAGCACTTACTCCAACTTGTAACTGGATGACTTACCTGCTTTCTGTTTTGGTTTCCATTATAGTGAAAGTTTCCATTTGGATAACTCCGTGGGGTCTCCCTTCTCCCCATCATTTATTCATCTGTCTCCTTTTTTCCCTGTTTTTTTTTAGCTGATGAGGAAGCCCCAGATTATGGATCTGGTATTCGACAGTCTGGGACAGCTAAAATTTCGTTTGACAATGAGTACTTTGATAAGGTAAGAGTTCTTAAAATTGAGTTAGGTATCTTTGAGTGTGGTAGCTTGTCCTTCTAAATGAAGAACACGTGTTGTAGGGAAAGAAGGGGATGGCAAACCCAGAATGTGCAAGAGTCTGTCACAAGCCACTGTATTTCATTTTTCAGAGTGATTTTTCTTCAGTTGCCATGACTCGGTCTGGGCTGTCACTGGAGGAGTTAAGAATTGTGGAAGGGCAAGGACAGAATTCAGAGGTTACCACTCCTCCAGAGGAGATCAGCAGAATGAATGAGCTGGGTAAGCAAGAAATACGTGGTAGTTTTGGAGAACTTCTGGGAAATTCGTGACACTTTCAGTCACAGAAAGGAGTTCTGAGTGTCCTTCCAGAATATCCGGGTTAGGGAGAGGTGTTACCAGGGGGTTGAACATGAGAGATCCTGGACTTAGTCATTTGCAGAACTGTGCTGAAAATCTTCCCAGGTATTTGGATCTTTTGGTTTTCAGCAAATTACTTGGATTTAAAAGGGAAAAGAAAAGTACTATGGGACTGAACTGTCTCCTGAAGAACTATTTTAAGAAAAGAAAGGAGAAAAAAAGATTTATTTCATGCGGGATGTTTTTCTTTCTCCCTAAGACTTGAAGTCAGCCACTTTGGATGGAAAGATGACTATGGAAGGATTCACTGAGGAAATTGGTGATCACCTGAAGCTGGGCAGTGTGTTTACCTTCCGTGTGACAGTGCTCCAGGCCAGTGGCATCCTGCCTGAATATGCAGATATTTTCTGCCAGTTCAAGTAAGAATTTGTCCTCACTTGCATTAGGCAATTAATGGCTTCATAGAGCAAAGAACAGTGGGCAGTGAAATGCTGAGAACTTTTCAGATGGATGGAGGTGTTGTACAGCAGAGAAAAACACCTTGTCAGGAGTTCCTGGTCCCCATTTTCTCTTAAGCAGGTGTTAAGGAATAAAGTTTTGGAGAAAGGAATTAGGAATCCAAGTGGACTCATAAGTTATTAGTTTATAGATATCTTCAGGTTTTAACTTGTAATGTGAAAAATTCAATACTATATTGTACATACACCCATTTGAATGAAAGCTGCATGACCCTGGAGGAAATCAGTACTGCTCAAGTGAAAGTGCTCTTAGGCTTGGGTCCTTAAGGAAGAGAATAAAAAGGAATAATAAAGACATAAAAGAAGTACAGGAATTGTGGTCCCACAGGACTGTGGTATTCCCAGCTTTAGGTCGTCACTCAACTGCTTCTAAAGTTCCAGCAGAATACATTTCTTTTAGGGTTTTAGGATTTCCTTTCAGGGTTGGATTCAGAGCACAGCAGTCTTCATTAAACCAATCTGTGGTGGCTGATTTTTGGTTGTTTTTTTTTTTTTCCAAGCTTTTTACATCGACATGATGAAGCTTTCTCAACAGAACCTCTAAAAAACAATGGCCGAGGGACTCCCCTTGGGTTTTACCATGTTCAGAATGTAAGTAAAGCTTTCCATGAGCAGTAACTTCCTCTGTCAGCCTTGGCAGTTGTGTGTGTCCTTTTTAAGGATAGACAGCATTGGGAGTGATTAGGTGAACGATGTAATCTCCATCACAAAACAAAACACAGAATGATTCTTTGTGGCAAATTTAACTCTTCTTTCACCTTTACTTCCTGCCATTGAATTCTGTGTTTCCTTTCCAGGATGAAAACAGTCTAGAATTCAGGAAATAAAATACATGTGTGAATAGCAGTGCTCATGATCTCAGATGAACTGGATATATCTATTTTTATGAACTGTGTAATGCTTTGGTTACATGCAGCCTCCTCTTCTCCTACTTGAAATGCCTGATTCTGAGGCTTTAATTTTCTCCTTTATTGGAGAGTAAAATTAATGCCTAAACTAGAAGGGAATGCAGTTGCTTTTACTGTGAGTGACAATAAGTGATAGGAAAAATACAGACTCCTAAAAGAGATTTCATTTTCTTTCCTCACTTTTGAAATAGATTGCTGTGGAAGTGACAGAATCGTTTGTGGAGTACATCAAAACAAAGCCTATTGTCTTTGAAGTCTTTGGACATTATCAGCAGCATCCTCTCCACCTGCAAGGACAGGACCTCAACAGGTATTGGTCACTAGCCTGGCATGAAGGCACTTGGGGATGATGCTCAGCTGATGCAGTTTTTGTACTCCTGGAGCTGTGCACCACAGCCTGACAGGCAGAATTCCTGATGGAGCTGGAAGTGCTGGCAGAGGCCTCTGTACCCAGTGTAGTGACTGAGAGAATTGTTCTGCCCTCTCAGACACGGGCAGCTCTCCTGCCAATCCGCCTTACAAACACCCTGGTGGTTGGAGCACTGCACTGGGAGTACTGGGAACTTCAGCAGTGATCTGTGAGCTCTGGGAAAACCTCAGCAGTGATCTGTGAGCTCTGGGAAAACCTCAGCAGGGCACCGAGAATTGGTTAAGTTAGAAGAGAAAAAGAGCATAGGTTAGTCTGAGAAGTCTGCTGAGCCCCCTTGTTTTCCTGACAGAGGATATTTACCTGTCCTCATAGAATTGTGAGGATATTTTTAGGGACAGTGATAGGTGTGTGTATACAAAGATGCATGTGTGTGCATTTGTGTATATTTCTTATGTTTAACTGCCTCTGTATTGATAACTCTTCATTTCTCTGTAGCCCTCCACAGCCCTCTCGAAGATTCTTTCCTCCTCCCATGCCGCTGTCAAAGCCAGGTGAGAACAGCTCTCTAATTCTGTACATCACAGTCTGCTACTGCAAATGGAGGTTGTAGTGTATTGCTGAGGTATCCAGGACATGGAAAAATGTAACTGGAGTGAGTGGTACAAGGGGCATTGAATGTCTTGGCTGGCTCTGCCCTCTTTATGTGTTCTACTTTTATTTCTTCTCAACCTCCTCTGCAGGAAGTGCTGCCTTGTTCATTAGGGGGTAGAATTCCATTCCTGAGGTGTTGACCATATTCCATGAGATGTGGCTATGGCTCTTCCTGTGCTTACTGAGCACTTACTGACTGGAAATTTGCTTATTCATTAATTGCTTCATCTTTTTGCTCTCTCACGTTCTCGTTTTGTCAGTCTTGTTGAAATGATCCTTGGTTTTCTTTGCTTAATTGGAATAATGCATGCTGAACTCTGTTGTGAATTTTTTTCCCATTTCACCTTTAATTTCCTCCTCCTACCCCTCTCTCTCACCTGCATATTTCTACCATCCTTTTTTTGTGTGTGTTCCATTCCCTCTGCAGACCATGAAAGGAAAATTGAGTTGATTAGGTACCTTATGTCTGGCTATGTAAACGTGCATGTGCTGAACACGCTGTCGGAGCATGCCAACGTGCTGGCCTCCTCTGCTGTGGCTGCTTTCCAGGATGGAGCTGACCAGCTGCCACCTTTTCTCTTTCTGCCTGTTCCCAGTTGTCAGACTGAGCGGGCTCCTAAACGAGATGGTTAGTAGCCAAACTCGGTCTGTGATAGATGTAGAAGTAGTTCCAAAATGTGCTTTGAAACTCCTTTTTCCTTCATCATGTGGTAGTATTAGGAGTAGAAGCTGCCACGGTTGTGCTCGTGGAAGGATGATGCTGTGCTTACATTTAGGGCTCTTTTAGTGAGAACCATAGAGGCAATCTGGAGAGTGTAGTGTGTTGGGAATCACAGATTTTTGTGTGTCACTGCATCTGTTCCCTGAATTTCCAGGACCTCTTGTATTTTTCTGTGTTCTGCATTGAGTTTTGTGATACTGGGATGAGAGGTGTATATGGAAACACAGGCAGATATAGAGGAAACTTCCTTTTCACTCATCTTCCTTTTCTGCCACTAACAGTGCTGTTCCTCGCTTCCATTTGTATTCTCTTTTATTTAACTCAAAAAAAGTCATGCTGGTTAATAATTTTGCCTGAGCAAGTCTGTGAAAACATCTAGAACCAAGCTTTCATGTTTAGTTAAATGTGTCTTTCTGTTGTTTTCCTTTTCTGATGGTTTTGAGTCACTCTGCTTAGCAATAAACTTGAGTGACTTGTGTGTTTGATGTTCCTCTGGCTGTAGTGAGTTAATGTGCAGCTGCCTGAGATGACTGGGTGTAAGGGAGTTACTCCCCTGAGTAATGTGTGAGAAGGTAAATAATGAGCCTCAAGCTCACTACCTCAGGGTGGAGCTGTGCTGTGAATAACTGATTCCTGTAAAACCTGTCCCTCTGAGGCAGCTCCTGTTTTACCCAGAAAAGAAACAGATCTCAAAGAGAACACCTAAGCACACCTGTAAGGACCTGTTTTAACTGGGGGCTGTTATGTCCCTCCAGTGCATGGGAAAGTGAGCCATGGTAGAAGCTGAAGGATACACAGATGTAAAGGTGGGAGAACCTAAAGAACACCTGAGCAAGGAAGGATTGGGTCTTGAGAGGCAGAAGGGAGAATATTTACTTGTCTTAGTAAAAGCAGTGAGGTTAGTATGTGAAAGGAGAAAAAATGGAAAATAAGAGTTAGAAAAATCCCAGTGTACAGTAATGAAGCTTTTAAAATGTTCCCATTTACAAAAATGTAATGAGTGAGCAGATAAGAGAAGGTGTGTAATGGTAACTAAAAGGTATGATGTGTGAGGGAGTGTTAGGTTATTTCTAGAATTTAAGCTGTTTCATTATTTTTTAACATGGTTTATTCCTACATGAAAGGAATTAGAGGGGATCTGGCTGGTAATTCTCACTAATGCCAAGAGATAAGGAGCCCAGAAAAATACTTTGGCAGGATTAGGGCTCTGGAATAAATCTTGTTCTGCCTTTTTACATATACAACATCTTAACCAAGTGGTGCAGGAGTCTGGCAGTTTGTAACACAAAGAAGTGAAGACTGAAGTTTTAAGTTCTGTTCTTTTCCTCTTGTGTGAAGAAGGTGAAATGTACTTTATGGGTGAGTAATGCTGCAGATGAACAGATCTTAGCAATTCTAAATCACAGACTATTAAACCATAAAGCAACTGATGCACATTTGAGGAGACTTCTCTGTGGATCTAGAGGGACTGTGTATTTTTCCAGGCATTTTTGGATGCACTTTTTTTCCATTATTGAACTTCAAAAATTTTATCTGTTCCAGTAACCTCGATCTAAAAAACAACACTTGGAGAAATAATGATTGCTGTAAGCAGCACCATTTTCATGGTAAAAGCTGTGGTCTGCCTACATGGTACATAGAATGTGTAGGACCTCTGAGGTGGCGTGTTCCTGTGAGCCCTGAGTAAGCTTTACTTGTTCAGTCTTTGTAAACCACGTGTTTTTTCTTCTTTCTTTCTGTTTTTTTAAGTGCCAGCTACAAAGCTGAATACTATGAGCAAGCCCAGCTTGGGCCAGAGTGTGAGCAAATACGACCTCCTTGTCTGGTTTGAGATCAGTGAACTGGAGCCAACAGGGGAGTAAGTCCTGTATTAATATTTTGTGTTTCTAGAATGGTGGTTTATGAGATTTCTGAGTTTTTTCCCCTTTGTTCTGTCCAGGCCAGCTTGATGTTTAGCAGTCACCATGGTTGGGGGCCTGGCTGGTTTGTAGTGATGGGCTGTCCAATCTGTTGGCAGTACTTATCCCCATTGCAAAGGACCAAAGTGATAGAATGACTTTCTTTCACACTTGGAGGAGCCTTTCCATGGTAAAATTCCAGGCACAGGTGCTGGGAAAACCTCCCTTGTGTAGGCCCTGAGTTTGGATTCTGTGGGATACTGGAGACTGCACACTGCAGTCACACAGCAGACTCTGTTTAGTGTTCATCTCTGCTGCAAAGGGGGTTTTCCCCTGACAGTCTTCAGGGGTTGTATTGAGGAGTGAGTTCCACACTTTTCCATTAGTACTGGGAGTACAGTGGATGATGCTTCCATGTTTCACTGATCCTGTAATGCCAGGAGGGGCCTGTTTGGAGAGTAGGTAGAAAGACACACTCTCATGTCTTCAGCTGCCACAGGGAGAGGAAGCTGCTGGCAACAGAAGCTGCTGTGCTGGTGGATCTTTCCCACCTGCTGATTCCCTGTCTCCCACAGGTACATCCCTGCTATTGTGGATCACACCGGGGGCCTGCCCTGCCAGGGGACCTTTCTGCTGCACCAGGTACTGCTGAAAGCTGGGGAGCAGCAGTGTCACCTCTGCAGGGAGGGAGGGGCTGCTGCTGCCTGGGCTCTGCACCTCATTCCCCTCACAGCTGTGCAGTGACACTCAGGGTCCCCCAGTCTGGCCTTGGGCTGTTGGTTTGGGCTGTGAGGACATTGCCCTGTCCCCAGGGTGTTGCTGTCCTGTTGCTTATCAGTGGGCATCCCACTGGTGACAGATGAAAGTTTTTTAAAAAGCAGGAACCTTTGGGACCAGATTTGTGCCTTCTCCACCTCTCTTAGGACACAGGAGGATCATGTGGACTCAACTTCCATTTGGTCTTTCTCACTGCTTGTGGTTACGACACATAATCTGTGAAGTGACTGTATCTCAATGCATCTTAAATACCTCTTATAATCCTTAATAATATTTTGTCTCTAGCCAGATTATAAAGATAATCCTAGCTTAATATGGTTTATGGGTTTAAAGTTACATTTTTCCTACTCTGTCTTTGTGGAGTGACGAGGGGGAAGCATTTAATTTCTTTTACCTATGAGAATATACCATCCCCTTGAAGGGAATTTTAGGGCCCTGAAACACAGAGGTGCTTGTTCAGTTACAGACTGGTGTAAATGTTTCTATTTACTTGACTTTTGCAGTATAAGTGCAAAATAGACGTTGTGTGTGTGTGAACACTTCAGCAGTGTTTTGTTTCTGAACTCTGCCAGGGAATCCAGCGGAGAATCACCGTCACCATTATCCATGAGAAGGGCAGTGAGCTGCACTGGAAAGATGTGCGAGAGCTGGTGGTTGGTGAGTAAATGGTTTTGCATCTTGCTCTGTAAGGAGAAAAAAGTATTACTGGTAATTTCTCTTTGTATCAGATTCTGTCATGTTTATGAGCACTGCCTGTAAGAGAAGGATTTTGAAAAAGATCCAGAGGAAAAATTTAAGTTTTGTGACTTCACTTACAACTGCTTGTCAGTCATTTAGTCCAAAATGATATTTGGGCAAATTCCTTTCATGTTGCAGTTTGAATTTTAATTGATTCCTCCTCCTCTCCTTTTTAGGGCGTATAAGAAACAAAGCAGAGGTAGATGAAGCTGCTGTGGATGCCATTCTGTCTTTGAATATTATCTCTGCAAAATACCTGAAGTCCTCTCACAACTCCAACAGGTAAGTGAATGAAGTGAGCACTCCAGCAGGAATCTGAAACTTGTTTGACCTCTGATGTATTGGCAGGAGGTTTGGAAAGCTAATTATTAAATGTGGAATTCCATGGGCACAGAACACACGGGTGGAGAACAAACATCACTTGCTAATGCTGGAATCTGTTGATCCGTGGGAAGGGTTTGCTGACCATGCATCTGAATTTCTTTCCCTGAGTACGACCCATAAAGGGCAGGTGGAAAGGAACAGCTTAAGGGGTCTTGGGATTTAACCCAAGACTTTTAAACTGACATCAAGGTTTGGTGCCAGAATACAGCACTGAAGTACAAGGACAGTTTTGGGGGTACATTTATAGATGTGCACATACTGTTCCTGGAGCAAACATGTGACAGTTTAAGCCAGAGCCACGCCTTGTGAATTCAGCTTCATAATTTGTGGATTTATACAGATGTATGACAAATTGAGTCCAGTTCCATGTCCCTGCAGGGCAGCAGCAGAGCCCCTGGCTCTGTGTGTCCCTCACTGCTGTAGAACTCAGATTCCACATTGTTCTGCTTCAGTGTCTGCAACCAAGTGCAGCGAGGCAGAGGCAGAGGGGGCGTGGGGCACAGCCTCTCCCTGCTCTGCCACCTGGAGTCTGTAAAGACAGGCAGGGGCAGGGGGGTTGGCAGTTATTATCTTCCACTGACAGATGGGTATTTCAGTGTGTTTGAATTAATGGATCAATAGAACTGGAAAACAGGGAGACTGTTGCTGGTTTCCTGTCTGATACTATTGGATTTGCCCTTGGAAAGCCCTGTGCTTTCTGTTCTGTTTCAATGAGTTCTTCTGTATCTCAGTAGTTTTCTATAAGGTGGGCAGCTGGGGTGAAGGATGAGTGTGATGAAGCTTTGGCCACCTCATCCCAAAATGCCAAGGTTTAAGGTGTGGGATGGCATGGCAGTGTGGTGGAATGGGACTGAGGCCCTCATAAGGGATGTGTCTTATGTTTGCTCATTGTCTGCAGACTTGTTTGCTGCTTTCTGTGGGGTTTTTTCACTTTGTTTTGTTTTTCAAGTCCACTTGTTCTGTTCCTCTCAACTCTTGCTTTTCTGTTCTGCTTTTGGCTGCACTAACTGAAGCTCTTTCTATGTTTTTACAGGCTCTTTCTTGATAAGGATATGCCTAGGTATTTTCTGTTTGCTGCCTTTGTACATAAAGATTCTTGAAAATAGAAGGCTTTATGTCCTTTGTATTGTTGCCACTTCCCTCAGCTTTTACTGAATTCTGTTAGCATACCTCTTAGCTCTTCCAGAAGTAGTCTTCCTCCTCCTCTTCCTCTGTGTCAGAGGTTATTCAGGTACAGTTCACTGGGGGACTTCGGAAGATGAACTTTCCTTCACATGTGAGAGTAGGAGAATTTCCTTTGTGCAGTCCTTCTGATTCTCTTGATGTGCCATCAGATATAGACCCTTTTTGTAGTCCTTGCTATTTTCTTCCCTTGTTCTGTATCAAAGAACTGAATTTGGAATTTCTCTCTGACTCTGTAATGCTGCTTGTCTGAAGGACCAAGCCAAGGACTGAATGATGAGGTTACTTGAATTGCTCCAATCAAATAACAGTGGCTGCCATGTGACTGCTATTCAGCCTCTGTTCTGGGGCTGGATTTGCATCTGAAATTTAACCATGTGGTTGCCACCCCTTAGTTTAGCAGCTGACAGAGGAGCCAGACTTGCAGGAGCTGCCCAGGCTGGATTCCTGTTCCACCTTCCCCGTGGGGTCACAGCCCAGCACAGCGACTGCACAGTCTGGGGCACTTTGCACTCTGCTTTCTGTCTCTGGACAAGAGGAGACAGAGTCTTCAGTGCTCCCAATTCACCACCTTTCACTAATGCTAAGTCAGAATCAGTTTTAACTACACCTTTAACCTGTCTCTCCTCTATTCCATGCTTTGTGTGTCCCGTGCTCCCCTTTCCTCTGTGTGCCCTTGGCTGTGCTGAAAGGAGTTTGCTCATTTCTGGTTTTTGTCTCCCTCTGTAACTATTGTAGCAAGTTCTGGTTTGGACAGGCAGAGCTGTGTATATTTACCTTACTGGCTAGAAAAGATCCACTAAACTAACTGCCTCAAAGCTGTGCTTGACTTCATCTTGGTGTTTGTCCAAACATCATTTTACTCAAGAGGGTGGCAGTATTCCTGCACTGAGGAGCATTTACACCTGTGTTCTCTCTCCATGAGGAGAAATCTTGTTTGGCAACTGGTGCAGAGCTGATGACAGGGCTACATACAGTTTGTGAGCAGACAGGTTTTACTGCTTTCTCTTCCACCCTGAGAGTAGATCTGGAATTTGCTAGAAGTTTAAAAAATTGTTTGCTGTTATAACTAAGTCGTGATGAAAGTTTAAAACGTAAGGACTCAACACAGATGTGTAAAGGCTTAGAGGACAACTCTGCTCTTTGCCTAATCTAACTTAAGTGAGGATTACTACTTTGCAGTGCTTCCCAGTGTTTTTAAATCTACTAATTACTTGGCCTTTAGATTATGTTTCTTTTTATTTTTAATAGACACAACATATTCAGAAGTAGTTTCTTAAATACGGTTCTTCAAGTGCAAACAGTATCTCAGAGTTCTCACTTGGCTGCACCTCATGGTTCCTTTATGTATTAGCTTGGAATTGTTTAATTGGTATCAGCGAAGGGGGATTCTTGGAAGCTTGGTTAGAGATCAAACTCTTTGTTTCTGGCATGTCTGCTCTTTGTCTATTTCGTGTTTCTTTTTGTTTGCTTTGTATTTTGTTGTTTCTTCTACCTCCACCCTGCTGTTTGTCCTTTGTCTTTAGTTTCATCTTCTATTTTTCCATGTTGGGAATTAGTACAGAAACTCCTTAGAGATATAACTTACTTTAAAAAAATAATATACATGAAGCTGTTTCTTGCTTTCAGTACCTCATCATTTGGACTCAGAATGGGATAAAAAAATAGCAAGAGGGTTTGGGAGGGAAATTATATAGAGGTGATGAAGAATGAATACCTTCTGTTTCTGTTAGCAGTGTGGAAAGGTAAGCTGAGTTCCTGAGCAGGGGCATGGGTGTTCTTTCCAAAGGGACCTTCCTGGAGTCAGTCACTGCCTGTGAGAAAGGGGAGAGCTCATTTCCCCAGGGCCCTGCTAGAGAGGGGAGAGTGTAATGATGCCTTTAGATGTGGTGCTTTAGCTGTGCTGTGTGTGATGCTGTCTCTCACTTTTGAACCTTCTGGACTGCTGGGGTAGAGCTGTGGGAGCTTTCAGCTCCTCTCTTTCCTTGTCCCAGACTGAAGAAATGTCTTACAGAAATCCTAAAATATGGGCTAGAACGAGTGTTGCTTATAAAAAAGAATCTTCCCATGCACTTTTAAGATCCAGCTGGGCTGAATTGCACCTGAAGCAGTAGAAATTAATTTTCTCTGTTTAGAAACTATTGTTTAGTGCTGACTTCCCTGTAGTGCTATGACAGCTTTTGTTTTCTGCATTCCCTCTTCTCTCTTTTAGATGAGTCTTCTCCATAACAGGCAGTGATCTTTACACTGTTTGAGGTAGAAGTAAATGATCTTGGAAATAAAGAGAAGTTTTTTGCTTCAAGTGTTTGTTGTCCACATCACTGGAGGATGATGTCAGGGAGGAGATGCTTTCAAGGAGTATGAGTTTCTCTGCAGCCCTCTCACTATTGACCTTTTGCTGTGCTTTTTCCCAGGACTTTCTACCGGTTTGAGGCAGTTTGGGATAGTTCCTTGCACAACTCCCTCCTCCTCAATCGAGTGACACCATATGGAGAGAAGATCTACATGACCCTTTCTGCCTATCTGGAGGTGAGGCACCAGTGCCTTCCTGCTGGCTGTAAACTGTTTGAGACAGGACACAGAGTGGACCCGAGGGAAATAGATTCAAAAGTGATTTGAATCCTCTCAATTTCTGAGAGCAGGGTGGAGAAAATGTACTCACAGTTAACATCTTCATGTCAAGGTATTACTGCCTTGCAACACAAGGTGGTCTTACCTTTTTGTGCCTTGTTTTGTCTATCTTTGTATCTGAAAATCCACTGGAATCAGTGAACAGTGCTGTGTAAGTACTGGTGTTACAAACAGTGGCTTAGCTCTTGGCTTTGTGTGCAGGGCACTGTTGTGTTGTATAGTAAAACCATTTCACTCACAAGATGCATCAAGAAATTTGGCAGTTCTCTTTCACAGATACACATTTGAAAACCCTTCACCAAAGACCCAAACAAGAACAAATTTCAAAAGCTGTCCCACTGAGGGCAGCAGTGTAGCTTGGCACAGTTGGCTGCAGCCATTCATTCCTTGCTGGTGTTCCTCTTAGCTTGACCACTGCATCCAGCCTGCCGTGATCACCAAGGATGTGTGTATGGTGTTTTACTCCCGAGATGCCAAGATCTCCCCCCCGCGCTCCCTGCGCAACCTCTTCGGCAGCAGCTACTCCAAATCCCCAGACTCGTGAGTGCACTTACAGTTTTGGTGTTGGTGGGTTTTGTCAGTATCTGTGTTTTCTCTCAGAGGATATGGTTGAGTTTTCTTAAGTTTTTTCCTTTAAACTCTACCTACTCACAAGTTCTCCAGTCTGGTTTTGAACATTCTTTCTTGCATTTATTTCAGTGAAACTCTGATGGCTTCTCTCTTTACTGACCCCTTTTCCAGACTGACAGAGTTGGGAAGAGGGACCCATTTTTCAAGCTTGCACATAGATGACCTTGATCCTGATCTGGAATTTATTGCAGCATTTGCTCCCCAAGTCCAATGGAGAGTGGCGGGGAACATGGGGGAAATGCCATTTTTGGGGATCTTGCAGTCTGTTCTGACTGTTTAGCGCAAGAGTAGAATTGAGATCTAGTTCTAACTTACAACTACACTTAAATTCTGCTTTGGGAACCACTGAGCTAAAGCTGAAGCACTTTATTTCTGAAAACAATAAATAGCATGGCTTTGTTTCTTCTGCTTTCCTGTGAACAGCAATCGTGTAACTGGGATCTATGAACTGAGCTTATGCAAAATGGCAGACACAGGAAGTCCAGGTAAGCAGTGACTGGGTGTTCCAGTGAAAAATACAACATACTGCAGAAATTTTCTCAGGCAGAATGGAGTGAATGTTCCTGTCCTGATCAGAAGCAGTTCTGTGTTTCATAGGAGCAATGGAACATTGCTATTCCATAAAATACTTACTCCAGTTTTTACTTTAGACTCAGGTCTTTGTTTGCCATTGGTGAACAAGGATTCACCGGAAACTTGATGTTTTCTGACATGGGTAACTCAGGACACTGAGCTCATGTACCTGAGTCTTAGGGCATAATCCATGGCTCATAACTAACAGCTGAGACTGGGTTTTGCAGCAATAGAGCTTTTTCTTGTCTTTTGAAGATGTTGCTGATTTCTGATGCCAACTTCAGCACTTGGAAGGAATGTAGTTCATGGTGTATCTGTGTATTTTTTCTTCTAAGATGTAGAAACTGAAGTCCTTGTGTTGAATTAGACTGGACAGGAGTTTGCATTATATCTTGGTCAATAGAAAATATCTGAAAGGAGTAAGAAAGCTGGACTAAATCAAATATCTTTGGTTGTGTATTTGCAGGTAGTGAAATCCTTGTGTTGTGTATTTCCAGGCAAACAGCAGAAGTGCTGGTTCTTTGCAAATTGCTGATTGTTTCTTAGTGACACCCCTCTGGTTGTGGTTTTAACACGTCTCGTGTTGTTTTTTACTGCTCAGGAATGCAGAGGAGAAGGAGGAAAGTCCTGGATACTTCTGTGGCCTATGTGAGGGGAGAAGAAAACCTGGCAGGTTGGAGGCCCAGGGGTGACAGCCTCATTCTAGAGCATCAGTGGGAACTGGAGAAACTGGAGCTGCTGCATGAGGTGAGTAAAGAGATCAAAGTCAAGATTTAAATAAATTCTCCTGGTGTCTGGCTGCTGAGTAGAGTCTTCAGCTCCAAATCTCAGTGTATTCAACAAAGACAAATGCAATTTCCAGTGCCACTGTAAACTCTCTTCTCTGGGGAAAGTTACTGCTATGAGCAGTAAAGGATTCCTAAGAGTTCAGTGTCTGTAGAGTTGGTACCTTCCTGGAGCAGACGATACTGATTTCCTTTCTTACTAGGTGGAAAAAACCCGACATTTTCTTCTGCTTCGTGAGAAGCTTGGTGACAGCATCCCCAAGTCCCTGAGTGACTCGTTGTCCCCCAGTCTGAGCAGTGGAACCCTCAGCACCTCCACCAGCATTTCCTCCCAGATTTCCACCACGACCTTCGAGAGCGCGGTGACGCCCAGCGAGAGCAGCGGCTACGACTCCGCGGACATCGAGAGCCTGGTGGACAGGGAGAAGGAGCTGGCCACCAAGGTAAGGCACAGGGCACCCGCCCTGCTGCCAGCTGGGCTGCACCAGGGGGTTAGAGGTCCGTCACGAGTGTCTCAGATAGCCTGGTGAATGTCCAGTATTGTGGGAGCTTCATTTGAACATGTAGGTCAGTGAAATGAGCCACTCTCACTGGCCAGTGCTGCAGGGGAGGTTTGGGCTGTGGCTGTATCTCATTCCCCTGTGGAAGTAGTTCTATGAAAACTTTCTAATTTTATCAAGTGAAGTAATTATTCCCCTCTCCTGTGATTTTTCATAGCAGTTTAGAATTTTTCTTTCACGAGCTGCCAAGTGTGTCTTGGCAAATCATCTCTTCTGTTCAAATTTCTTTGAAAATCTAAATATAAAATTCTTTTGTGTGTCTCATTTGTTTCCCCTCCCTCTTTAGTGTCTGCAGCTTCTTACTCATACCTTCAATCGGGAATTCAACCAGGTGTACAACAGCATCAGCGATTGTAAGGTAAATATTTCACCTAACATTTCATTGCAATACACTCAATTTGTAGTACAATACCAGCATGTTTGTGGGTCATGGAATCTGCTGATACTATGAAAAGATAAACCACTTCATATTAATTTATTATTTTTTATTTTCAGTCCATTGGAAGCATTTGGCTATTCAGCATCAGGTTCCAAAGGCTATGGCAGGAATTGGAAATGGTGTGGACTTGGACTGTAGTACAGTTCCCAGCTTATTAGCAGACTCTTACTGTCTTTCCCTACATACACTTTCCTTCTGTAAAAGGATAAATCAGCTCTTAAAAATTCTAGGCAAAGGGAATACCAAGTTTCAGACTGGATGATGTTGTATCCACTGAGGGAGCCAGAGTGTGAATAATCAGAAGTGTAGGACATTGATAATAACAAGCTGTGTCTGCATAAGTGCTGCTGTATTTCTGCCCCCGGATGAGTTTTGGTGGTTTGTGTGAAAATTTGCCTGCTGAGTAGGGGAAAGGCTGATGAAAAAGCCTTTCTGTTATCCGAGCCTTCCGTGCTGAAAGCCGTTTTCAGCCAGCAGTGAACATCAGCTACAACCCAACTCCTGCTCTCCTGTGTTTGTTTTTGCAGCTCTCAGATATTTCTCCAATTGGGCGGGACCCGTCCGTGTCCAGTTTCAGCAGTGCAACCCTCACCCCTTCATCCACCTGCCCTTCTCTGGTGGATTCCAGGTGCAATTCAGTTGATCAGAAGTAAGTGTCATGTATTAAAAGGAAAACATCACTTTTCAGTGTTTCGCAGATTTCTTTGCTGTTTTCTGATTTTTTTTCCTCTTTCAGATATTTCTCTGTACAGCCCCCTTGCCTTACTTCCCCAATCACTCTGCACAATTCTTTTTCCCCATTTTATTCTTTAGAAGTATTTATTTTTCCCCTTTGTGTGGGAGGAACAGTCAGATGCTTGTCATTCCAGTGACCAGTGCATCTACAGTGTGCAGAGTCCACGAAGTTTTTTCAGAGGTCTGTTGAAAAGGTCTACCAATAATGACCCAGAATAAACCAGTTTGGCCATTAATCTCTGTTTGTCTTTCTCAGCTGTATCTATACAAGATATTTTTGATGAAATTGGGAATAACTATGCAGTGAAAGACATAATTTGTACCTTCTCAGTTCCACATCCCTGAGGGAGGAGTGCTGAGGAAGTAGAACATTTTACATCAGACAGTAGTAGGAAGTATGTCTGTGTTGTGACTACGTTTAGCAGGAGAGACGAGGTAGAAGTAGTGGTGAAACAACTTACTAGTGGTTATTATAGGTTTTATTCCACAGACATCCAGGGAACATGCTATTTAATATTATACAAAAGGATCCCAATGTCATACATTAAATCTGGGCTGGAGGATGGAGCTTCAAGCTTGCCTATAGATGCAGTTTAAATTCCACTGTCACATTCAGTTGCTTTGTTGCAATTTACTTTCTTTTCTCTATTTTTTTAAAGGACACCAGAAGCAAATTCTCGTGCCTCCAGTCCCTGTCATGAGGTGGAACAGTTCCAGATAATTCCTGCAGTAGAAACTTCCTACCTTGCCAGAGCTGGAAAGAATGAGTTCCTAAACCTTGTTCCTGATATTGAGGAAATCAGGCCAGGGTAAGTTTTTTCATTGTTGTGTGGTCGTGGCTTCCTGAGACCCATCCCAAGGGTTTTCTGAGATGTGTAGGTTGTGTGCCCCATGTGAAGAAGGAAATACTATTGCAGACAAAACATATTAAGGACCAGGTGTCTTACAGTGTTTTGTAGTTAATAGGGATACTCAGGGGAAAAATCTGTTTCTGTTTTGATGTGGGTTTGTTTTTTCCAGCTCTGTGGTATCAAAGAAAGGATACCTCCACTTCAAGGAGCCACTCTCCAGCTCCTGGGCCAAGCACTTTGTGGTGGTTCGCCGTCCCTATGTTTTTATTTACAACAGTGACAAAGATCCTGTAGAAAGAGGAGTCATAAACTTATCCACAGCTCAGGTGGAATACAGTGAGGATCAACAGGCGATGGTAAAGGTCAGTCTGAGAGCTGTTGCTTATTTATCCATAAAGCAAGAACATTACAAGTAGCAGTGCATGTGTACCATCAGGTGTGTCATCTCTAGTCTGAGGAAAATGAATCTGAGTCGTGGAGACATGGAGGATCCTGCCCACAAAGTTCCCAGTTTGTTCAGGGTTTCTTATAGTTTTGGACACAGTAGTACCAGGGAGTGACCCTGACTGCTGTCACACACCAGATTAGCTTTCAGGAGCATGTGTTGGTACCATCACCCTGCGTGATGGGTTTTTGCAGCTTCCTTTGTTTGGTTTTTTTGGGGTTTTGTTTGTTTTAAAAACAAAATCCCACAAAACAACACATACAAACATCCTGCAAGGAATCAAATGGACTCTACTGGTCCATCTCGGCAGCTCTTAGAGCCCAGACTCAGCAGTTAAGATTTTATTTTGTAGAAGATAATGACTAATAATTAGTGGAAATCACCAGTGAAAAATAAATGAAAGAGGGATGTGACGGAGCAGGTTCTCTCAGAGAGGAAATGTGCATCAGCCTGTGTGCTTGTAGACTTTGTATTTTAAGTTGCCCTTCGTGTTCCAGACACCCAACACGTTTGGAGTGTGCACAAAGCACCGTGGGGTCCTGCTGCAGGCCATCAATGACAAGGACATGAATGACTGGTTATACGCCTTCAATCCTCTCCTGGCTGGCACAATTCGGTGAGAGCAGCTCTGGTGCACTCAGGGCTGCAAAGGGAGATGGGTTGGTCCAGATTTTAGTTCTGAGGAATTTGACAAGATGTGGGAACTGGAGGAGGGAGTGAGTAGGCGGAAACCCCCCAAAACGATCAGAAAACAAGCCAGCCCTGTATTTCAGGAGCTGTAGGGGCTGTTGTTTTTGCTTGTGATGTAGTGAACAGCCATGTCCAGTCTGAATATGTATGGGATGCCACATTTGGAGACCACAAGATGGTTTCCTTGTATTGCCATTTTACAAACATACCGGAGGATTGAAAAACAAAAAAATAGGTGGATAAACTCTGGGGAGGGAGCAAAAAAAACCTTTTAGAATTCACCAACTGCTTTTTCACTTTTCTTTTGTACAGGTCAAAACTGGCTCGAAGACGCACGGGCCAGATGAAGTACTGAGTCCATGTAATGTTCTCATCTGTCCTCCCCACTCACCTTCCCATAGATAGTGTGACCTTCATCTTCTCTTTGTGATTCTTGACGGTTTCTCTTGTATGTAATCCTGTGGCTTAACATCCCCCACCTTCCCCACTCCTTCAGCACATTTTCTAGGTATTCTAACCCTACCTTGTTTCTTTTCACCTGTACCAGCATTGTACTAGTAGCATGTGGCCAAACAAAAAGAGAAAGAAAAAAAAAATCAAAAAAATCAAGTGATTATGCACGACTCTAAAAAGAAAAAAAAAATAATTCTATAACAATTGTTTTCTCATTTCAGCTGACCTTTTGGTGTCTGTCCCACTGTCCACTGTCTGTCTAGACTGCTACAGGGTTTTCATTCAACTTGTGACTTGGCAGTGGTCATCGGTTCCCTCAGGGCAAAGTTCCAATGCCAGGGAAAGATAAATTGTTTAATGGAGACATTACCCAGCCAGGAACTGCAATTGCTCCTCAGGCTTTCTGGATCCAGCTTCTAAGTTAGACTCTGTTGAAAGCTGATATTGGACAAATCTATCTGGACAGACTGGATTTTGGACTTTGTGCAAGTTTCTGAGTTTCCAGGGTCCAGAGGGCTAAGGCATGAGCTAGAAAAAGTTAGGGAACAAACCAGGGGGGACTGGCTAGAACAATCTGCCTTTAAACTCTTGCTGCAGGGGTTGCAGATGAACAGTGCTTGGGTTTGATGCTTTCCCAGAAGAGTTTCCATCAACACTCACTCCTCAGCCTCTGAACTGAGCTGAGCAGACTGTGCTGAGGGGAAATAGACCACAGACTGAAGTATGAGATAAAATCCCAAAAATTTCAGATGCCCAAGCCGTGTACTTGACAGATGGAGAGTGTTAAATGGAAATGAAAGTGCAGTTGGTCCCTGGCTCACCATGGAGGGGAGATCCCCTCTCCCTGCTTCTAGTCCTGACTTCCAGGTTCTGCAGGAACAGTTCTCACATCTCTGGAAAGAGGTGTAGGGCTCCCATGGCCGTGTCAGGGTAGCAGCTCTGTGGGGTCGTTCCCAAGGACCTGTTTGTGCATCCCTCACCTGTAATGCTCCCATGTCACCCCACCTGTCCATGGGAGCATCCAAGGTCTATGGAACACTGCCCAGGCCCAGCACCTGCACTTCTCCAGGGAGCTGCAGGGCACTTTCAATTCCTTTTTAAATGACTGCTGAGTGTCTCCTAATTTCCCTGCTGCAGTTTTCATCAGCTAAACCCCACTGTATTCAGAGTTAATCCTTCCTGGGGAATAGAGCAAGTGGATTCTGGTCCTGGTCAGTGGAATGTCATAATTGGCTTCTTGGACATCAGCTGGGTGGTGTCAGTTCTTGACCTACAGTGTAAGTTCTTGTGGCCGAAGCTTTGGTCCTTGCCCCAAGAAAGAAGAGCAGAATGAATTTCCTTTTGGGGAAGTGAACTCCTCTCTCTCTGTCAGGTGTTAGTGAGGTTGGGGTTGTGTGTGTGTCCTTTCCTGCTGTGTTATCCTTTCTTGCTGTACCCAGAGCAAAGACAGGGCTGGCTGTGATCCTGGGCACAGTGAAGGGATTTCATCTGGAGGCTGCAGTCTCTGGAGGCAGAGGTGGGAGGGTTTGTCCCACTCCTGCAGTGGGCACGAGGCACAGCCCAGCTGGGGAAGCTCGTTTGTGTTCAGGTCACGCCTGGAGCTCTGTGTGTGTGTGGGACTGGAATCTGTGGAGAAAGATCTTTGCTTTGTGGGGTTTCCTGGTTCAGTACAGTGCAGTGCATAATGAGACCTCTATCAGCCTGCAAGGCAAAGGAGCAGGGAGATGGAGTCTGACACTTGCTAGGACATATCTTTACATATCCTGAGGTAGGTCTCAAGCTAAATCATGTGCTCATGCTGTCTCTGTGGTCCTCGAATTTATTTCAGAACTGGAAGCCAGAATGAGGGAGCATCCTGGGGACCCAGGAACATGATAGGAATGGGGTTTTTTGGGGTTTTTTTTTTCCTTCTGTTTTTGTCTTGTTTAACTGTGTGTGACTCTTAATACAGTGATGATATTCCTTTGTTATGCAATGATGATAAAGCACTTCCAGTGTGTGGATTAAACTGCTTGTCCTGCAGGAGGGCTCCTCACACTGCAGCTAAACTGATCTTAAGAATCAGGTTAATTCTAAGCATTAAGTTATTGCTGCCATCACCACTGTTCATGCCAGTGGAACCTGTTTGAGGAGGCAGAGTGATTGAGGTGGTGGTAGGTTGTGACACACTGAGAGCATTTTAACTTTTATCTTTTCCTTTTTTTTTTTTACTAGAAGAAAACTAGTTTTCTAAGTCTTTGCTTTGGATAAGCCAGAGAATGAACCAAGTGGATATAGGCATTGCACAAAATCATGATTAAGGCATCTTCCTTTAAAAGCAGGAAGAGACAAATGCTTATTTTATACAGAGCTTGAAGTGTTACAGTTATTGCATAAATGTCACTCCTTTATCTTAAAACTCCAAGCAGCTTCTGGTGACTTGAGGTCTGAGTGGATAATGGATCATCAGAAGAGCAAAAGTCTGGTTTTAAGCATCAGCATCTCTTAAAGTTGCATAATCTGTGACAAACTAGGTCCTTGTTGTGTGGAGTTCAAATGGACATTATTGTTTTCAGGTCTGACATAAAGGCAAAGTTTTTCTGCAATTCCCGAGGCCTGCTTTGAGACATTCAGGTTTCCCTACTTAAAACTGGACCAAAACCAATCCAAGTTTTCTTTAAAGAGATAACAAACCAAACAAATGAACAAAAAAGTGGATTTCCATTTACTTCAAAGCTTAGCCCAACATGTTAGAAATTTAGTTTTGGAAACAGAATAAGGAGGGAAAAATATGCTAAGCTGCCTTCTCCTGACACTCCATTCTTGCCTGCTGTGTGTGTGTGGAGTCCCAGAGTCAGCCAGCTCTGGGCACTCAGCCTCTGTGGATGAGGCATCCCGTGGGCCTGCCAGCCCGGGAGGACACGCACCAGCAGGGAGTTGGGTGGGCATTCCCTGGGGAGAGCGAGTGTCAGACTGTGCTGTGGTTGGGTTTTCATGTTCCTTGCCAAAGGAAGCAGAAGACTGTTCATTTTGTCCATTGAAAATTAAGTTGGATCTTCCTGGGTATTTTAAAATTAAGCTAAACCTCCTTTACTGTGTTTTAGAAATGCACTTTAAGTACCTTTTTAGAGAAGATTCCTGTATTCTGGGAATACAGAAGAGAAGGGAGTACTATTTCCACAGAGTATGATTTCCAGACTGCCAAGAAAAGGTTTTTTTGGTCAATGTCTCTATTACTGATTACACTGTCTTTATTACTGATTAGCATGGTATTTCAAAGCAAAGACTTTACTTTTTGCTGCTTGTTACCTAATTTACAGGGATTTAATTTTATGTAATGTATTGTATATTTATACATCTGTAATTAATTGCACATTAGATAAGGAAGAGGATTAGCTTTGGTCTAACACCCACTGGTACTAAACTGCCTGTGCTCCTGCACACCTGAGCTGGTGGCAGCTGATGCTGTGGTGGGTGTTTGGCTGAAGATGTTGACCTGCTGCTGGAGGAGGAAGGCTCCTGCTGCTGCTCAGGAAGGGTTTGCTGGCTGTGCCTACCAATGGGTCTGACGTGTGCGTTGCATCTCTCTGTTGTAGTTACTAACCCAGTCTGTGGTCTGGCTGTAGTGTCTGTAGCAGGATGTATTAACTTCGTGCTTCCTTGTTTCAAAACATCAGCTGTTCAAGAACAGGACTGACTTTTGTTCAGAAGGCCATTTATGTGTTCTGTGTATTTGAAATCAAAACTAGTCCAACACTAACCAGATGATTGTGTCCAATGTTATTGGGAACAGGATTTAAATTGCTGGGATCAGCTGTGTGTTCAGAAAACTGGTGTGGAGCTCCTAAGTCTTCAATTCTTAATGTTGCCAAGTGAATGGGCTACCCCTGAGCAGTGCTGAATTTACCTCCTGCTTGCCTGGAAACCAGGGACTGGAAGCAGAGGGAGTCTTGAATGATCAGCACTTCCCAGGATCAGGTCTGAATTTTCCACTTTGCTTGTTCATACTTCATGTGCAGTTGGTTATGGCTCCTGAATTTGGACATTAGACATGCTGTTCACTGGAATACATCCCTTGGAATTGCGGTCCCCATGTCCCTGTTAATCTCTCTGTACACAAGGTATACAAGGTAAATGCTGTATAAGTGGCCTTCTTGAACAAATCTCTTTGCAAACTGATTTCATCCCAGCGAAGGAGTGTATCAGCAACACTGTACATTAATTTCAGGTTTTCATTTTCTTATTTTATTTTGTAAATATATCCGATATTTGGAGCTTGAGTATACAAAATGTAAATATAGTTCATGTATTTGTACTAATTCTGATCCATTTGCTGTATAGCCTTAGGTGTGCAATGCAGATATCTAACTGTGTATGGTAACCTTGCACCACTGAATTGTTAGTGAACGAGGTGAAACAATAAAGGTACAACCAGTGCATTAGCAGATAGAGTGTGTGCTCCTGTCATTTTGATTTAATTACTTTTATCTTATGTTGATTGTTTTTAAAACATGTTCTGAACAAGCTGATGCTTTCATGAAAAGAAATTAATCTCAACTGTTCTAGAGAAAGAGGGGGAAGGGAGGTCCTGCTTGTCCTGATCCTTTTCTCTCTGGTATGCTGCACAGCATTTCTAAATACTTTTTGGATGCTTTCGAGTGATTATTTTGCTTGAAAAATAAATTAGGCTTGTCACAATGCTGCCAATACTGAACTCGCTGATCTGGGGGTGACAGTTGGAAATGAGCGGAAAGGGGTGAAATCAAACCGTGGAAACACAAAGTGGGAACTCAGTGAACAAAGATGTGCCAGGGGATCCCCATGAGTCATTCCTGACCTGGTCTGAAGGTGCAAAGTTCTCTGTAGCTTTTAAAAGCTATGGACAGGGCATCCCCAAAGCATTTGAGTCCCACCAAAACAGGTCAGAAACCTTTTAGAACTTTAAACCAGCTGCACGGTGACAAAATACCTTTACCAGGCCTCCTCTGTTCTGTACCTGACAGGCTGTTTGTTGTCTTTGCTGCTGGGGCTGATGCCCTGGTTTTTTTCCAGTTATGCACTTGAGTAACCTGTGAACTTCTTCTGGTGGCTCCTTTGACAGGTTAATACCTCATGGAAGACACTCTGCTTCCTCATGCATTCACTCTTAGTGCCCAAAATCAAGGTGAACCAAAAACTTGATGGGCCAGATGCTGCCGGTCATCTTGTTTAGAACATAATTTATCTAGAATTTAATAGAAACGACGGTCTCGAGAGGGGTGTGTGTGCTGCCGATACATCGGAGGCGGGGAAGTGCCTTTGTCCTCCTGGGGCGGCCGCAGTGCTGACAGAGGGACGGCTTTGTCAAGTTTTGCCTGGGCACACAAACAGGTAGCGGTGATACCTGAGGGGCTGCCTGCCGCCTGGGACGATGTTCAGCGGCAGAATCGAAGCCAAGTAGTAATAATTGCAGAGAAATGACAAACTGCGCGGTTCCCGGCGGCCCTAGGAGTGCGTATCGCTGGGAACAGAGGCACAGCCGGCGGAGCGGGGCAGCTGCTCGGCTCCTCCAGGGCAGGGGCGCCTCTCGGGGCTCCTGGGGCCTCACGGGCGGCGGGGAAGGGCCAGAGCCCGGCGGGGACAGCGCGGGGACACCGCGGGGACAGCGCCGAGCCCCGCCCGCACCCGCCGGGCCACTGCCCCTTTAAATGGGCGTGGCCTCCGGGACATCGGGCCATGGGCGGGGGGCGTGGTTCTCCGAAAGCGCCAATGGCCGCGCTCGGCCCCGCCCGAGGCTGATGAGGGGAAGCGGAGCGCGCCGCAGGCCCGGCCCGCAGAGCCCCGAGGGAGCCGAGAGTTCCCGGAGATCGCAGAGACCGGAGAGATCCCGGAGACCGGAGAGTTCCGAACGCCGCCGCCATGGCACAGTGAGAGCGGGGCGGCACCGCGGGCGGGGCGGGAGCGGGACCCGGCATGCCCGCGCTGCGCTGGGGCTGCAGCCCGGGCTCGGGAGGCCCTGATGCGCTGTTTGCTGCGGGGGCTCTGCCCGGTGACTCCGCACAGCCTCGGTTCTGAGATCTGTTGCAGTAACAGCTGAGAGAATGAACTCAAAACTCCATGTTTGTTAGGAAGAGGTGGACTGCCCTGGCAGCTGGCATGGGCAGGACAGGCTGACAGAGGTATGGATGCTACTGCTGGATCGCTGCCTAGTGGCTTACCTGGCATTTGTGTTCTTTCACATTCCAGAGCTGACATTGCTTTGATTGGACTGGCCGTGATGGGTCAGAACCTGATTTTGAACATGAATGACCACGGCTTCGTGGTAAGTGAGGAAACATTGTTTAAGAAGGCTAGCTAGTGGCACTTGGGATTGGAGCGGAGCACTTTGTGGGTGCTTTCCCCCCATTCTTGTGATGATTTAATGGGTGTTATTTCCTCCTTTTAGTTATACCCTGTGCTGGCCTTTGTCCTGTTTCCAGAGAACAGCGGTGCATGCATGTGCTCAGCTGGTACCTGATATCTTAACTAGGCGTGACTTTTCCCTGAAGTTTGCCTTGGCCTTACCATTAACCCTGAGGCACTTGCAAAGACATGCTCAGGTTCATCCCTGCCCTGTTCCTGTCAGGAAGGTGGAAGTGGGAGAGCACAGGATGTTGAACCTTGCTTGTATAATTTGTAGTCTGAGCTAAAGTAACTGTTCCATTGGCAGCTTTTATTAACCTGTTTTCTTGACCCCCCCCAGGTTTGTGCTTTCAACAGGACAGTTTCCAAAGTGGATGATTTCCTGGCTAATGAGGCCAAGGGAACCAAAGTGATAGGGGCTCACAGCCTGGAGGAGATGGTCTCCATGCTGAAGAAGCCCCGTCGCATTATCTTGCTGGTGAAGGCTGGAAGTGCAGTGGATGACTTCATCAATAAATTGGTGAGGCAGACATTCGTTCTACCTATGACTGCTTGCTGTCTTTTGGAGGAGTTTCCTCTGGAAGTTCTCAGTTATTCATCATTAGTGAGGTTTTGAATGTGTGGAAAAACTGAAATGCTGATTTATTTTTGACAGGTGCCATTGTTGGAGGTTGGAGACATCATAATTGATGGTGGGAATTCTGAGTATAGAGATACCACGGTAAGCCTGTTTCCTCCCTAAAGTGAATGAACAAAATACACACAAGCCTTCCACTTCTGATCATCAGAATAGTCAGTCAATAAGATGCCATTGCCCCTGCGCTCAGGAAAAGGCAAACTGAATTATTTTTGCAAAATTAGATCATGCAGCCTATTAAAAAGCAGTTAAGGACTGCCCTATAAGAATGTTTTTATAGAAGTTGCCCAGATCCATCAGAGAATATCTTTTCAACATGTTTTAAAGAGTAAAAGTCTTTAGAAAGTTTCCTTTTACAATCTTAGGGAGTTTTCAGGGAGATTTATAAGTCTAAGGATATTTATAGATTTGTTGTTATTTCTTAATTCTTCATGATCATAGGACAATCCAGTAAGACAGAACTGCTGGGCTGGCTGTCGTGATAATGGAAGCAGCAGAGTAATTATCTGCTTGTGAACAGGCTGTAAACATAGAAGTTACAATAGCTTGTCTGGAGTGCTCACGTGAAAATATTACATTCAGATTGGTATTTCTAAATCTTAGAGGAGATGCTCGTATTCGTCTTTCTCCGACATCCTAATCTTGGATAAGTGAGCTGGCCATGCCAGAGTGAAAACCTCAGTGAGGGTCAGTCCTTGAGGAGCTGGCAGCTGTCCTGAGGGATCCTGGCCTGTGCCTCTCTCCCACTCAGAGGCAATGACTTGCCCTTAGAGTTTTCTGTGCTTTCACCTTTACTCTGCAGTGAACCCAGCAACTCCACCTTGGGGCTAATCTGCCTCCCCCACATCTTTGCACACCTGACACTTAATCCCAAGCCTCTCCTGGCCTTAGTGCTGCTCGTGCCTATCTGGTGCTCTTAAGCACTTGTTTTCTCACCGTGTTGCTTTTGCAAGGATCCATATCAAAGCAACAGGAAGTTTCCTAATGCTCACTTCAGTGTATGAACAAGCTTACTTAAGGTCCAAAGCAGAATTGAAACCCTAATTTTACATGTGAATTGCTAACCTGTGTTGGTGAGGCTCTGGCATTGAACAAAATCAAATAGTGCTGCTGTGCTCTTTGTTCCAGAGGCGTTGTAAGGAGCTACAGGCAAAGGGCATCCTGTTTGTGGGAAGCGGTGTTAGTGGTGGAGAGGAGGGTGCCAGGTATGGACCTTCTCTCATGCCAGGAGGAGCCAAGGAAGCCTGGTAAGCATGAACTACTGTATTTTCTTGTTCAGAATGGTTTGCAACAATTCACATTGTGCACTGAGAGAGGGAAAGAGGAGGGTGTGGGTGTGGAGAAAGCAAGATATGTTGCCATCTCACTTCCTCAAGGCTCCAGATTTCTCAACCTGGCTGGGGTCATGGGGCAGTGCTGAACCTTCATGTAAGGCGGAACAAAGGCAGGCTTTTCTTCCAGGAACCCACAGGCAAAAGTAGGACCTACAGACATCTGAAGGGAGAACGGAATTTTGCTTAAATTTTAAACAAGTCCTATTTCTTACATTTCTCTTTTGAGGCTGTACACACTTGGGAAGCTGCTAGCCATGAATCAGGCAGCAGCAAATGGCCCTGTAGTGACACGTTATAAAAGGAGCTTCAGTACATGTTTGTACTACTGTTGAATGCATCAATTGATTTGCAAGTTTCTGCATGCTGCTGTGCTGTTTTGTGCTCATGTCTCAGTAAAGGACTGCACATCAATGCAGACTGCACATCAAATCAGACTTTATCCCTGGTTGGTCATTCTCTGTATAGATGTGGAAAGAAAAGGTGTGTCCAGGCTTTACCTGAACTTTAGTATCTCTTGAGTCCGTGTCCATTTGCCTTAGTGTTTCATACCTGTACCAGCCTGTTCAAATTTGATGGCACAAAGCCATCAACAACAGTAGGTTGCTGCCCGTTCATCTTTTGCCTTGAACAGCTAAGTAAGGACAGCCTCTGTGTTCAAATGGAGAGGATATTTGGGCTCCTTGAAGTGCATTATGCTTGTCTGTACAGTGTTGGAAGCATGACTTGATTGTCCCAATGTCTTGTGAACTGTCTGGCTGGGAAAAACACATTTAATTGACACTGCTGTGTGGATGGGGTATCAGTCTGCCTTCAGCCCAGGCTGCCTTTTGGCAGGTTACAGAAGGAGGCATCGTACCAATAGATTTCATTTGTTTTCTCTTGTGGTGTTTGTATCCCCGACCTGTCTGCTAAGGTGTATTCTTTTTCCCCACAGGCCCCACATCAAGACCATATTTCAAAGCATTGCTGCTAAAGTGGGATCTGGGGAACCTTGTTGTGACTGGGTAAATAGTCATTTGATACTGACCCTAACTTGGGGTTAGATCCCTGCTTAGGCAGTTTGGGGTCAGATCCCTGCTTGGGCAGTTTGGTGGCTGAAGCTCCTGGATGTTTGTCCACAATAAACACAGCACCATCAGTGGTTGATTTTCTGGCCATGTTCATTTCCAATCTACCACCTCTGGTAACTCACACCATGCAATGGAAAGACCAAGGTTTGTGGCTGGGTCATGTGCTGGGGGAGCTGAATGGACCTGTGACCCCCTGGTTTCAGTTAGCACTGCCTTTGATTCCCTCCTTTAGGCAAAAGGAAACCATGGGCAGGTATTGAACACTGGAAGTGGTGATGATGCTGTTGCTGAGAGGATTTTTGGCTGTTTCCGGACAGGTGGGAGAGGAAGGAGCTGGACATTTTGTGAAGATGGTACATAATGGGATTGAGTATGGAGACATGCAGCTGATCTGTGAGGCCTATCACCTGATGAAAGACGTGGTGGGCATGGAGCACGATGAGATGGCCAAGGTGATTTGCAGTTTTTAAAGTCTTTCCTCTTCTTTGTACCATGGTGTCTGTCTGCCACTGGTGAGGTGCTAGGCTTGGGTAAAGCTGCTGCATGTACATGAAGGGAATTTTTCTGACATGCCTCCTGCACAGGGGTGGGGCACAATATTCTTGAGCTTTACATGAGGTAGGAGCAGTGAGCATGGACAGCTAAATGCTTATAGAAGTTGTCTAAAACTCTTCCCATGCTACAGGTGATTTCTCTCCAGGAAGCACCTTCAGGTGTAGAAATGTGCATTACCTTGCCTGAAAAGAGCTAGTGAAACACTGAGCAATATAATCAATCAGGCGAAATATATACAGTAATCAGTTTAAAGATACAGTAGAGACACAGCAAATTGGGGTGTGTACAAATATGTTTATACTTTTTCTCCTTTTTCAGGTATTTCAGGAGTGGAATAAAACAGAGTTGGACTCTTTCCTGATCGAAATCACAGCCAATATTCTCAAATTCAAAGACAGTGATGGCAAATACCTCCTCCCGAAGATCAGGGACAGTGCAGGGCAGAAAGGCACGGGGAAGTGGACAGCCATTTCTGCCCTGGAATACGGAGTCCCGGTCACGCTCATCGGTAACTGGTGCTTTGATCTTTCCTACCTCCATGCACCACATCACAGCAAGGAGCAAGGGAAAAGAGTCTCAGAAGTGAGCCCACAGCAGGGCTGGGCTGCCAGAAGAGGCTCTTGTAGGTGTAGCTGTTCCAGCCTTTCTGCCCTGACAGCTGTTCCTGGTTTTTTTTGCTGGGCTTGTTTTCACCCTGTTCCTTAAATGCTGCCAGTCCTGTTGTCACACCTGTGTCCATGGTGTCCCTGCAGTGCTGAGAGGACTCAGTGACAGGGCAATATTAAGTTCAGTGCTCAGTGTTGTAGTGCAGAGGAGCTGTAACACATCTGCAGCACATTTAGAGTGCCCTAATACTGCAGATTCAGAGCAGGCTTCCCACTGAGTAAATTAGATGAGTCAACAGGTTCTTTACTCTCAGATTTGCTTTCATTTCCATGCTTTCTCTACCTCTTTTTCCTTAGCATTGGCTGCTCAAGTCCTGAAGATAAGAAAAATTCAGTAGCTAAAAGAAAGTAACTGCAGTGTAGCTGTCAAAGAAACAGCTGCATTTCAGCAGCAAAACAGGTTCTCTAAATGGTTTTAATGTTCTACTGCAGCTGTAGTCTTTCAGTTCTGGGCTTCAAACAGTGTTTCTTGCTTGTGCTGCTCCTACCCTCCTGTCTGGGGTGCTTGCAGAGCTCAAGGGTGGAGGAGACACTCCCTGATCAGTGCTCTGCAGTGCCAGGGAGCATTGTTAGGTAATGCTGAGCTGACAGGGAAGTGTGTGCCATAGTCCTTGTGCAAACGTGGCCCTTCTCAGGGCAGCTGCCGTGTGGTTTTACTGCATGAGCATGACTTGCAAACTTCTGCTTGTAAGAGCAGAGTCATGCTACTCCTGCTTTTTCCTGGTTTTCCTACCATGCTGCTCCTCCCTTCCATAGAAGGAAGTTTTTGCAGAAATGGAAATTAGGTTGTTAGGTGTGATATGTCCTCCTGCTGTAGGGAGGATCCACAGTCTTGTGAAAACATGACTCACTTTTTTTTTAAATTGTTGTCAGTTTGATTTTGGGGTGTGGTTTTTTGGTGGTTTTTTTTTTTTGGTATATCACGACTCACTTAAAGGGTGGAACAAAATGACAATATGAAGACTTGCTTCTTCTCCTTCTATCAGACCCTGAAAAGCAAACTTTTTTCTTCCTCATTTTACAGTACCGTCTTCAGTTACAAACAAGTACAGCTTAAACCAGCATGATTAGGAACTCACTGAGCCAGCCTGACAGATGATATTTAGTAACCTGTTTAGTGATGTTAGAAAACTTTCCTATGGACTTCTGAATACTACTGCTAGAGGCTCACCAGATTTGTAAATCTTATTTCATCTTATAAGTTAACCTGCTGATTTATTCTTGATTTTAACTGCCCTTGTTTTGCATGTCTTTATTTCAAAGCACATCCAGTTAATGTGAGCTGGCATTTAAGGAACAGCGTTTTATCATAAAAGCATGATACAATACTTGGTGAAGTCTTTAGCCTTGCTGTTCCCTAGACTGCAGTGCACCACCGTCAGTCTCTGATAGACAGGAAAAGATTTTAAAGTAAATTCTCAAAACTGAGAGCTGGTAAAATGTTCCTTAGGATAAATTTTCATGTGGATGACTTGTGGCTTTTTTCTTTATCATTTGAAAGCTGTATCAGTCAATACTTACCCAATGGTTGTACTGAGTGGCAGTGCTGTCCCTCAGGAACGCTGTTGGAAAAATTAATTTGTGCACCAGTTATTTCACTCAGTGACACTGTGTGGTGCTTGAGTACCTCAGGCACGAACAGTGATGCTCAGGTTTCTAATGATCTCCCCTTTCCTGCCATTCCCAAAGGTGAGGCTGTGTTTGCACGGTGCCTGTCTTCCCTCAAGGATGAGAGAGTGCAGGCCAGTAAGGTGCTGGGAGGGCCCAAAGTGACTCAGTTCAGTGGGAACAAGAAAGCTTTCCTGGAGGACATCCGCAAGGTGAGTCCCTGTGCAGGGTTAAAGCAGGTGTGGGATGCTGTGGACTCTGGGGAGGAGCTCTTGTGTTTGTACTTCATGAGATCTGGGTCCTGCTGTCAGCACTGTGCATTGTCTCGTGGTGACCACAAAGCAGAATGTGACCCATTCTTAAACAAAGGAAGGGTAGGGAGGATCCAGAAGGATTTCAATTCTATGCTACAGCAGGCAGAGACAACTACATGGGGTACAGAAATCATAACTCATGCACAGGAGCTTGTCCACCCCTGAACACTCCTGCCTTTGCCTGGGTGTTGATCTCTTGATCTCTTCTCTGTTGAAACCAAATTTTCTGATGAGAAAGGATATTTTGGTTCTCAGATAACTGGAATGTTGCTACTGCACTCATCCCTGTTGAGATGTGGGCTAAACAGGGCATGTAGAGACCATGAAGTTTGTTGTTCAACTTTGTGAGACTTCTCTTGCAATGTGAATTTGATTTTTTTTTTCTTCAGGCCCTGTATGCTTCCAAGATTATCTCATATGCTCAAGGCTTCATGCTGCTGAGACAGGCAGCCAAAGAATTTGGCTGGACACTGAATTATGGTGGAATTGCACTCATGTGGAGGGGAGGCTGCATCATCAGAAGGTAATTGGGATGAGGAGGTAACCTGGCTGCTGAGGGGAGAAGAGCAGGCAGTTTAGTTTATGAGGTGCTTGGCTGACACGCCTGGAGATTTCCTTGGAAAATGCATGGAGTTACTCTGCTGGTAAGATTCTGAGAGGCTGTAGACAACACCAAAGGTTACCAGACGAACCCACTATTTTGGTGGCTTAACTGCTGAAAATATTTTTGGTCTTTGTCATGTTTGGAATCTGAGTCTGGCTGAATCAAGTTCTAGCACTGTAAGTTTTGGATTCTAGACCTTTGTTGGAAGCTTTGACATTTATTCCTGTTTAACTTTTGCCTAGTGTGTTCCTGGGAAAAATCAAAGATGCTTTTGATAGAAACCCTGAGCTCCAGAATTTGCTGTTGGATGATTTCTTTAAGAGAGCTGTAGAAAACTGCCAGGTAAGTTTCAAGAAAAAGAGAGCATAAAAACAATAATTTATAGCCAGGACTGTCACAGTTCTTCTCTTTGATACTGACCAAGCTCTGATTGGAAACTGAAGGTTCCCATTTTACTGTTACAGAAGAGCCTTAGGCAGAAATCCAGCAATTCAGAGGGACTGTAATATGAGGAAAAAAGGCCTGGCCTGTGTGAACATTTTCATCATTGCCCTGTGTCTGGTGCCTACTGTGCAGTTGGATTTGAGCTGAGCAGACCATAAAGCTCTGCTCCAGTACCACTGTTTGCAGTTCCAGACCCACCCCTTCTTTGGGCCTCTGCAAACAGGGTCCTCATTTGGGTGGAACTAAAACCACATTATCTGGCCAAAAAAGAAGTCTCTGTTATCATTAGTAGTTCTTGTAACTGAATCTGAATGTTCCACGCAAATTACTGGACCAGATGAACAGTTGAACTGAGGATTATCCACGTCTGTGTGAAGTATCAGTGCTGTCCTCTTACAGCCCTGGGTGAGCTTTGTTCTGTGCCTGGTGAGAGGTCCTGGCAGTGCCTCAGAGTTCAGAACATTCCCCGTTCCCCACTGAGTTCATGCTTTTGAGATGCTCTGACCATGTTTATGTGAAAGAACAGCATCCTTGCCTGAGGCTGTGGTTTGACTGCATGTCTCAGCTGTTCTCATCCTGCTGTTAACTGTGTCTTACTTGCCATTATTTTAGATCAACCTCGTTTGTTAAAATCAGACTTGGTTATTAGCTATCCTAGAACGTGAAATAGACACACAGTTGTACTGGAGTAGTTGATGTGCCTGCAGTACCTCTGAGCAAGCTCTGATCACTTTCCTTTCCCCCCTTTCCCTCTCTCCCAGGAGTCCTGGCGCCGTGTGATCAGTACTGGAGTGCAGATTGGAATCCCTATGCCCTGCTTCACTACAGCACTTTCTTTTTATGATGGCTACAGGCATGAGATGTTGCCAGCTAACTTGATTCAGGTACGCGCTGAAATCTCATCATGCTGTTGTTTAAATACTGCTTTAAAGGTCTCAATGGTAATATGTCCTAATGACTCACAGTATACAGTACAGGTGACCTAATATATTTCTGTTGTACCTGAAATTCATGACACTAGAACGCTTAGAGACAGCTGGATAAAGAACAGCAGAGATACTGGTATGCCCAGTGTGTGCTTGTATTCCACCTGTGAACCAAGGGTAATGGTATCTTTGAACCCAAATGGTTTGTAGAGAAGTTATCTTTGTGTGTCTGTGTGTTCTCATTCCAGGCTCAGCGTGATTACTTTGGTGCACATACATATGAATTATTATCAAAGCCAGGGGTCTTTATCCACACTAACTGGACAGGCCATGGAGGAAACGTGTCCTCTTCTGCTTACAATGTCTAATGGAAATCCTTCCACTTGGAGCCAAGATACTGTAGATCTCAGATATTTCTTCTAGAATATCACTTTTTACTGTACTCTGCTAGAACTTGTTTGGACACTTTTGTAATAACTTGTGGCTGTATTTCATACATATATGTATATCTCTATATATGTATCATATAAGAAAATGAAATAAATTTAGTTATAAATGTCTTGAGGTGTTTTCTTTCCACTGGTGCTGGCCAAAACTAGGTAAAATGCTTGTGTGCTGTATTTAATAGAATTTATAGTCATGTTAGGTTTATAGTATTGTAGTGCATAGAGTCCTAGGGATCAAGACAGAGATGACTGCAATTCAGGAATTACTGAGATGGAGAGTGGCAGACAGCACAGGAACTTACACAAGGTTCCAGGCTGATAAAGGCCTTTCTTTCATTGCCATGGTTTATCCCGAGCAGGCAGCAGCTTGGGTCTTACAGATTTAATTCCTGGGCATTCAGCTGCCCAGTCTGTCACACTGAACTCTCTGTGCTTTTGGTGCGTGGGATGGGTCATGGAGAAACAAAACTCATATTCCTGTCACCATTCTCCCTCCAGCTGTTGTTCCCAGTTTTAAGCTCTGGCACAAACTCTTTGCGTTACTGTGTGGTTGCACTTTTCCCCCCTGCAAATCTCCCTGATTCTTTGCCTCTTCTTCCCATGGGGCAATTAAAAATACCCACAGCAGCATGCAAAGTTGGCTCTACTTTATATCTTCTCCCTGCAATGCTACTGCCAGTCATCTGCAGGACTTCTGAAAACTCAACTGGGTGTCTGAACCTTTTTATTGCTCAAAATCTGTTAAATTTTGTGCTGTGCACACTGATTTTTATATTCATGTTTGGCCTTATATATTTCTGCTAAGACAGCTACTTAGTCACTAGTTGAATATCTGTGTAAGGTAAAACATAACTTTCACTTTAAGGTACCTTTTTGCAGATGGCGCAGTCGAACTCGGCAGCTCTGAAACAAACGAGGATTGCGGTGACAGCGGCGGCGCAGGCCCTCACGGGGCCCGGGGCGGGGCCGCCATGGCGGCGGGAAGCGGCGGGGGCGGGAGCTCTGAGGGCGGCCATGGCGGCGGGCGGGCAGGAGCGGGCGATGCTCACACAGGTACCCGGGGCACGCGGGGCCCAGGCCGTGAGCGGCCGCCCAAGGCTCCGGGGGTTTGGGGTGAGGCCGCTGTGTCACTGCCCGCCCTGCCTTGCTCCCTGCAGAGGCTGAAGGCGGCGGTTCACTACACGGTCGGGTGCCTGTGCCAGGAGGTGGAGGAGGACAAGGACGTGCAGTTCAGCAAACAGAGCATCGCAGCCATCGCGGAGATCACCTTCCGGCAGTGCGGTACGGCCGCCTTACCTGGGGTCGCCCGGGTTACCTGGCGGTGCCTCGTGTTACCGCAGCGCTCCCTGTCTGTTCACCAACCATCAATGGCGGCGCGGGTTTCAAAAATAATAGCACCGAACTAGGTGTCGCCGGGACATTCTCTTGCATTGTATTTCTGTTCAGTACGAGAAATACTAGTTCGACTTTTCAGACCCCAAAAAAGCATTTAGCTGTATGAGGGAATATTGTGTGGCCACCTGCTTGTGTATGAGTAGTACCTAACACCAGCTATAGTCACTTCTCATAACTGACTTGGATAACTTGTGTATTGTGTATCTCTCCCCACTCAGTGTTTTAAAATATATGACATCTTTGTGTTTTCTCTAGAAATCTTTGCAAAAGACCTCGAAATGTTTGCAAGGTACGCACTGATTGTTACGAAGGCTTTTCTTTTTTTTGTCTTAGCTCCTAGATAATCTTTAAAACACTGTCATTTGAGCTTTATAAGGGCTTGGTTGGCTGCTTAAATAATGTCTTTGTAGTTATGAAATAAAAATTCCTTGTAGGCACTTCTTTTCGGTCAGTGTTGGCAAAAATGTTAAGGGGTGTTTTTTGGTTTTATGCAGGCATGCAAAACGAACCACAGTCACTACAGAAGATGTGAAGCTTTTGGCTAGAAGAAGCAACTCTTTGGTGAGATACACTGTATTTTCTGTCTCACAACATTCTTAAACCAGTTAATTCCAAAAAGCATTTGAATGAAGGTTATATATACATGGTGAAGCAACTGTTGCATAAGCAATTTCACCGTCTTCCTGAGATAGATAGGCACAATCCAGCAATTTTTAAATTTTCATCTTATTTTCCTTCATGCCACTGCCTCACTGTGGTGAGGTGTAACACAGATCTCATTGCAATTCAAGCAGCAGCGCTCTTGTTTCCCCAGCGCTGCTGAAGTTCCAAGTTCAAAAGTGCAGTAAGCAGACACAGTATCGTGAATCACTTTGCTTTTTCATGATGTTGTGTTTCTTTGTGGTAGCCTAAGGTCAGGAACAGCTTGAGTCTGCCTCAAGGTGCTGAGTCTCCCAACATTAATACAGGGATCACAGAATTATTGAATTCTCTTCCGTGCTGATCTATATGATGTTCAGTGAATAAAAACTCACTGATCTGTTAAGACATGCCTGTATGTGGATCTGTGAGAAATGCTTCTAATACTAATTTTACTTTTATGTAAGGAGGTTTGGGTTTTTTTTCTTCCATATACGATTTGAAATACACAACAGGAACTTGCCTGAGAAGGCAAAGTAAATGTTTTTTGGAGTCTGTCATGTTTCTTGTAATAAGAATTTTCCCTGTTAATTTCTTTTTAATATTTCTTTCTAATGTCTTGTGAATGAATGAAGTTCCTCAGTAGAGGACTGATTAGTTTATTGTTCCCAGCTAAAATATATCACTCAGAAGAGTGAAGAGCTTGCATCAAGTAACATGGAGCAGAAGGAGAAGAAGAAAAAGAAGTCCAGTGCAGCTAAGGGAGAGAGAACTCCTGGGGAACAAGAAGCAGCTGTGACTGAAAATGAAGATTCCAACATGGCATGATTAATTTTTTAGAGTAATGTTTCAGGTTATTTTCTCTTACTATCCTAGAGAAACCAGAATTAGCCTATTCATCTTGAAGGTTAGCTCCAGTAATGAATCTTTAGGTTTTCAGGTGAATGCAATTGGATTTTTATTGTTCCAAAAATGAAGTCTGTCAGAATTCAGCAAGCTTACAGCCAAAATGCCTTAACTGCTCACAGAAGTATCTGTTATTAAAATTAAAATACTTTATAAATAAAGACTTTGAAACAGACCATTCTCACTGAACCATAACTCAGTATGTGTAATAGCCTTCATTCTGTTACTTTATTTCTCTAGTAACTCTGACTTTTTTTCTTTGCTTCCAGTTTTGCTATTTTTGCTCAGACATTTTGAAAATTTTGTTTTTAATAAGCCATATTTCACTCATTGTCTTGACAGCTGAAGGTGTTTTGTCATTTCGCACCTGTGGCACTGCTGGGGTACAGTTGTCACTGCCAGTAATTCCCATTTTCTGGGGGCACCGTGGGCAGGCAGGAATCCCACTGCCCTCTGCTAGGCTGGCAGAGCCTTGCCCAGGTTTACCGTGATAAACACACATTTTGCTAAACACTTTGGATAAGTTAAAGACAGTACTTCCATGTTCAATTTCTTCATCTTCTTTCCTTAAAGTAATAATGTATTTATCAGCCCATTCTTTAATTATAGCAGCTGGTGGAAATATCAAGACCAGTCCAACAGTAAGATAAAAAGGTTTTATTGATATTAGAAAAAAAGACTCTAACAAATTTAAAAATAAGCCAGTTAGTACAAAAGCATCATGATGTTACACTAATGATTAGGAGAATAACACAGCAGGCTAAATCCAAGTCTTCTGTCACACAGCCTTACAAAGCAATTATTTCCACCTTTGCTGTGTTCTACATGATAGTTCTTACACAGCATCCAAGAGGCAGGAGTTCCTTATAGAAAAAGCACTGAAGTTGAAGGACTTTGAATTTAACTGATTAAATCAGCATGAGAATTCAAGTTCCTAGACCCTAGGCTGGAGCTTAAAGCCAGGCAGCAGCTGGTTAACCCCTCTGCCCTGATCACTAACTGTGCCTCAAAGTGTCTTCCAGAGATCCTCCATCCTTTTTACTCTGAAAATGGTGGGAGAACAAAGTAAGCAAACTGCTTGGGGCCTCAGGAGCTGTATCCACCATTATCAGATGGAAGCTGCTGGCTACCAACCAGATATTGAAAGCTGAACACTTACATGCTGTGCTTAGCAATGCCATTGTTCCAGCATTCTGCAAAAAGTCAAAATCCCTTTGCTTACACAATTCAAATCACCAGAGGGGTTTAAGCCTCAGGACAATGATCGGATTTTAGTTGTTCTATAGCCAGACCACAGTATGACCAGCAAACTATGGCTCCTGGGACGTGTCTTTGCTTGTATTGATTCTAATGCAAAAGCAAGAACTGAAGTGCAAACAGCAATGCAGTCTTACTTTTTGCGTTTTGCACTGGGCCAGTCCCCCCAGGGAAGAGTTTTCTTGCCCTTGGACGTGCTCCTGAGGGAGTGCAGAGTCTGCACTTGTTTAAGGCGCTTGGAGAGCTCCTGATCACAGGCCTCCTGCAGAGCTCCAGCTTTCTGCTTGTCCCATCCCAGAGCTGAGGCCAGGGCTGCTGCGTCTTCCTTCAACACCAGCTGCAGAAGACAGATTGTGAACAGCCTTTTCTACTGACTCCCCGGCCACTAACCCTCTGCTGACATTAACAACACCAGGAACCAGGCACCAAAGTTTAGTACTGGCACTTTGGAACTGGAGATGTTCCCAGCTTTCATCACCTATCCCGTGGGCTACTGGATTTCCAATAATTTGCCAACACTCAGCGCTTGAAGCACTGAAGTTCAAGCGTTCAAAGGAAGAGAAAGCAGTTACTTAGTTTCTACAGCAAGGAAAAGCAAGAGTAGCAAGTTCACACCTTGAAAGAACACCTTCTTAAATGGTTACAGTTTAGCTAGGCTTTCCTTTCCAATCTGTTTGCATTTTTTTCCAAAATAAGGAGGTTTTTATTTTGATTTGGGATGTATAAAAGAAACATAGCTAAATGCATAAGCATACAAAAACCCCAAAGAACCTTGCTGGTAGGACAGCTGACTGATTAATCAGAGACCAAACCCAAAATTACTTTGTGGCTTTTCAGAGGACAAAGCAGAGCGTGTGGAACAACATCAGCTGGCTGTTACAGAGGAGCTCCAAGCCAGGGGTAGTGTTAGTGCGGAAGAGAAATTAATTAAATTTCAGCACTTTGAAACAGATCTAGCGACATCAGAGCCTCCAGAAGCAAGGACAGCTTCCCCTAACATAGCCTTTCTTTCAGAGGGAGAGATTTGCCAGAATATGGTTATGTCATTCTCACCCACCTCTAGATCCTGACTGTCCAAGCAGAGCTCTGGAGCAGGTTTCTCTTTCAGAGCAGCAAGGACCTGGTCACTGAGTGCTGTTGTGGCTGAAGTATCTGTGCTGCTGGTACCTGTGTCAACCACATCCATCTCCTTCCTTGGTGCAGCCTCAGGTTCTGAAAAGGAGCAGAATCAGTACAGCCCCTGACAAACATAGGACAGGAAATGCACTGCTTTGACAGTTGTGAGAGCAATAAAATACACATCCAATCTAGGTGCACCCTGGAACATAAGAAATCCATAATGTTAAGGAGGACTACAGGATCTAAGCTTTTCTCCCAGTATTCTGCTTTCAGGCTTTGTGAGAAATGTGACACAGCAGCAAGAGGGCTCCTTGCCCAGAGGATTCTTACATTATGTACACTACACCTGCTCTTGCATCAACCCCTTTTAACAGCAGCTGACCAAATGACTCACTCTACTTTATTTATTCCACTCAGCTAGGAGTTGAAAAAATCCTTCTCTAGGCATACAAACACTCCCTACCTGCAACTTTGCTTAAGATACTGTCTTCAGTTTTCAAGGCCTCTAGGTAGAGCTGTAGGAGCTGCCTCGACTGACGCTCTTCTTCTCGTCTGTCCAGCACTTGCTGCAGGGTGTCCTGCAGCACTTGGATCTTGGTGTCACTCTGGGCAAGTTCTTCTGCCAGGTCTGAGCGTGGCACATCAATAAGCACCTTAAAACATTGAGAGGGCTCCTGAGTAACTCATTTCATGGCACTTATTGCAGCACAAACAGACTATGTACGAACCCTCCCGAAACCAAGCATGTCCCACAGGTTTCTTGTCATAGCAAGTCCCCTGAGTTCTGAGAGGCTGCCCTGGCACTCCACCAGGCAGCAGTTTTTACTAAATGCCAAAAGGCATCCAAGGAGGTGTGCAATCATGTGCAATTTTAACAGAAATCTTGAAAACTAATGGCAAAGCACTAGTTCTTCACAGTGCATGGAAGTATTCAAAGGAAAGGCAGTAGCCTGGTACCTGGGAAGCTGCACAGCGGGGAGAACAAGAAGGGACAGTTATTGTCATGCCTCACCACAGACAAGGTGTTCAGCAGCCAGAAACTTGAATTGATCAGCTCTGGAATGTGACAGCAGTTCTTCAAACCCCTCTGGAGCAGACAGACCTGGCCTGCTGCTCAGCCTCCCCTCAGGACATGTTACACAAGTGTCTGGCTTTAAGGAATGAGCCAACCTCAGTTGCCATTTGCCCAAATCTTAACTTTTTGCCCTCCCACTGCCAGAACTGGAACAACCCACTGTGAGGGATAGCTAGGGGTTTAGAGCATCCTTGGACACTCAAGTGTTTCCCTTCAAGAAGTTTGACTCTGGCACCAAGAACCAAAAGCAGCAGCTGAATTAAGCCTGAGCTCTTGTTTACTGAGTCTGTTCTCTGCTGGGATAAATGGATGATGGGCAGATGCAAGGACAGGGACTGGCGGATCCTCCACCGTACCTGGAGGTCTTCTTCAGACATCAGGATGATATTGGACAGGTCATCCTTCAGCTGCCTGGCCAGTTGCTTCCACTTCTCAGCAGCACTGTCCACTTCATCCACAGACTCTGAGAGCCAGGATGTTCCACTGTCTGACACAAGAGTCACCAGTTTCATGGGTCATTCCTGATCACCTGACCCTGCCTAATGTCACTAGATGTATTCCAAACACACCTCCCCTTCCATGCTTCCTCACTCACAGCATACCTAAGCTTTTGCTGGACCACTTCTCATCCTTGGCCAGTGCCACAAACTTGGTGTTAGACGGCAAACACAAGAAGTAATCTTCATCATCCACAATGGTCCCATCTTCTGCCAGTACCAAAGTGATGGGTTCCCGGGCTTTGTCAATAGCTAGAACACCACAAGCTGCAGAACAGAAAAAAAACCAAACTTTACAAAATGATAAAAGTGACATAGCACTCTCCTCCTATTACCCCTAGCACAAAGGACAGGCAACTCGCAGTGACTGAGGCTGGAGACCAGGACCTGTCTCCTCACAGTGCTGCACATTAGCCAGGGCTGACAGCGGGTCCCACAGCAGGTCCCAGCGGGTTCCCCAGTGGGTCCCAGAGCGTCCCAGCGGGTCTCACAGCGGGTCCCAGGGCGGCCGCCGCTCACCTTTGTCGCGCAGCTCCCTCAGGCAGGACGCGGCCACGCCGTGCTGCTCCGGCCCGTCCCGCCGCCTCACCACGCACCGCTTCAGCCGCGCCGCCATCCACTGACACTCGGCAGTGCCCCAGGGGGCTTTTCCAGGCGGGGAAGGCGCCGCTGCCGCGGAACGGGCGCGGCCCGGCTGAGGCCGGGCACTCACGGCACCGGTGATGTCCCCGCGGGACGGATCGCTGCGCCGGCGTTCGACTCGCCGTGCCTACGGCGCGGCAGCGGGGGCGTTCCATCGGGCGGTCGGGGATGGGTTAGCCGCGCCTGGGAAGATGGCGGCCGCGGAGAGAGCGGAGCAGCCGGGGCAGGTGAGGGCGTCGGGCCGGGCCGGGGCCCCGCGGGCTCCGCAGCCAGCCCCGGGCACCGCGGGCTCGGTGCTGCGCCTGGGCTCCGTGCCCTGTGCGAGCAGGGGCGGCGCGGGGCTGGCTGAAGGGTGTGCAGGCCGGGCCCAGGGCACAGGCGTGTTGGCATTGAGGGTTTGTGTATGAAACTCATCAAGCACTTGAATAGGAGAATAAATGCAAACATGGCCAGAGAGAAAGGAGACATTGTGCAGCTGGGTTGTAGAACTCGGTGGAGCCCTGTGCAGGGTAAGAGTTGGACTCGATGATCCTTGTGGGTGCCTTCCGACTCAGAATATTCTGTGATTCCATGACTATTTAGACAAAAATATTGTCTCTGCCTTGCAAATGCGAGGGACAGAAGGAGATCCTTGAGCCAAGAGCATGAAAGGGCAAAGGAGAATGGGGAGAACAAAAGAGAAATGTAAGTTCACTGGTGTGAGTGCTCAAGAAACAGTAAAAGCTTAAGATATTTTTAAACTGGGACGTGAAATGAATGGGGCAGCCAGAGGAAAAAACAGAAGCATGATGGAGTTGTATATAGTGTATATAATTATTTTCTTGAAGGCCTCTTCCAAGCTGGATTCTGTGATTCTGCAGTGTAGGTGTGATGTAGGCTCCCTCTCACTCACACTGTCCTGTTCATGCTCTAGAGTCACTTGTATTTCACTGCAAGCTCAACCCACCTCAAATTCCGTGACCTCCTGGAGCTCTCTCATCTCACCACTACCCCCGACACGTTGCTGAGTGTGTGGTGCCAGTGGGATTTGGTAAAGTCCTTTCAGTGCCCCAGGGTCCCAGTGCAGCAGCAGGAGGGGAAAGGTCTGTGTGGGCTGTGGGAAGGAGACAGAGCAGCCTGCCAGTGACACGTTGTTATGTGCAGTTACTCAAATCTGTCCAGGTTTGGCAAAATCACGAATGAACCTCTCTGTTGATGCCTTTATGGACTGAGGAGGCTGAGTTTGTAGAGAAGGCTGTTGAACTAAACTGAAATAGAAGACGATTACATAAAAGCAGTACTCTTGGCTATCCAGCACAGATCTGGGTTGTGAAAGGCCAGGTTACCAAACTCACAGGAGGCAGGGCAGCTTTGCATCACCCAGGTGTTTTCGTCAGCCCCAGCATAAGGCGCAGGTGTTACAGTCCATCCCTCACACCCCTGTGAATGCTTCCAGAATGAGGAAACCTGGGACAATCTGGGGCTGCTCCATAAGGCACCTTGGCAGTCTACTGGGCTGGCAGTTTCTGAGACAGAGATCTGGTTAATTGGCAGATGTGGTCCCCTAAAAAACATTCAGGTTCGTTTGAGTTTGGATATTGTATTTTCCCACTGCACACCCAAAGCTCCTCCCATTTATTTGTGTTGCTTTACCTCAAAGTCAGGTTTGATGTTTGGAAATGGGAAAGTCTTGCTTTTTAGCAGGCCTCATAAATGTAGCCAGAGAACACTCTGAGTTTTAAAGGTAAAGATGAAGAATCAGATTCTGTCCCTTTGCACGTGCTGGATCCTCAGGCCAGAACAAGTTACTCACACCCCTTTTGGTGTCTGCCCTGTGTCAGGTGTGTGAGGAGGCTCCAGCCCAGCTGCTGGACAGGGCACTGGTCAGGAGGCTCCAGCCCAGCTCCAGGGCAGGGGTCAGGAGCCTCCAGCCCAATTACTGGGGCAGGGCAATGGTCAGGAGGCTTCAGCCCAGCTCCAGGGCAGGGCACTGCCCCTCAGCCCTGACACACCCCGGGAGCTGCTCTGTGCCACAGGAGCCTCGTCCTTTCCCTCCTGTGCCGGTCAGGGGCTGTGGGGGCTGCTCCTGCTGTCCCAGCCTGGCTGTCCCTCCTGGGGGCAGGTGTCCCCATCTTGTAGAAGGTGTCCCAGCCCATGGCAGGGGATTGGAACGAGATGATCTTTAAGGTCCCTTCAACCCAAAGCACTCTGTGGCTCTGTAGCTGTTTACCATCTCCTACGGGTCTCACTCTGATGCACATTCCTCAGCCAGACCTCTGAGAAGTGTTCAGCGCTCCCAGATTCTGGGGGCTTGGATGGAATTTGAGTCTTATGGCTTTACCTGGAAAAGGGGAATGTGATTGAAGGATATATAGTACAGTGAGTGACTTTTCAAGAGGACGGTTTCAGAATTAAACCAATAAAAATATCTTAACAAGTTTCACAGAAGGCAAACACTGCTCCTCTTACACAACCATTGCAGTTCTGACACTGTTATCAGTGCTTGTAGAAAGTTGTCCCCATTGCACTCTGAACGTTTAGAGAATTTAATAAAAATACTTGGTTTCTGCCGCTGGTGATGTTTGTTTATTTATTGCCAAGCTTTCAATATGAGGCTGTGAGTAGTGGCACTGCCTCACTTAACATGTTTATGTTTGGGCCCCATCATGTTTTCTATTACAAATCAAGTTAATTTAGATGCTGAAAAGGGAGTGTCAGATGTCTTATGGCTTATTATCTGTTTTTCTTAGTTTAATTTTCTCATTCTCATGAATTAATATATTGCCTCAAGCAGTGTGGAGAGAGGGGAGTACTGCAGCTCAAATGAAATCATTTACGTAGATAGAATTATGTTCTAAAGGCAATAAATATTTCTACCAGATTTTAAAATACTTTGTTTTGTTTAGAAATCATGTTCCTTGGGCCACTAGCAATGGCTGTACTAAAAATAAGCAAAAGCAAAGATCCTGTCTCTCTGTTACTCTTTTTTTATAGTATAAGAAAGAGAAGAGCAAGATGACGGTGTAGCCTGTGAACAGGATGACCAATTTCAGATTTGTCTTGGCTGTCAATGTTTCTTTAATGCTAAATACTTTGCTCTGGGAATTTCCTGAGGATATGAATTCAGTGGTGGGTCCTTCCTTCCTTCCTCCCTCCCACCCACAGGTTATGGCAAGTGATCCCAGAGAGTCCCTGCCCACCTGTGAGGTCTGGCTGGGTCATGGTGATCATCCTTGTCTGGAAGCAGATGAGTTGTAATATATTTGAGTTTCTGGCACCCTCTTGTGGTAAATACTTTTTTATTTATATTGTTTTTGTGTCTTTTTCAAATGGGAAAAATAAATATTGAGATTATTTGGTATATGCATAAAAATGAGGAATAGAATTGGAGGACTAAACTTAATCTCTTAATTATGTGTAGGAAGCAAGGATGGTCCTGGTACTGACAGTTTGTGAGGTTTAGGTAAATCATTACTGGATCCTGGAAATGGAAGAAATATTTAACATTTTGTGTTTGGGTGGCCACTACTCTCATGCTGTCTTCAGGAGTCTTGCTGGCTCTCACTGCTGACTCCCTAGAATCAGTTCTGCGGGTTCTGTTAATTCCCTTGTTTTAAATGGGGAAATAATGCTTTCTTCCGTGGTTCTGACCTTTTTATCTTCAGTCCTCCACGGAAGTGCTGCTGGTAGCACAGACAAACGTGCCTGCCTAAACGCTGCTCACAGGAGCCCTCCAGATGATGTTTCTGGCGGTGTCCATCGGGTGGCAATGTGACCTCACTCTTTTTCTGCTTCACAGGCTGGCTCCTGCCCTGCGACTGAGAACGCCGCGTCTCGGGAGCCGCTGGTAAGTTCCTCGGCAAGCAGCAGAGACTTTCTTGTTGATAACACACGAGTTGTTCTTTTTGCCGCATCATTTTTCAGCCTTCGTTTTGCCTTTCTGAGGAGCTGGTGCTTTGTGGAAAAGGTGTAAACTGCCGCAGGTGGCCATGCTGTTCACACCTCTGAATTCTGATCCGTGGCCACAACCTCCCGTGAGCCTGGGGTTAGACACGGGTCACCTGGGCACAGCCTGTCCCCAGTGTGTGCTCTTGTTCAGAGCCTCTTTGGGAAAGAGTCTGAGGAAAGCCCTCTGCAACAGATTCATAGTGCTGTACTCTTACAGAACCCCCTCTGCTGCTCAGAGACCTCATTCAAGCTGTCTTTATATTCAGAGGCACTCAGAGTGAGCTTAGAGATGTTTGTCAGCTGGCAGTGCATGTAATCCAATGTTTTTACTTTTAGAAGCATTTTGGAAAGGGCCCTGGGATTTTTTGTGTATGAGGATAACTAAGAGAACCCTGTTTTGTTTGCTCTTTTATGGTGATGCAGAGTGGGAAGTGAGCCACTACTCCTGGAGCTGCAGTATATGGTTTTTTACAACCTTGGGGTTTTTTTCCTTCCTTCCTCTTCAGTCATCTATAAGTCAGCCAAAACCTTGACAAAATTCTTAGCCAGTGCTTTCATCCTAAATATATAAATCTCAGATTTCTTCTGCAGCTTTCATTTGTTGATCATAGCTGTTTTCAGGGAGAAGACTCAAGTATTTGTGGCACTAGCCACGTAAAAGTCTTTTTACCTAGTGACTCTGACCTAGAGAACCCAGGAGATGATTTTTAAAACAGAGAGATGTAAGTAAAGGCTGTGAACTGAGAAAAGTCGGTGTAATGTATCTCATGAAAGGGCTGTTTGTGAATTCTGTCGCAGTGGCAGTCTGTTTCTAGTGACATTGTGCCATCCCTTATTTGCATGGACATCTGTACATGAGATTACCTGAAGTTGTAATCAACACCATGTGCTTTGTGGTGGGTTTGATGGTTTGTTTTTGGAGGAGTTGGTTGTCCCTCCCTTAGAAGGGTGAGGGCAGGCAGCAGATCATCACAGCCTGTGCTGGTCAACAGCTTGCTCCTTCTCAAGGCAGATTCTAACATTACCTTAGACATAATTAATTAATTACTGTATATGTGACTGCAGAATTGCTCAGAGGAAGTGTACAGCAGTTGTATATCTTTCTGTTTGGGTGGATATTCTTACTACGTAAAATTATTTATACATTTAAAGAGCTCCAACATAAACTACTCTCATGATGGTGAATCTAGCATGTGAGCTAATTAGAGTCCTCTGAAGGGTGGAGGTTTCCTTCTTATTTTTTCATTAACTTTTTAAAAATAACAAACTCTTACGGTCTTTGTCACATTTGTTTAGGAGTTCACATTTGTTTAGGAGTCATTATTGCTTCTGTGTGCTCCTCTGTAGATGCCTTATTAAATGAGCACTTCAGGTCTGTGAGCCAGATGACCTGACTTCCACCATCCTGCTGTGGCTTCCCTGTGGCCAGGATCGTGCACGCTGCCTTCCACACATGCAGGAGATCCTGGCCCATAAAGCAGACTCCAGGCACATGGGGCCGTGTCATAAAAGTGTTTACGGAAACACCAGAGAGCCCTGGCACAGATCCAGCAGTCTGTGGGGGGCTGTGTGTGTGCTCGGGGGAATTGTCCTGCTCTGCACCCCCCCACCCTTTCCGACTTTATTGGTGGGTGGAAGGATTCAGTGCTTCTCAGGACAGACCTGCTTGAATCACACCAGCACACAAGAATGAGAAGGCAATAGAATTAAAACACCTTGCATTGTATCAGCAGAAGCTGTTACGGCCTCAAGCTGGTTTTGTATTGGATTTGTGATTCTAATGGTCACTATCCTGCAAGGTGCTAAATGCAGCACTTTGCCCTGTGCACAGGGACACTGTGTTCTGCCTATCCTGTACCCCTGCCTACAGCCTGCTGCTTTCAACAGGAACCCAGGAGAAGCCAGGATTCTTGGCTGTTTGCACAAAGATTTCAACATTCTCCAACATCCTGTAGCAGACCCAGTCTGACACATCATATTGTATCCTGCATTTGGGTCTTCCAGGGTACCTTGCAGAGGTTTATGGCCTTACTGAGGCTTTCAGAATGCAGCCCTACAAACTCATGTCACAATCCAAACTGCTCTTTCTCCCACCCACTTTTGATATTTTGAGCCACCAAACTGGAGCTAACGGACTCCACATGCATGCCATTAATCCCTTGAGTTACCCAGTGTCCTTACAAGCCCCTGTCCCAGGTGAGGAGCCCTCTCCAGCAGGAGGTCAGTGTGTCAGAGCAGTGACAGTGGTGTGTGTGTGTGGGAGGGCTGGGGACAGCCATAATTCTGCAGCAGAGGGGACACTCATTTCCCTGGCTGTCGGTCGTGGCCCATTAAAATCTGCCGTGTAGCTCCAGAGTGGGAAGTGTAACCTTGTGTTCACAGTGTCAGCATCTCGCTCTGCTGCTGTTTACAGCCACGTTTGTCATCGTCAGTGCGGGATCAGCTTCTCCTTGAGTCCAGCTTATCAGTGAGCACTGCTGCATCCCCTGCTGCTTGGAGCAGCCACCTCTGATAAGCCTCTGAACACTTGTGGAATTGGAATAGGTTTGTCTTTTTACAGCCACTCAAAGCAAAGTCCTGGGACGTTCAAAGGATGGAACTGCAGAGGACAAACTCTCTTTCAGTGAGGTTAAACCAGTAGAAAATCCCCTTTACGTCAGGAATCTGTTTCCTTGGTCTAGTATCTCTCCAGAATGTATTTAAATCATCTGTTTAGCTTGTTCTGTTTCTCGCTAGCAGAGTCTTGTAGCTTTTTAACCATCCTGTGATGCTTTTGAGGTATTTTCCAGAGCTTGAATGTTTTTGCTGTTGGCCTTTGCTTTCTTCCCAATCTGCTGGAGCCTAAATTACAGCTCTGAAGGTGGTGCCTGTAAGAGCCTCCAACAGGAATCTGGGCTGTAGGGGGAACCTAAGGAAGGAGAGTTGTCAGTGAGACCTTTCCACATGCTGCTTGTTTGTTTGGGGTTTGTTTCTGTCACAAAACAGAAAACTCATTCCCTACCTGCTGCTGGGTATCTGGAAGATGTACTAGTTGTAAATATGAAAGTATTGGTTGTAAATGCAAGTCACTTTCTTGGTTGCTCACTAAGTTACAAAATTCCTGGATCAGGATTCTTTTGCAGATTTTTAAATTTTTCTTCTTTTATTTTTAGCATGTTCTGTCTGTTTCTGTTTCTTGCTGCAGATGAGAGCTGTTTACACTGAAATGTGGACATTTTATTCCTTTTTTTACAGGCTGTCGAAAGGTACAAGTTAACAAGAATTACTGCTGCCTCTATAGCAATTAGTGTAGAGTTTGTTGGAATGTGCTGGAGCCCTCGTGGCTTTCCCCCACCCTTTGTTAAATTGATTTTCAAATATTTAAGGGTCAGGGTAATAGCCAGAACACTTTTAACTCCCCTTTTTGTGCAAACATCACAGGATACACTGCAGTGAGTGACGGACAGTAGAATTATTAAATCCTTTCTGGCTTGTTGTCTCATTTTACACCTTATCTGTTCTGTTAAGCTTCCTCTCAAGCAGAGTGTGAGTACAGAAAATTTCATTTAGGTTTCTGAGAAAGGAGCTTTGCAATTGAGATTTTACTTTTCTCTTGAACTGGTGTAATTAGAAGTTGCTGGAGACTGGTTCTAACAAATACTGTTACCTTTACCATTTGAACAAAACCATGAGTGGGAATGAGGAGAGGCTACAGATCTGTGTCACGAGATTTGAGAGAGCTTGTCAGAGTTCATCTTAGCTATGAGTACTCAGAGTCTGCTTTTTTATAAACAAATCATTTGGCAAATTGAGAATCCATGTCCCTCTTCCTATGGTGGGGTAGATGCTCTTTCTGCCCTGTCAAACCCTACACAAAATGAGATACATGAGAATTTTTTTAAGTTCTTCTTTCCCTGAAGTCACTGTTTGAAATGAAATCAAGAATGGTATTTTCACTGAAAATCGCATTGTTTTCTGGAACACATTCTTTAGTAAAGGGTACCTTGAAATATCCTTATCCTTTCTTTTACATTTCAAAGGTCTTAGTCTAGAGTTGTAGAAGATTATGGTGGTTTTAGTCTGGGTTTGTTTTTTTTTTTAAGAAGAACTTTTTTTCCAGAAATTATGTGAAGGATTGGGGTGTGCTGGAGGGACACTCTCCATCACACTTCTGTTTTCTATTTTCCCACCCTTTATTGTTTGAGACAAGATTTATACCTGTTTACTGTACAAATTTTCCATCTGCCACCATGGGTTTGTTCCTAGTGCTGGCGTACACTGACTGATTCTCTAAAAGTAAATCTATCCAGAGGGGATTTCCAGCCAGCCAGAGTCTGTAGGCACCTAACTTACAGCCCCCAGGGAAACATTAGTCAGGATAATTTACAACTGGCAGCAGGAGAGGGAGAGACTTCAGCTCCACCTGTGATGATGCTGCAGTTGGTTTGGGGAGGTCCTGCAGGTGCTGCTGTGGCATCCAGGTGCTGGCCAATAATTCCAGCAGGCTGTGAAGGGCAGTTCCTGTGCAGATTTTGGGTGTGTTTGGGTGAGCAGGGAGCCAGAGGTGTGTGATTGCCATGCACAATAACCTTTGGTTTGCTGCAAAGAGAGATCTGTGATTGACTAAGCAGAGCTCTCTTGTGTTTGACCTTCTGATAAGTTCAAGATTATTGGGTTTTGCCTGTTTTTCTCTCTTTCTTCTGGGTGTTCATCGACTTCTTTCGTTGTTCATGCAAAGTGCACTCGCTTAATCTGTCGATTCCTTTTACTCTGTTGATTTAGACAAATATATTAATGTGTGCCAAGCACACAGATGCAAATTGACTCACTGAGCATAGTTAAAGAAACACTGTCATACCAGGTTACACTGCCCATTTAAGGTCAGTGGAAAAGTTTAGAATTCCTTTAAATCTCAATTTTAAAAGAGGGTAGACTGTAATAGTTGGGGATATTACTTGTATGACAGCATTATGTATTAATATTATATATTAATTAATACAATTATATATAAATTATATATTAATTGATATAATTAATAGATTAGTTTATGAGAGGTAGAAACTTGGAGTAGTCACAGGCCAAAGCAGGTTTAAGACCAAACCAGCCTGTACAAGATGTATTGGTGGCTCTGGCTGTCCCCAGGAGCTGACAGGTTAAATGACACTTCAGAGTGGTGGATGAGGCAGCACAACCAGGACAGGGACAGTCTGTGCCACTGACAGGGGCATGAGTTAATAGTTCATAATATTTTTTGTGCACTTGTGCAGAGGAGAGCTCTGAAAGCAGTTCCTACTTGCTTTTCAGACAAACCAACATCACTGGTCAGAAGACTTTTAAAATGGTTTTTAAATAGTTGTAATACTCCAAGTTGATCTTTACAAACACACAAGGAAATTAAAGTACAGGGAGTTGAGTTAGAGTCTTCTATAATGTTAGGTATGATTTGACTTCCAGAGATCCCAGGTCTCTCACTGAAGGTAAAATGGAAATTTACAGTGCTTTGAGACACTGGAAAAACACACTGGTACACGGTTAGGAAATACTTAATACTTGATATTTTCCCCTTGGAAAAAACCAATTTTTTAATGTTCATGTGATGTCTTCAGAGTCTGCAGGTGCTACACCTACGAACAGTATTTTACAGCTGATGTCCTGCTTTGCTCAGCTGGCAGGAGCATTGGGAGCCCTTTGCTGTGTGCTGTTGGCACGGGGGCACAGCAGAGAGTACCTGCCCTGGTAATGGTTATGGGCCCAAGGTGGGATAAAGGAGTCATTCCTGCTCCAGATGTGGGAGCTTTGCTATGTGCAGAGCAGCTTGTAGAGGGCAGCAATTGCCCACAGTTCTCTGTGCTTGAGGAGAGGAGGGACCAGCTGAAGAACTTCACCAGTGACTGACTGCCTTTTCAGCTTCTTGAAATAACTTTATGCAGGAACTTGTGCTTTGGAGTGCCTCTTGACTGCACAGTATTAAATTCCTAGGCTGAAAAATGTTGCTAGAGATTTTTAATTCCTCTCCTGCCTCTAACACCACTAGAGAGTTGGACTTGTTTTGCCCAGGCACTGCCTGGCATTGTTACTGCAATCAGAAAGAGTCTAGTGACAGCCTGGGATCCATATAAGATTATAGCTGCCTGCATGGGATAACTTCCCTCGTTTATTGCCTTCCTCCTTCCTTCTTGGCCTTCATCTCCTACTTTTACCTGGGAGATCATGCCATTCAAAAACACCTGTGGCATCTTTGTTGTGCCTCAGATTTGTTCATCACATTAAAGGTCAGGTAGCAGGGGCACAAAAGGCAGAATATTCAAGAACCTGAAAGAACTTTCTCTACAGCACACAGGAATACATTTTTCAGATTCTTCTGATGCCAGCACATTCAGAACCAAGATTTGCCAAACTAGGAAGTTGAGAGTTGGTATAAATCTTGGATTTGGAGTCCCTGACCACCCTACCTTAGAAGGAATTTTCACTGCTTTTTGTATTTCTTGTATTTCTCCATATGTCACTTACATTGCAAATCCTTCCAAACAGCCTAACAATCTTCGAGATTTTTTATTTGTTTTGTGTGCACATTTACACAGCACCTCTCTCTGTTACATTGTACAAACCGTGCCCTCTTCCCAGCTGTGACCCTGTAACACACTATGACAAATGTCAGTGTGGAAAAACAACAAAGAAAATATGCATTGCTTTTTAGTAGAATGATTTTACAGCTGGAGAGAAGCAAGAGAGGGCACTACAATATGTGCCACTTCTTTACACTACTTGTTTCATCTTCTGGTTAGAGCAGAATTCTCCTCTGCTGTCGGTGTTCTGGTGTTTTGTCAAGCATCTGAATGGCCCGAATGATGGTATTCCTTGAGATACATATCAGCAGTAGAGGACATCTTGCTGGAATGGAGTTTCCTAGCTATACAGTGAGAATTTCCTGTGTCTTCCAGCTTGCTTCTGTTTGTTTTGTGTGCGATCCTAAGTGTTTCCTTTCCTCCTTAAGCATCTGCACCCTTCAGATGTTTGCAGACAGTTATCACATCATTTCTCCTTTCCCCCACCCCCATCCTGGTCTCTTAGCCAAGCTCTACATATTTAGCTCATTTAATCTTTCCTCATAAGTCAAGCCCATAATTGACAGCTCTGACACAGGGAGTCGCATTGGTTGCACATGCTGCCAACAGGATATAAATACTTTCTGTGCAGTGATTGAGAATTACAGACAAGAGATGAGATGAGCCTGCCCCTGGTCCCCCAACACTGGATTTTTGAAAGTTCTTTTCTCAACTCAGGTTGCTACAATTCCATGAAGATGGACTTAGTTTCCAGACTAATGGTCAGCTGCCAACCTCCCAGTAGGCCTCAAAGTAGTGGTGTCAAGTCCCTTGGGAAATTCAGTGCTGGTGCCCATGGGGTTCCAGTCTAAATTCTTATGGAGGTGGTGCTGCGTTCAGGCTCCCCCTGCCAGGCATGCAGGTGCCTCAGGCTGCTGAAGGCCATTCCTTCTGGGAAGGCAGAGCTGAGCCCCCTGAAGGGAGTGGGTCCTTCCCTGTGTGTGCCAAGAGGAAGCTCAGGTGGCACAGACCCCGTTGGCACGGCTGTGAGTGGCTTTGGGGGTCTTGCTTGGGCTTGCAGGAGCTGGGAATGCAGAAAGGTGTTGCACTGGAGGAGGAGGTCGCTGCAGGTCCATGCATTGGCACATACAGATGTGTTTCCAGCTAAACATATTTGGAGGTTGCCATACATGACTTGTCTCCTCAGGTTTGTTGTATTCTCTTGAAGGTTATGAGTGAGCTAAGGAAAGTTGGGGGAACTGGTAAATGAACTGCCTGGCTTCTAATGTGTGTTGTGTGAGGCTTCATATGCTGCAGCTTCCCCAGCGGGGCTGGCTCACAAACGTTACATGTATTATTGCCAAGCATGCAGCATAAAGAGAACATTTATGAAAGGGAATATCAGAGGAAACATTATAGCAGGGACCTTATAGCCTTTCCATTATTATGGTTTAAATCTTGACGTGGTCTTTATTTGCAGTGACACTGGGACCAGTAAAAAGTGTTTTTTCTCTTCCCCTCCCCTCCCCTTTCTCCCTCCTTTTCATTCTTTTCTTCCACATCCTGTTCTGAAGCTGCGGTGCAGAGATACAAATCGTTAAACATGCGAGTCCTCGGAGAGCCAGGTTTCAGTTTGTGTGGAATCAGCCCCTTTTGACTCAGAAGTTGGAAACCAGATGACTCACAGTGATGCATGTTTGTTGTTTTTAATAACTGTCATTTTACAAAATATGGCCAAAGCTTCAAACCATGACTTCTGGAGTAGGGGTGGTGTGTATTTATTTTTAATTTGGGAGGCTATAAGCTGGAATGAGTTTGTTGCTGCAGTCGTCCCTTCAAATCTGAAGTAGAATGACAGCATTGAAAATGTGAAAGATTTTGGACACAATATTTTCCTGTTACCTGAAAAAAACCCCCAACTTTGTTAATCAATTACTTGAAAAGGCCCCAGGTGCCAAACATCTGGTGGGATTGTAGGCCCCTGGTTTATGTTTATGTTTTTTAATATATACCCAAAGGGACAGGTTTCTTAAAAAGGAAGCAGTCAGATGTTTTGAATTTGTGGAGTTTTAAAAAGTAAATGCAATTCCTGCTTTATCATTTCTATTTCCAACAAAATTGTCATTTATCTCCTTTCATTTACAGGAAGGTAGCAAATGTAGTATTTTAGTGCCAAAGTTCTCAATTGGTAAAATCTCGTAGCAGTAAGGAAAATACAAAAATAGCTACACATTTAATTTTCTAGAGATTTATTACTGCTTGTACAGTAGTTTGTAAACTCTAAGCTCAGTATTAAGTGCTTAGTGACCTTTTTTGGTGTTTTACTTCTTAATTTGCCTCAAGAAGTATTGTTGTAATTTGTTGAAGTTCTGCAGGTTTGTTTTGCAGGTCAGTTAATTTGAAGTGTGAATTTACACNCCCCCCCAGGAGAGGGGTACCAGGATAAAATCTATCCGTGTGAGAACAGGATCTGGCCCTAAGTGTAAAAGTGGCGTTGTGACAGAATTTGTCATGGCCATGGGTTTTCCTCCAGTTCAGTTCTCAGATTTGGGTGCTTTGTAACCATGTCTGTCATGATTTATATTATGGTCTGTTGCAATTGCTGTTGCACAATGAAGGGCTGTGCTCTAGTCCAAGGGAGGCAGACTCTCAGCCTACCTCAGCCTGTTGCTTCTTGTTAGAGAGTGAAAAAGCAGCTACTGATTTAAAACAGAGAGCTTTGGGTTCTGCTTTTAGGCTGAGATGGGATATCTCTCTAGTGGTAAAAGGGCTAGAAAAAGCACATTGCCTTTACTCTGAGGAAACACACATCTGTGTGCTGGCTACTGCTGGCCAGCCGTGGTCTGATTCCTTATTCCTGTCAGGAAAGAAATAAGTTTTGGTCTTTATTGTTTTAAAGTAAATGTACTTACTTGTGAAAGATAGGGAAGTGATGGCTTTGGAGGCTTACAGTGTCCTCTCAGTGTGATAGCAGCAGAGCAGGAGTCCCCACCATGACACGGAGGGACGCCCCTCGTCCCCAGGAGATGAAAGGAGAGCTCAGCCTCTCACCCATTCGGTGCCTGACTTCCCTCTGAAGCTGCCAAGAGGGATGCCAGTTTTTCCATTTAGCTGACTATTGTATAGACCTTAAAAGGGAAGGTTTTAATGCAGTTGGCTGTGATATAGACTGTTAAAGGGAAGTTATTTATTTTAACTGGCTGCTGTATGGATTATTACGAGGGCATTCTTTCAGCTGTAGCTGTATATTGACTGGTGGATGTGCTGGGCTGTATTGGTAGTAGCTGTCATATTGACTGTTACAGAAAAGATCTGTATTTAAGCCATAACACTGCACTGGGATCTCCCAGGCAGGATATTAATGCTAATTCATCTGCTCACCCCCTGCTGTGAGTGTTATTTGTTTAAATCTGTAGAATCCCACAGCGCATTTATATCCTCGCTAGAGTGAGCTCCGCTCCCTGTAATTATTTAACATTATATGCTGATATAAATTGTAACAGTTAAAGAATGGTAATGAGTAGCAAAAAAACACAAACTTAACCTTAGAAATGGCAGAGTCAGCTCTTAAAACAACAGCCAGCAACTTTCACTGTTCCCTGTCTTTTCCCAAGTCCATATGCACAATATTGTGCATACATTATGTGTGTGCGTGTGTGTTCATGCTCGCACTGGCAGCGGTGCCAAGCAGGGCTGTAATTATGCAGAATGTACTGTGAAACTTATGCACACTCTTAATTACATACAGTGCCTACGTACAGCAAGTTTTATCTCTCTGCAGCTCAGCTCCTTGATGAGTTGCTCTGATAGGTGATTGGAGTTGGGGCCACCACGTCGACAGAGGGAATGGAACCCTTGGATTCTCCTCCCAGGGAATTGTGTCCCAAGGTTAAGCTCAAAGCCATCGGGTGTCACTGTTGCTCTGTGTAGGCTCAGCTGGCAGTGGATTTGTGTGGCCGTAAAAACTGGACTTTGGAAGTAGTGTTTTTGGCCATAAACATCCAAGGCATTTACACATAATTTATATATAAAGTGCATGTCCATACACACCATTTAAGCGTGGGTGGAGGGAGCGGAGGTGGCTCTGTTGTTTGTTAGCTGACTTTTTTCTTTGCAGTTTCTGTTGCCTCTTATAACACTCGTGTCCCAAAATGCCTCACAGGATGGGCAGCTACTGCTGAATAGCTCTGCATTCTGCACTGGAAGAGATTGTCGTTCAGCAGTGGAGATGACCTGATTTCTGTATGTAATTTGCCTGTGAGCATTAACCTGTGAGCTAATTTTTGGATTTATGATGTGACAACTGTGGTGTAGAAACAGCAAAATTATTTTCAGTTTAGATTTCTTAAGAGCTTGGGAACTACAGGGATTAAAAGGTACTGTAGACATTTTTAAGCTGTAGAGTGTGTTACAAAACTCATTGAAAAATCAGGTTTGCATTCAAACGGTTCATCAATAACGTAAAAAAATTCACCAACTTAAAATGGAGATGACAGAGAAAAGCCATGTAAATAGCGAAGAAAATGTGTTTTAAAAAGACTTTATAGTCTGTGTCCCTTCTGATTTCAGGTAGGGAGTAGAAGCTGGAGTAAGAGGAGCTGAGCTTGTGCTTGATTTGCAGAGTAGCGTGATGGTCGGTTGGCCTGCGTTGGCAGCATGGACCTGTGCCAGACTTCACCACAATTCATACTGTGTCAGTTTAATAAATGCACTACTTAAATTATGAAATTACAAAAGAAAAAAAGAGAATGCACTTATTCAGACTCTTAATACATTAAAAATAAGGCATTAAAACACTGCCTTTTTTTTTTCCTTCCAGAATCAATAATGAACAGGAAGGGTTGTAGACATTAACAGTCATGGACATTCAAGCTCTTATACATAAATTATCTTAGAAAAATGCACATACGACTTGAATAATGTAAATACATTAATGCATTTAATAATTTAAACATTAAAGCGCATTCAGGAATTCGTGGCAGAAGCTGCTCTGAGATAAGGAACGGTCCTGGAAGTTGTGTGTCCCGAGATCGATGGCTGGCTTCTCCTTGAGAAAACTCTCTGGGGAAGTCAAGCTGTGCAGCTGCAGTGACCGCCTGTCCCAAGAAATCCCAGGGCATTTCCAGCTCCCCTGCTTTCCAGCTCCTGTTCTGTCCCTGCCACATGCATCAGCACTTCTGTACAGGACATCTAGGGTCCACAGAAGGCCAGGGTGCACTTTGACATTTTGGGTTTTTTCTGTGTGGGCTGCTGTTTGTCGAGAAATTAGGTGGAACAGCTTCAGAGAATGGAAGTTGATAAGACTGTCAGTTGGAGAGAGTGAGGCTTGGGGAAGTAGTGCACTCTAGGAATGCTTGGCTCTTTCTTGAAGCCCTGAAAATCAGAAGGTTGGCTCCAGTGTAATGACAAATAAGGGGATTTATTCTCTTCTTGCTCCTCTGGATTGAACCACCTTCAGCACTACAGAAGCACCTAACAGGAACACCAAGGTCCCCTCACACAATGCATTTTCCTGAAGACTTTGAGCTATGTCGTTTTTGCTGAGGTACTTAAATTTGGAAGGCATTGTATCCACCCCTCATGCCACTTTTCCTGGGCTCGTAGCCTTGCTTTTCTTGCCTCTCCTGCAGGCAAGTGCTTTGGAGGTCATTTGCACCCTACAGCCCCACTCGTGGAGTGGTATAAGGTATCGTGTTTAGGCCTAGATACTGATGGAGCTAATGATGGATCTAATAAAAAAGAGCTTAGTCTGATCCCAAAGGGAGAAGAGTTGGGTTGGTTAATTAAAGGAGCCTGGCACAGAGCACCTAGTAATTATAGGTGCAAGAAGTCTGAATTTGAGGAGGATGGTGCAGCTGGAGAGGGATAGGGAGGCACCCAGAGCTCTTCAGGCTGTGGGCAAGAATGCAGTAAAACCAGATCTGGAAATCAGACCCGGGCAGAATTCCTTAGTGAATTCTTATTTATTCCATTTTTTAATGAGGACCTGAATCTCTTGTTATGCATTTATGTTTTTGCATGCACATGTGTATGTACAATTCTAGTTACACCCTATGGCTGGGAGGGTGATTTTATTAAAGACCAGAAGATTGAAAGACAGATGTTTTAAGAGACACAGGCCTTGCCCTATAGTAGTTTGGGATAATTAATGCTGACTGCTGCATTGGTTGTATTATCGATGCTGCTGGGTTGTTATCTCCAGCATCATCCCAGCACCCAGGAGCCTGTATCACTGTGGGGCACAGGGGCTGGTGCCACCAGAACCTGCTGGGAAATTGCTCCTGAACTCTTATGTAGGTGTAGGGTGGGGAGCAATGCTGTGTCACCACACTGTCATCACCAGTGCTATGGCTCTTTATAGTTAAGTTCCTTAAAGCAGAATTTCTCAGACTTAGGTTAGAACTCCAAAGGGATGCAAAGGCTTCAAAGGAAGTCACAAAGTCACTCACCAGTAAACAGCTTTCTACTTGTAATTGCTATTTGGGGCTCTGTTCCTCCTAGTTTGAAGAGGTAGCATTTACTTCAGTAACTCTTATTTTTCTGAAGGAACTTGATGCCATCTCAGCTGAGGAATGTGGGATGAGCCACCACAATAAATGAGTGAAAAAGGGCGTCGAGCTTGCATAAATTTTGAGAAGCAGTGCTTTAGCAAATTTTATTTTCTAGAGTTTAGTTCTGGAAATATTGCCCAAAATGGATCCATTAACTTCAGCTGATGAAACAGAGACAGTTGTTTTGTCCCCAGTGGATTTCTCAATAGACCCGATCTGGAGAAGGTAGGACTGTCTGTGCAAAATGTGTCATTAGTTTTAGTGCTCAGGACGAAATAATCAGTCAAGGAAGCTGTAGGTCTTCTTCTGTCCTTTCAGCTGGAGTGCTGTATAGTGATGGGTGACTCGCACTAGAAAATGAAATGATAGTTCTAAGGATTTTAGATCAAAAGATGAAAAGCACGAGGTTTTCCAGCTATAGGAGAAGATGGTACACGGAAGAAAACTGTTCTGAGAATTTGACTTGTGTGCTGACCATATGAAGGTGCTCCTTGGCTGTCTTAAGTGTAAAATATACAAATGTTAACTTAAGACACTTCTTTTGAACTGTTGAAATGTTGAAATGAGGAATGTTCATGGTAATTTTGTCCAGTTCTGATGAGTTCGTAGCTCTTATCACCTGTACAAAGGCAGAACTGAATGCCCCCTGTTTTCCCACCTGGAGAAGGCAGTGCCCCGGTGTACAGGGAATAAACCTCAAGCCTCCCACACCTGAAAGGGCGCAGCGTCGCTGGTGGTAGGAAGGGGTGTGTCTCTTGGATGTGGGAAGCTCCTGCGGGGGATTTTTCATAATCCTGCTGAGGAAAGGACTCGAGTGATGGGATGCTCTGGACGTGGCCTGCAGGGAAAACAGAGGAGTGGGTGGGGATCTCCCTGGATCTCTCATGGCTTAACAGCCATGTTTAGCTGGATTTAGGAGGTATAAGCGTTTGTGGTAAATTCTACTGCTATATCACAGCCTGCTTTCTGCTTTTTTAGCTTCGTCTCCATGGGGGTATTCCATACATTATCCCATTTCACAGCCTGAACTTTTCCCCCTACTTAGAGGATTACGTGGGGCAGAGATGTAAGAAGAAAGGGAATCTTGACACCACTCCACCTTTTTATCTCTGTTACTCCACGCATATCAATCTGTCTGCTCTCACAGGGGCCAGGCCTTCTGCCTTCCAAAACCCTGCCTGGAAATCGCTGATTCAAGCAGGTAGCAATTTTAGGGCTCCTTACGAAACAAATGCCTCCTGTGTGCTCCCCTGGCACTGGGATTTCCTCTCTGATTTATCCTGCTCAGGTCTGCTAATGTCCCTTGACTAAATGGAGCATGGTGTGATGGTATGAAGGTCATTTTCTATATGCAATATACATTTCTGCAGTCATGGTGGGAGGGTAGGACATCTGAAGCAGCATATCCTGTTGGAAAAAGGAGGAAGAAAAGGATAGTCTGGCTCTTCTTTTCACAGCGTCTTGTGGTGGGATGAAGGTTTTGACAGCCTAATTCAGCATTTAGAGAAAGAACCAAGCAGAAAGATTCCCCCTCACCCACTCCTTGCAGCCCAGCTGTGACAAACTGACAGATAATTAACAAATCAAGACCTCCTATTAGCCTTGTCCCTGATGCATTAAAGCAGCTCCTATGTTGCATGTGTCCTTTAGCAAATGCCTGTGCTTTCTAGCTGCAGAGTGAGGTAGTACATCCCTTCAGAAAGGCAAAGGGGCCTCTAGGATGTCAATGCACAAATATTATCAGGGACAGAAGTTGTCTCTAAAAGGAGGTGTGGACAGTAGGTGGGAGAGCAGTACCATGACTGCATGGAAACCACTCTAACGGAGCAGTGTGTATATGGAGTGTCTTTTGGGAATATAGGACTGCAAGGGATGTATGGAATTGTTATTGAATCCCTCTTGTTTTTACAGAAAATGACATGAGTTGAAGCAGCAATTGACAGGGCAGGTTTTTTGACTGGGACTAACCAAGCCTGTAAATATGACGTGCCAGGAAATGTGGTTTGTGGTAGAAACAGACCTAATGTTAAGATCTTAATATTACATGGTGAGCAGTGAACTGGTGCCTGTTGCTGTCTGTCCTGAAGTTGCTGGAACTGTGGGTAAACCCCAAATAAACTGCTTCTCTTCGCTTCAGCTCCTCTCTTTTGGAGAAGAATGACGAGGAGTGTCAATATCCCTCTAGTTCAAGATGTTAAATAGACACAAGCCATTGGTTCAGCTTAACACATGTTAAAGGAGAGAGGGATACCTAATTGCATCAAAGCCACTCTTAAGTTCATGTATGTGGAGCCCATCAAGCTGAAAGCATCCAGACAGCATCTGCTGTTATCAAATCACTCTTGAGTCGAGCTAATTAAAATAGAGCTTCATTTTTTCTGAACCATTGTTTGGCAGGAATTTGAAACAGGTCTAACCCAATTTCTGTGTGTTTATGAGCCTTTATTATATCAAAAGTACTTTTCTGTAAATGTACAGGGCAGTGTTAAATGAATTGATCCACGCTGTATCACTGTAGATGCACTATGGGCTTCCTAATGATTTCTCTTTTAGCTTTTTCCAGATATACCCCAGAAAAGCTTACCTCGTCCCTTATCGTGTCATCTTCCTTCTCTCTTTTCCTTTCTATCTCACTCTAAAGAAAGTAAATGTCCTTGTATTTCTTTATTTCATATCCTCCTCCTCCACTCTATTGGGATTTTTGTATTATTAAAACATTTACACATTTGCTGCCACATGCAAATGCAGAATAATAAACCAGGACTTTTATACTCCAGACAAGAGCAGGAGGTCTCTCACCACTGATTTTCACCCCGTTCTCATCCCTCTTGGTTACAGGGGATGGAGAGGAGGGGAATCTGAATGTTGCTGTGTTGAATCTGTTTGATACAGGATTTTTTTCTTCAATTTTTTATGTTAAACATTTTATATTTCAGCATTCAAATTCTGAGTATCATATTCCTCTTTGTAATTTGCTACATACCAAGCACAAAAGTTAAAGAGATGTAGAAATTTCTCCCTAAAGACAAGTTGCACTCTGTGGCATGTGAAAGCTAATTCATGAATATTCTCTGCAGGAAGGGAATACCACAAATATGGACAGTCTGTTCAGAACATTTGAGTTGGAATGGCAGCTCAGGGAAACGGTAAAGTCAGGAAATAACTATTTTTCTGGTACCCAGTGCTGCCCAAGTTGTTCATATGATATTCTTAAGTTTTAAATTTATTTCTGAGCAGTGGATTCATATTACAAAGAAGGAAAGTTAAGGATTAGCAAGAAGTAAAAATCCTGACAGTAATCTGTCATGAAATATCCCTGCAAAGGTGATAAAGCCTTCAGACTTTTAAAAATGGAAAAAATGCAAAATGTTTTTCTGTATAATTCAAGGAATTTTGCTTCTTTTAACTTGATTAATTCACCTTGGACTGGAATTTTAGTGCATTTAATTTTGCATTGAATGCCGTGTATTCCGGATGTGTATATTCAGCTCCTCTGTACAGCCTGGGAGCAGTGCACTGAAATGGGTACTGGGGGCAAGTGCAATGTTCTGCCATAAGCAAACCTGTGGGAAAGGTTCTATTAGATGTTCCCAAAATTGTGAAATATTATTGTCTCCTGTTCTGTGCTTTTAGAGAGCTTGTTACTCAGAAGTTTGCTCTTCTGTTCATTGACAGTGATTCTCTCCTGATTCCTCTTTTAATAAATGTAAGTGAATTTAATGCTGGCAGAAAGCAGCAGAGTCACAGTATTCAGAGGGCACAGCAGGGACGTTGTGCTGTGTGCTTTTTCTGTAAGTCTTGTAATCAGACCTAATCTAAGGGCCCTGCTGCTGGGGGCTTGACTAATCTATTTATTCCGTTCCCATCTCCTTTTCTGAGCCTGTCAAGGTGTGCAGTTAGTACTTCTCTTTCCAGCATCCATCTCATCAGTGTGGTCCCTTTCCCAGCCAAGGGGCACGGGCAATGGCTTGGAGAGAAGAGTTTCTGGTAAAGCACAGCTGTACAGGTAAATCCAGACATTCTTATGTGCAGAAATAATTCAAACAACAACAACAACATTTCTGCTCACATCGTGGTGAGTACAGAATGAATGTCTCAGATCAAAGAATATCCTCATAGGCTTTCCAGCATTTCCTGGATGTGCAGTTGTTGCTGTAGTTTCTACTGCAGAAAGAAGTTTGCTATTTTAGCAAGAAACACTCTTTGTATTTTACAACACCACCAACAAAGTCAAGCATTTGGTCTAAGGATCCAAAAGCCCAGGAAATGCATCTCTGGGGTTCCTCGTCAATTTGGAACCTAATGAAATATAGAAAATACTCAATAAAAGCACTCTTATTACTTTAAATGTTTAAATGTGGAGTTTTTAGCCATCAGGTTAATGTTTTTGTATCTTTTTTTGATTCGATTGTGAGCACTTTTCCAGGTATCTCTGCCACTTGAGCACTAATTGGATTTCCACAGATAAACGGTGCTAGCTGCAGTCCTTACATCACTGGGTTTTTACTTCATCATCATTTTATTTGTTTTTACTGTAAAGGCTAATAAATCTTGGTGTGTTTAGAGTATGAAACAAGGCAGGCAAAGAACTGCATCGTGAAGGGGTGAAGTTTTATATGCTGCTTTCTCAAGTCAGAGGGGTGGGAGGAGAAGCAGCTGCCCTTTGTGGTGGTTCTAATGGGCTGCTGGGTGTGTTAGTCACCCAGGGAGTGATCCATAATCCTTAAGATAAAAAGCGTTGATCTCTCCACTAGTTCTCAGACAGAGCTGCAAGGCATTTGAATTGGGTTACCATTGATGTAAGGTGGGGAGAAGACTGTAGTGTGGGTCTGCTTAAAAAGGGATATGCGGGATTTATTTAGCTTATTTAATTTTTTAAAGAATATTGGAAGCCTTTCAGAGCAAGTGTGCCAGAGTTCCCTATGAATTCTCAAGGAAGTTAATATAGTACTCACCAGTATTTTAGGGAAGAACTTACTGAATGGCAGATTTTAGTCAAATTTTAGGCTGTAAAAAAATCTCTGTGAGAATTTATCAAGGTCCCAGACGTTTGCTGTCTCATTCATTTGTTCAGGAAAGTGTGTATTTTTTATCTTTCTCATGGTTTCCTGGGAAGGTGAGCTTGACTTCCTACCACAGCAGAGGTTTTCCAGCCACGAAGGCAGTGTAGAAGCCCTTTTTGGCCCTAGAGGGATTGAAACTAGTGTATTTCAAACACCAGATTTTGGACTTTGTGGCTTGATAGAAATCGATTGACTGGCCTGTACTTGAGGCAAAGCAGCATTAAAGACTAAATGTACTTTTTTTCTGTTACAAAGATATAAAAATGCTCTGTAGCTCCTTTGGATCAGGTGCAGACTCCTGAGAAAACTGCATTACAGCCTTGGGTTTCCAGTCGTTCCAGTCTGTAGCAGCAGTGGCCGTTCTTCCCTGGGTGTTAATTCCCTGCTGTGGACCCAGATTTCAGAGACTGTTGATGCTTTCTGCAGCATTTGTCAAGGAAATGGCTGCTTGCTTTTTTTTCCTGAAGTGAGTAATTGTTTATTAATTTTTCAGCACATAAAGAGCATAATTATAATAGTCCCTGACATGTGCTGGCTGTGCCAAGGTTTAAGAAAAATAAAACCTAGTAGAAGTGCTGTTTTGAACCTTCTCTGATTTTTCAGGCCTTCCTGTTTTGGACCTAAATTTCTGTGTAGGAATTTGGGACAAGCACACAGGCATCAGTTTAATTCTCTGTAGAACTAATTCTCTTGGATGTGTTAACTCAGTTTAGGATGGTGGGATCTCACTCAGGTGTTTTGAGCAAGAAGAGTAGGTGATCAGTACACTGGATTTTTTGGTACGTGCAATTTTTTGGTACACACAGTGCTGTATAGGTTGAGCAGCATCCTGGATTTGTCCTGACACTTATATGCTTTGTTTCTTTAAGCAGTGAATGTAACATCCATGAACAATGCTAGATTGACCTCAGGGGAAAATGAAGTGAGCCCATTGTTTACAGAATATTTATGGTCTGGACAGTTACCGTGGAAATGTTCCTCATGTTTGGCATTTTACTGTGTTTCACCTCTGTTACAGAGGAAGCAACCTAAGAATTGACAAGGAAGCTCAGTTGCTTTTGAGGCTGATCATGCAAGTTGCTAGATTTGCAGGAGCAACTGAGTGATGTGAGCTCCGTTCTGCTGAGAACTGGACAAAGACAAGGGACGCAGCTGCTTTTGAATCTATAAAATTATTCCACTTGCAGTCCCCACAGACGGGGCAGCTCTGGCCAATCAGGCTTCTTGCCCCTTACTTCGTTTTTCCCTTAATGGGGCAATTAACAGCAGGAACAAAGTGCATGGTCTGCTCAGTCTTTATTATTATTTGTGTTGTAATAAATGTCGAGGAGGCCAGTTGCAGACCAGCACCAGGCACTGTGCAAATGCAGAGGAAAAAGACCATTCTGGTCCCAAAGAGCTCTAAGTAAAATAATGAATTTACAAAAAGGTCTTCCGGTGTTTTAAGTCCTTCTCCTTTGGCTGTTTCTTCCCAACTGCTGTGGTTTGCATGATTTATTGTGCACCTGTCACAATTTCCAGCTTCTTTAATGTTTTTAACATGAAACCTTTTGTTTGTTAGATTCTGGTGATCCAGATAGTTTCCTCCAGTATCTCCTATATTTATTCTGTCATTCAGATCTTCCTTGTCCTAATGTCATCACAGTCCCCTGACTTCAGCCCTAATTGTTTGGGGCTTTATTGCTGAAAGGAAAACATTCATTCTCTAATCTACATTTCCTATGATTTAAAAATTCTGTGAACTGGGGTTCTTGAAATAGGAGGTTTGAGGAATAGTAACTTGTTTTTTCTTGTCATTTTAGTCTTTTCAGTCTAAAACATCTTTATAGCTTCTTCTGCAGATGAGTTCTACTTTCGATCCTCTTGGACTAAATCTAAACCATTGTATTACTGGTTTTGTCCAGTCCCTTGACTGTTGAATTAGAAGGATCTGAATAAGTATGAACAGTGCTCCTGTTGTGGTGCATCTCTGCTTGATTCAGCCTTCTGGAGTCTCCCATTCAATAGTGATTTCAAGTACTCAGGCACAATTGTTAGGTGTGACACCGACTTCTATCCTGACATCATTCTCCAGCTCCCTAACATGTGAATGAACACCCTGCAGTCCTTGTCTGCCCTGCAGTTAAAAGAATTAAAACGTAATAAATTACAGCTTCATTGGTTTTTACATTCTACACATGTGAAGGGAACAGGGTAAAAGGGGTTTCTTTTGAAAGCTGCTGTATTTGAGCTCTGCAGTAACAGCAACAGGGATAGAGAGAGGAGTGAGGAAGGTGAGAATTGGAGGCACCGTCGTCTGCTCCCCTGGAACCTTGATCACGCATTTTTTTCAGTTGTGGAGCCAGGGACCCGTCCTAGTTCTGCTGTGGTGGGCATCTCTGACACTAGATTGCTACATTCCTTTGGAGTGATTGAGTTCAAACAGTATTAATTTTACAGCACAGCCCCAGTGATCCCAAAGCTTCTTCCTGTAAGAAGGGAGAAGCAAGTTGTGGAAATCGGGTACTGTCGTGGAAAGTTGTAGCAAGCTGATTGTCTTTCCTAAGCTTTGACCTTCTGTCTGGCATCTCTCTTAGGTCCTGTGGGATGGGTTTGGTGACCTTGTCCTGCTCCCGGGAGGGGAGCAGCTCCCTCCCCTCCGGCGTGAGACGCAGCTCTCCAGTTAGTCCCCGGCTCACCCTCGGGGGTCCCGGCGTTCAGCGCTGCCGTTCTGTGTAAACAGAACTTCAAATAATTCGCTGCCAGTTGGATTGCAGGCGAAATCCCCCCGCACCCCCACCCTGCTCATCTCGCTGCAATTCCTTCTTTGGTGGTTCTGGGGATTACACGGAGCTTGCGACTTCAGCTTAGGCAGAACTACAGAAAGGGGATTTTTAGAGTTTATTTTCCCTCCGAAAGTGAGCTGATATCTCTTCAATGAAATTTAAAATGTTTGAACTCTAGAAAAAAGGTTCATGCTGCTCACTGGTTAAATTTATTATGGCTGCATTACCAGTTTAATACATTTAGTTTGCTCTTCTGCTCATATTTCTTATGTTTTTCCAGCATTTATCACTTCACTGTAACAGTTTTTATTGTTACCTGATGTTATGAAGTCTCATTTGAAGGTGTGTTTCTGAAATAAAAAAAATACACATCTAGCACATTTTCTCTGCAAAAGAAATAGTTATTGTACATTTATTTTAATGTACATGTAAAAGTTTCTGCTTCTTTTTAGATTTATGCATGTAAGTTTAGCTTGAATATTATTCCTCTAAAAAAGACAGGAATTTTGTCAAGATGTCCACTGTGTTCTCAATCGAATTATAAAAAACTGAAGATGACAGATAATTCACTTTGAAAGGTGACTACTACACAGATGATGTTGCTACTTTTCATAAGGGTTTTTACTCCATATATCAATGTGTTTTAAGAGAGACTTGGGTCAATAATACCATGCTTTAGAATTCCCTAAATACATATTTACACAATAGACCTTAAAATATATTAGTCTATCATGTCAACTCCTATACACTTCTATCTGGGATGTTTTATGTCCTTAACATATGACACAATAAAACTTTATTTTATATAGCATTTTTAATACAAATTGTATCTCAAAATGTGTTATGGGGTTAAACGAAACTTTCACAAGGTTAAACTTTAAAAAAAGCTGAGGGGTGCAGGAAAATTAAGGGCTTTGCATGGGATAGATGTATTTAATTGAACGAAGGGAATCTGAGTGGGGAATACACCGAGCTGAGAGCCTGTGATTGGAGCTGCAGAGCAGGATCCCTGGAAGTGGTGAGGTTATGTGAGGAAAGGCTTATTCTGTGTGAATGAAGGAGGTGGAAAGGTCACGCCTTCAGGAGCAGCTGGAGGAAGTGTGGAGTAGCTCCTGGAACAAAGAAGTTGAAAGCAGGGACCGTGTGGAGTCACTTCTTTGTAGTGGGAATAGCAGAAGAGATGAGGGGAAAGTGTGTTGAAAGGGAGGAAGGCAGCCGAGAGCGCGGTGTGCCAGCTGAGCTGCAGGGTGGGATGGATGGGAACGGGGTGGCAGAACACCGGGGATCTCAGCTGCTCCATCGCTGCTCGCTCCAGCCTGGCCCCGGCGCTCCGCAGGCACAACACACTGACAGCTCACATGGGTTTTTGCTGGCTTTTACAATTTTTTTTTTAAATTTTTTTTTTTTGGTCACCCTATTCATGTAAATTAAGTAAGGCTTTTTTGTATGTGATAATTATAGATAAATGTATTTAAAGTAGATCTGGATTTTGTAGTCCTCAGGAAAAAGAGGAAGAGCAATTTTTCCCCCCGTCCCTGTCATGTGTTCGTTTTAATGAGCAATTTTAAAAAATTGAAAATAAAAGAGGAAAATGAATAGGTGTTGAACCAGCCTGTGATATGTAAATGCCAACTAGTAATTACCTAAAACCTCAATTTTCTTTCTGTTTCATCTTGCAAAACATTTCATTTCCACTGAGTGAAAACACTTAATTTGGGGCTCTGACGGCGGGAGCGGGGCGGCGGCAGCGCCGCCAGGGGGCGCGCGGGGTCCGTGAGGGAGCCGTGAGGGGGCCCGGGGGCCGTGAGGGAGCCCCGGGGGCCGCGGGGCCTCGCCCGCCCGGGGTTGGCTTGGAAAGACCTCCGGGACCGCGGAGTGCAGCCTGTGACCTAGCACTGCCCTGTCAGCCAGACCCGAGCACTGAGTGCCGCGTCCGGGCTTTCCCTGAGCGCCTTCAGGTGCCGGAACTCCACCGCCTCCCCGGGCAGCCCTTTCCAATGTCGAATCACTCTGTGAAAAAATTCTTCCTGGTGTCCAATCTGAACCACCCTAGGTGCAGCTTAAGACTATGTCGTCTTGTGCTGTTGCTTATTTTCTGGGAGAAGAGCCCAAATCCCACCTGGCTACAACCTTCTGACTGAGAGTTGTAGAGAGCAAAAAGGTCCCCCCTGAACCTCAACTTCGTTTTCCAGGCTGAGTGGGACCCATGACAGGTCCTCCATGGTCGGGACCAGTTTCCTCACCCTTCCTGTGGGTGCCTCAGTTGTCACTCATAGTCCAAGTTCTGAGCACCTAGGATTTCCCCTTTTTGGTCTTATATTATCTTTTTCTTTTTTATTTTTTCTTTTTTTTCTTGGTGCCTTTTTGGTGTGTGTGTTTGTTTGCTGTTTTGGTTTTTTTTCTCTTTTTTTGGGCTGCTATTCTGTATTCTCTTAGTTCCAGGTTCTTCATCTCAGATATGTCTCAAAGTGTGTTTCTTACTCGCCTTTGTTCCCGTTAATCTTGCTTTTCTGCCTCCCATGAATCTCGCTTTCAATCGTATTTTTTCCCCCTCACTGTTTTACATGAGGGCATTGCCATTATTATTACAGCATTTTTAAACTTTTCTCCGTCCAACTTTGAGATCTGCCGAACTTTGCAGGTTTCTAGGTTATCTCTCAACCGAAATAATTCCTGGGGTTCTGTATGTTTTGATTTAAATCTCAATGAAACCACAGGAGCTTTAAAGCGTTCCTCCTCCCCTGGCTGACCTGCCGTTAATTCCTTTACAAACGGCGAGTGTTTTGTGCGGAAGGCGGATTTCGCGGGGCTGCAGGGTGCGGATCACCGAGCTGGGACAAGGCTCGTCCCGGAGGAGGAGCGGTGCTGCGGCGTCCCAGGCGCAGCCGGGCGGGAGCGCGGCCGGGACGCGGGAGCGGTGCCTCCTTAGTGAGATATACGGCTTCATAATTAGCCCCTTGCATTTTTCCCGAGTGCTGGCATCAGCGTTCTATGATGTGTTTCCCTGATTAACAGCTGCTTTGCAACTATTTCCGTGTGCCACCGATAACCATATTTGTCAAGTTAGTCCTGGCAGGGCACTGATTTCTTACTAAAACACCGCATTTCTGTTTCAGGGGGTTTTCTTGTTCACTGTTGTGCCAGGCTTTTAAGTCAGCCCTTGTTAAAACGTAAGTTGGCTTCAGCCTGATGCTTGTTAACAGGATTCTGGGTATCTCCTTTAGAGTAGGAGTGCAGAAACCTTTCACAGACAATTTAATCTTCCGAGCCTTGCAAACATACAGCCGTACACTGAGGGGGTGTTGCTGTAGGCTAATATATTGATCAGTTCCATTTGCCCTATAGCTGTGGCCTTCTGCTCTGGCTGAAATAGGTTGAGTGTTTGTTGATACTGCCATATTATTATTTTTTAATACACTGGAAAAAAATTAATTCCAACTTCTTTTACATACGTCATGTATATTGCCAGTGTTGATTGCTTCCGCACATGTAATGTAAACTGTCTGTGCATAGTTCATGGCCTGGGCCGCCTCTGCTTAATGAAAAGAAGTGCTGCTTTTAAACAGATACAGATCCACTCAGAAAGACAAAATACCATCCCTTGCAACGTATAATTCAGACCCAGCCTTTACATCACAGGTCATCTCAAAGTCTCAGTCTATCAACAAATGCTGTTTAGTAATAACCTACAGAGGGTTCCCAGTATTAGGAAATCTATTGGAGGCTGTGCTCCCGGTGGCTTTTGAGTCTGTTTTCCACGTGGAACTCTCTTACCGAATCCTGTATAACTTTTATTGGTGAAGATCTTTTACGTTCCTGTTATTTTTTTTTTTAAAGTTGGTAGAAAATAGGCATTTGCCACAGTATTTTAGATTTCATGGTTTATTTTTTTAATGCAAGCAACTGATAACGTAGCTTAGATTGCTTTATTGGAAACCCTGCTGCTTTGGGCACAAAAGAAATAAGGCTGTCTTTATCTTCCCCATTAACACAAAAGGGAGGGAAATTAGGAATGAAGGACCTTGGCTGCTAAGTTATTGTCCAAGTGCTGTGCTTTGGCCCAGAATTTTACCAGCCCTCTGCTCTCCCAAACATCTGCAATAACATTCCTGTCTTTATTTTATATCTTTGACATTGAAGCAGAATATTTGGCCGGAATTTATGTCATTTGTCCAGTTGCAAATATAATCTATGAGCAGTGACACTGATCTCTTAATTGGAAAATCAAACTGTAGGACAAGACCTGCTGCAGGATTCCACCCATGTCGACCCAGTCAGAAAGATGTCTTTGTGGGTCCTGTCACTGCAGGAGAAGTGGTGGTGGGAAAGCAAGTTTATAGGATGGACTGGCTTTTAAAAGCCAAATAGACTCTCTTTCTTTAGTACAAGTATGTACCTGATCGAATAGATAAAGCCAGTGTGCTCGACGGTGCATGCATGCTGGCAATCTAAGAATCAGCACAGTGATACAATGCTCATTATTTGGCAGTGTCCTAATAGCATAAAAATTTGGAGAAGTGTTACAAATGCTACAGAAATAGTATGGAACAATGTTAGCAGCTGAATCAGAGTGCTATTTGCCACATGATTTTTTTGGCTGGACACAGGACTGCAAGTCTTCTCATCTTCCTCCTCCTTTTTCTGTTGTTTAAATTATGAAGTGCAGTTGCTCTTGTTTGTGCAAAGAAAATGATCCATAGAAGGTAGGGAAATTCCTGTGTATGTTTGTTGAAAATATTGGCATCTTGACGTGGCCAAAATTGCTTCATAAGTTGCTCGTGTATACAAGATTAATTATAAAAATGAAGACGTTTCGGCTCAGCCTATAGGAACAAATGTTCAGAGGTAAATGCAAACACAGTGTGAGAAACATGGGATTACCGGAGGGAGGAATACATGTCCAGGGTTCTTTTTATGGAGTTTATTGTTGCTTATAATTTCATTTTGTTTTAAGATTTAAAAGGCCGTGAATAATGGAGGAAGTAATGCAGGGGAGAGATAAAATAGAAGTTTATTTTGGACTGAAATTTACTACTGAAATGTTTACATTTTTTTAAGGCAAAAAATAAGCTTAAATAAAGGGCTAGAATCAATGAAATGTTTACATGGTTGTGATTGAACTAGCACAATGAAAAATACTGCGTATTTCTCACTGGTTTTGTAATACTTAAAAATTGGTAATTAAATATAAGAGCTTGCAGAACTGCAAGTCTGCAGGCCGTTCGTGTCTATCTCACTAAATGTGGGAGGGAGTGTTAAGGAGTATCTGAAGACACAAACAAGTAATTATTGTTAGAAGGAGAGTGGCTTTGATATGTTCACATGTCTGTCGGTCTGCTCATTTGGGCATCTTTCTTATTCAGCATATTATCATAAGGTTATTAGTTTGGGTGCTTTATATTTCTGCATCTGGCACAGCAATATCAGCACAGTTTAAATCTGCGATTTGCCTGTCACCTGCATTTCAGCTGGAGACAGATCAAGTGCACATAAATGAAGCCAAAGTGTACTTTATGTGGGGTGTTTTGCTCTACTGTTTTGTGGTTCAAAATTACTGAATGTAACTTAAGGAAAAAAAACAGGAAAACAAGAAAATGAAAAGAATTAAAAATACCCCATTCATTTTATCCTCCCAACTTTGAAGTGTGCTGGGACTTTGTCAAATTCCCGTTAAAATAAATATGTCAATTTCATCTCTCTTCCAAATTCATTTATCATGCTTTTTTAAAAGGTGTTTTCTGCTTTACCTGATGTTTAAATTGGATTCGCTCGTTTATGCTGTTCTTTGCTGTATCCCCCATGTTTTTCTTAAATGAATTAGTAATGACAGCGTACTCCATCATACCCTCTCTACAGCCACTTTAAGGGAAGCCTGGTGATCTAAACCTTTTAACCTATTAAAGATGATTTTCCCCAATTGAATCAGACCCACCACAGGTGTAATAACTAATCATTTAAACTACACCTGCTATTATGTATTTTTAAGCCATTATGCATGTTGGATAGATGATAATTCATGTTTATTGCATTGTCCAATGGATCCGTTTTGCCTACACTAGCCTGATTAATGTATTTAAAGAAATAAGAGATGCAATTTAAAAGAAAAAAACATTGATGGAATGCACTGAGGAGTACATTGAAAGTGCCATTAAACCCATCAGAACTTTGCTCTCTGACCAGAAATGCATATTCAAAGCCTTTGATTCAAACACAAAGTGAAACTTAGTGATTTCAGGAGTGATGCTGTATTTTCCCTTCTTTTTCTGCTGTCAAAGTTTTGGAAACCTTCTTGGAACTGAATTCCAGAAACTGTATTTTAAGATAAACTCTTAAAGACCTGAATAACATGGGCTAGCATATTAGGATGGTTAATTTTAGCTCTAGAGAAGAGAAGTAACCTCTTCCACTAGTTCACGTGGATGTGCTGTTAGCACATTATTCCTCATGATGCCACAATCGGAACAGATGTTTTTGTATAAAAGTGGAGGGAATCACTGGTGCAGTAACATGTAATAACATGCATAACAGTATAGGGGAGTATGTGGAAAATGGAACTACCACATAAAGAAAAAATTCAAATACCTTTCACTGGCACTAAATGGAAATGTAAAAATCTAGTGCTGTTGTTGATACCATTGGGTATTATCTCAGACTTTACCCTTTGCTTGTGTAAGTGCTCTGTTTTAGGTGCTCTGTCACCTTAAAGAAGGATGTAGAAGTCAGTTTGTAGACAAAAGTCATCTGTGACTTTTGCTGGTGTGGAATATAAATGTAACTACTTGCCTACCCATTTGTGTCATTCAAAGTGACTTTTTTGATTGTTGTTATGTGATCCAAAACATGTGAAGTCGCTTCTTCTCTAGGCATGAGAAGCTGAGGTTTATTTATTGCTTTCAATAAATTAGAATGATGGCAGAAAAGGCCCTAATCTCTCAGAATCTGCAGGGAGCTTTGAGTCAGATAGAAAGGAAGCATTCTGACATTAAGCCAACTGTTACAGATCACGTGCATTGACTCAAGGTTGGCTTTAACTGTAGGAGCCGACTTAGGTAAGAGGATCACAATAGAAGTAACAGGAATACCTAATAATCTTAAAGGAATTTTTTGTACAGGTACAGCTGCTCCCCCAGTAATTAATATAAGAAACTTCTAGGTTGAAACCCTGTAACTGTGCTGTCTGTTTAGAGTTCAGCCACAAGCTCTGATACTTGTTGAACCATTTCTGAAAGTTGGTGTTGTCTCCAGACCATGTCCGTGTGATGGTTGTGTTGTCTTATCTTGCAGTACACAATGCCTAATATCATAGGGATTTGACCATTCCTAACTTGGATCTTTTCTCTCTTCTTTTTCTCCAATCCTCCCACTCTCCTCAGATTGTGACAGCAGTGAAATTTTTACAGAATCCACGGGTCCGCCAAAGTCCTCTTGCAACCAGAAGAGCATTCCTGAAGAAGAAAGGTAGGAACTCTTTAGGTCGTGATCTCAGTGATAATGAGGGACCTTGAATTAGTGTGAAGTCAAAATGTATTGCTGTGGAATATTAGATGTTACGGACAGAGTAATTAGTCTGTCTCAGAAGAAGATCTGAGGTTTATAAGAAACATCAGTCTCTTTTCTTCCCAACTGATTAGTGCAATATTTGCACCAGATGTGGAATTGTAGAATACAAAAAACACATGGGAAATTTCTGGGTTAACTGTTATCAGATCTCTACTGTGATGAGGACAGTTCAGAGTTGTGGACTAGCTGGTCAGTTCAAACCTTACTGACACTGGCTTTAGAATGGCCAATCTCTGGGTGAAAAGGTCAAATGTTTCCAAAGACAGCTAGAGAGAGGCAAAGAACCTGGTAAAAGTCAACAAGGTCAGGTTAAGGTCAAGCCTGGGGTCAACCTGACTTTCAGGCTGAAATGGTAAACTACTGACTGAGTTTAGCCCTTTTCTATAGACGGGATGGAACAGATCCCGACAAAACCTATATCATCTTAGCGAGGTGCAGCATACTTTGGTCATTGCCTACAGAAAATTTATTTTACTTTCTGACTTACAGTGGAACTATATTTTGTTCCTATTTTATTTCTAAAGTTTTTATTCCACAACTTGCAGTGCATTCTAGGTGATGTTCACTCCATATTTTGCTACAGTCCTGGGACAATATTGCTTACCACAAGACGTAAATAATGACAGTTTTAACTTGAAGTTAATTATGTGCATTGTGGAGCCCTGTAAAGTGTTGAAATTATACTGAAAATACGAATTCCAAACTTCAGACGGGAGTGACCCACATATACACTGAAGTAATAATTACTTCAAAGTACATTAAATTCTAGAGCTAAAAATCTTGAGCTTTGAAAAGTAGGGAAGCCTATGAAATAGGTATTTTTATGTTTGGAGTTATGAACTGCTTATTGAGATGCCTGGGACCTGAAGTCATGAGATGGAGAGTTCAAGTGTATGCATCACTTTGCTCATCTTGAATAGCAGGGGACCTGGAAGGGAATGGCAGCCTTGTGTTTTGGCAATGATGTCATGACAAGTAGTTCAGGGGCACATCATTTTGAGTGTGATCCTCTCACTGCTTGTCCTAGTGCCAGTGAAGAGGACATTCCAATCACATAGGTATGTTGCTTGCCCTGCCCTGCCATCAGGATGACATTAAAATTTGGAGCCTGTTGGTCGCTGTGCGCCATGAGTTTTTCCTTGAAATATGTGGACCTACGGGGAGTAATTAATCATAAAAGCTTGGGGATTTCAACTCTATCATCGAAGCAATGAAGCAAGGGAAAGCTGAGCCTAAAAGCTGTGCTGATTACCCGGGGTAACCTGATACAAAATCTATTGTTGCCGAGAGATCCTTAGCCCCCAGTATATCGTGCAATATTATAACTGCCTGATCTTCTTCTGTGCTGACAATGACCAGTTAGTCCTCATTTTCTCTCTCAACCCAGCTGGGTTAGAATTTCATTTGCAGAAGGTATTTAGAGCAATTTAGAGACAAATGTCTCTGGTGTTTGCTCTGCACTTCCCCACCGCAGGCTTCGCTGAACAGTTTTTTGTATCAGGAGCTCCATCTAATCTGTTTAATTTTAATAAATCCCTGACTGGGAGAAGAGGAAGGGTGGGGAGATGGAGGCACAGAGTAACTGTGGCCGGACTAATACTTGTTATGAATTACTTGGCTAATAATTACTAAAGAGCAGAAATGGTTTGGTAGAACTGATTGTTTGTTCCTGTTTGTTAATTAGCCCTCCTTCCCTCTGTGCTAATTGTTTTTTTTCTAAACTTAACCATAGCAGATAGGAAGGCGTAGGGTCCATTAGCGCCTGTAACCCAGCAGTCACTGGAATTTTGTCCATATGGAGTATGGCCTGTGTTGGGTGCTGGCCTGGGACTGATGTGGTCTGGCAGATGGAGTCCATTCTTGAAATGTCATGGCTGGTTTAGCCCCAAGCAGGTGAGGGGCTGCAGGGTTTGGTAGGCTGCTCCCTCCATTCTCTGATGTACTGTCCCTGTCATCACAGTAGTAATGTTTATCCCCAGCTGAGGCTGGCTGGTAGAGGTCCTCACTGCCAGTTGAAAAAGGTCCTGCAAGCCTGACGTGGTTTGAGAAATTTTGCTTCTGAGACTCACAGAGGTGGTTCTGCCTAGAATTACGTTTTCTTCTTTTTCTAAAGCATCTCCTTCCTCAAAAAGGCCAATCACGTTTTATTTCCTTTTAGTATAGGAACTGGATTTGGATTAGTACATTTCAGTGAGATGAGGAATGAAAGTTTCTGCAGGATTATCAGCTGGACTGGGTTTGGTGAAACAGTAGTTGTAGAGGCTGAAATCAGGCATTCCTGGTTCTGTGCAGTTCAGGGGGTGCTGAACTGCTCTCTCTGGCACATGGGGTGATATAGTGTTGATGACAGTTGGGAGAGTGAGGGTATCCTGGATTTGTAAAAGGGCTTTCAAAAGTCAGATGAGATTTCTCTGTTGTCTTAAGCACTTTTAAACTCCCATATACAGAGGCATTAATGAGAAACATGAAGTTATTAGAATCATTTATCATTTTCTTTGAAGCTTACACTGGCATTTTGTGTAATTTATGACATTTCCTCCTTTTTATCATGAACTTCTTCAGATGAAGGGAAAAACAGCTGTTTCCCCTCAGAGTATCTGAAAGAAAAGAAAGGAAAAAAAGATGCTGTTTGTTTTTTGTCCAACTCGCTGATTCTGCTGATGACATGCCACAGAATCAGCGGCGCCTTGGGAGTAATTAGACAGCATGTGGGGCTTAAACCCTTGTGGAAATGTGTCTGTCATTTAACTGTTGTGCCTCAGATGTCCTGCACTGCTCAGTTACCCATCCGGTAACTCATGTGGCTTGTTAATTTTGTGTGCTCTGAATCTCTTAAGTTCTGGCAAGACAAAGAAAGGCGATGGAAATGCACTCTACATGGGAAGCTCTGTTTTCAGGGTGCTGGGTTTTGGGGGTAGAGAAGGGGAAAACTGCTAGGTTACAGACTTCTTGTGTCATCTTGAATGAAGAACTGTTTTCTTAGTTGCTTGTTCTCTTCATCTGTAAAATGACTACAGTAATGCCTTTCCAGAGTGGGATTGTGGGAACTGATGAAAGCATATGAGGAGCTCAGAAATAATAGTGATGGAAGAACAGAGGTGCATTAGAGCAAGTTAATGTACAATTGTTGAGTTATGTTGGGAAAATGTCCACTCAGAAGGTTTTCTGCAGTGCATCAGTGTTCTAGAAAATTTTTCCAGTGTCACGATGCCAGCCTATGGTGATTTCTGAAGAGATGAAAAAATTATTTAATTCTACGTGCCCTTCCCAATCAGAGCTCAAAGGTACTTGATCCCCTGGAAACAAATGCTGTCAGCCTCAGAATCTCCAGTAGAAAACCGACTTAATTTTCTTCCTCTTTCTGTAGTCTGCATTCTTGGAAGTTGAACCCGCCTTTTCCCCTTTGTCAAAGAAACCCAAGTGGATCACCTTCAGGACCTGAGGGAAGGGGACACAGCCCACTGCTGGAGGGCTTAAAAAAAGCAAATTCTTCAGCAGATTTCAATTTAACCCTCTTTTATTACTCTTCTTTTTTTTTATAATTTAAGTCCATTTCATGAGGCAGTTTGCATGTCCTTGAATGGAATCTCGTTACCATGAAAGCTTTTTTAGCATTGATTTCATAACAGTCTTAATTTAATAGTGCCGTCATTACTGAGAAGCTCTGAGAGTGAGGCCCCAGCTTTCCAGGTCACTGACCTTTTAATTACAAACCTTGTTCTGATGGCCAGGTTATCGACTGGACAGCTCCCAGCTCCTGCCCCCAGCATGAAGATGAAAATAACTGCCTTTCCTCCTCCACTTCCAGAAAAGGGAGGAAAAGAAAAGTAACCTCTTGTGTTTCCAAAATTAATTTTCTCCTTCAGCTTTACTTTGTAATTAATTCTTTAACATGTCTCAGTGAAGCTCAAACAGTTTTTGCAAAGGCTTTTCTTGAGAAGAAAATACAATGCAAGCCAATAGAGTCCAGTGCCAACTCAGCTGTAAAAACAGACTTAGTAACCTATGGTGTCAAAATACATATTCAGGCCAAATTGTTCTGGCTCTCCAAATCTTATGCTTTTCTAGAAAGTACCATGTTTGATACACAAATGTGAGATTGGACTGTCAGGATATGGATTTGAGAGATGGTGAAGAAAGGAGTAAGGGCCATAGTGGCTAGTGTGAGCTGTGCTAGATTTGTGCTGAAGAAGTGTTGGTAGTACAGAGGTGTTTTAGCTCTATCTGAGCAGTGCTTACACGTGGAGCCAGGGCCTTTCCCACTTCTCACCCCAACAGTGAGGAGCCTGAAGTTGGGTCAGCTGACCCAGCTGACCAAGGGAGCAAATCAACACACACCAAGAGAAAGTTCACTAACATAGGTAGAAGCAGGGAGGTGCTTTCTGATTATTTAAAAAGTTTGCAGCAGGTGTTCAAGTAGCATAAAGTAAGTCTAGCATCTTGTGTAGACTTAGCAAAATGACTGTAGAGGTTGAATGGAAGTCAGCACATTCTGCATTTTCATGGTGCTTTTCATTTCAGGATTTTGGAGCACATTGTACCCATTGACTATGGAAACTGTGCAGCTAGTGCATGGAGCATGTTTGATGGTGTTTATAGGTTTCTCTATCATTATCACAATCATGCTGTGATCTAGATCTCACTGTGCTTCCCCCTAAAAAGCATCCACCTCTGAGGTAGAGGACAGCAGCTGTTCAACATCACTTTGTGATTTTTAGGAGAGGAAATGAAGAATACTTTATCTAAGTGATCTTGCAGAGGGAGCTTTAGGGATAGAGAATGTAATTACTGAGTAAAAAATTTACTAAGATTCTTGAAAAGCACTGTGGGATATTTAATTACTAAAGATTGTTGGGCCTCTGTTTATGACTCTGCAAGGCAACTAATGTGCCTTACAATATTTTGCTAGGTTAAAGAAAATATGTCCTACACCTGTCATGTAACCAGTTTGTTCTTTAGGTGCCTCCCATCCAAGCTTTGGCTCTACAGAATCCTGCATAAATGGGGAAATGTGATTGTCTCCCAAAGAGCTTATTAGGGAACTTAAGAATGAAGAGTGAGAGAATGAAAGCTGTCATTGCTAACAAACTCACACCAGTTCCTATCTAAATCACATCCATTTGTGGCACTCTGCTGTGTTTGCCCAGTGCTGATAATGTTCAACATACAGATTTCTACTCCTGGAGTATCACAGATGTGCTCGTGATCCAGAAATTAGTTTCACCTTTCTATGTTTTGTATTAGTTGCCTTCTTTTTTTTCTTCCTGAAAGTGATTGAGAGTCTCTATCCATCTGCTGAGAAGATGTCTCCCTGTCCTGCCACTCTTTCGTATGCAGATCTGTCACCTGCTGTTCAGTACCAGCCTATTCATCATTCTAACTCTTTTCCTCCATCAATTTTACCACTATTTGTGATGTCTGAACTTGTCATGAACTTTACGGATTTTCTTGGCTTCTTTGGTGGCAAGGAATGTACAGTAGTGCTAACAAAATGTGGTAAACTGCTCACCCTTAGGACATCCTGGGAATCAGGTATGGTGCTTCTTTGGAGTTGTAAGAGTTTGGGGAAAAATATAGTCGAAGAAGCCCTTCACTATCATTCCTCAAGATTTGCAAGGAGGTTTGGAAAAACAAGTCTGTTTAGTGTCTAAACACATGGAGAAATCAGTTTATTGCTTGTCTCTGACTGTTGTCCCAGTCACTGGTCATTTATGAGAGGGCAGAACACCACCTGACATCAGGGTAGACATAACTGCCCGCGTGATGCAGTGTACAAAGGAAGCAAATCCTTCCCAGGCTTGAAAATTATTGATAAATTGGAACAGACCGGTTTTATGCTTAGGAAGTTGCGCATGCTACAAAATGCTGTTTGTAAGCTTAATTTTAAGAAATAATTGGAATGTCATGGGTTTAATGATGTCTCTCCACTTGGCTATCTGACAGTAACTATGTAGTGTAAAAGAGCCGTTAAAAATGGCTTTGCAAAATTAACTCCTATTGCTCATCGAGTGTATTTTGAGTCATATCTGCCTTGTTTACTGACAAACTAATGTTTCCATTCCTGGTAGTACTGGAAAAACAATGTGATTACAGTAGGGTGAATTGAAGTCTATTCTAGAAGATAATGCTAAAATAGTCAGTTATATTCCAAGGCCAGAAATTGCTAGCTTTAGTGATGGGCAAAAAAGACCCAGCCCCTGAGTCTGACTTGTAAAATTATTATTTATTTATCATGTTTTTGAGTGAAAGCAAATGCCAAGTCCAAGAGAAAGTCACTTCTGTAGTTACCATCTAAGAACAGGCATGGGAGATCTGAGATGTGACTGCTTCCTTGGCTTTAGGTAAATTTCTTGTTTGCAGCTTGCCCATCTGTAAAATGGGGTTAATTACCACTTTTGCCTTATTGACTCAGTAAGATTTATGTTAGCTATGTTCATAAACTGCTCTGATATGCTTGTTTCAGAGTTCTTGGTGCTGCTGTGTGTGATTTTTGAAGGTACTACAATAAAAGCCACACTTTCAGAGAGATTAAGAGTTTACTTCCATCAGCTGTGTATGGGAGGGGAAAGCTGCAAACTTTAGAATGTCAGAATGTCAAGGCTCAGGGAGATTGCGTGCAATCCTAATCCAGCCCTGCAGCTTTGACCTTTGAAGAAAGATTCACCTTGAGATGGTTGAAGAAATCTATGTGCGTTTGTATAAAAATATTTCTGTGACAGAAGGAATTTGTTTTTCATGGTCATCCAGCCCAGGGTTTCCCCACAGTCTTCCCACAGCAAGTAAACGAATTCAGCTTCTGACCTGCTCTGAGAATGAACCTGGTATTCTAAGTCTAAAGAGACAGCCTTCCCTCTTGAGGGTAAAACAAGGAGTGTAGTTAGGGTAATCCATGCTGAAATCCATTTCAGACCTAATGATACTTTCCTGCTAGGAAATATAAAATAAGCTTCTGTACGAGATAATTCTCTCGGATCTCTTAGACAACATTTGTGTTCTGTTTAAAATTATGTCTTGGCTCCCCGTGAACATGAAATCCTACAGTTTGCTTTTCTGCTGCACACTATTCCCTCTTAATTTTAGTCTGGAGTGCAATCATTCTTTCCTTAACTAAGAGGTTAATTTAGTTTTTGGTTCATTCCTTGCTGTTCGTTCTCCTGGAGACTAGTCCAGGTGACTCCACTTTCCCAGGAACAGAGCAGAGAATTCATTCTCATGAAACCTGAGGCTCTCTGAAGTAAAAGCTGTTGACTTTGTCATACCGTGCAAATGTGCATTGCTTTTAGCAAGACAATAAAGGGTAAATGGGGTGATCTCTGCTCCTGTGGAGAGGTCAGGTGGTTACATTACACAATCTTCTAGAGCATCTTGCAGCAAATACATGGGTTATATTAAAAGTTGCAATCATATCATTTTTTAAAAGTAAATTGCTGACCTTATGCAGTGGAATCAGCTTTATTGAATTTCGCCAAAAATGCGTTTATAATCCCCCCACCCCTGCATACACATGATATTCATGTCCTTGCTGCCCATGTGGAAATGTCCCTTTTTACGGTGATAAAATTAAATTTGTCTTTGTCTCTGCCTTGTCTCACCTTTTAAGATTCCATCCTTTAGAGACACCAGTGGATATCCATACCAGAGAATGAAGATGGGCAATATCCCTGCATGGCTGGCTGGCTGATTGTGAGTCAACCACCACGGAACAAATAAATAAGCCTTTCACATTTAGAGGGCAAATAAAGCTGAGGACAGGTGTAATATGGGTATTTTTCTAGGAGTGGCCTTATCTTAGGTAAGAATTTATTTTGACTTGGAAGTTGCTACACTTTGCTTCTGGATTTTTTCTAATTGCTATGCAGTATGAAATGTGAAATCCACTAACAGTTGTTGTGTTACTCGTAGTACTGTGTTACGTGCCCTCCTTCAATAACCATAACCATAAAACTCTCTGGGCTTTGGCCACCTACAGCCTCTTTCCTGAATTCAGTTGAGAAAAAGGTATTTTGCAGCATGCTCAAGAATTTAACACACCTATATCCCATATTTCTTTGCCACTTTGCATCTTCAAAGTACTCTACAATTACTAGCCGACTAAGCTTGTGACACCCTTTATGAAATGGCAAGATTTTAAGATTAATTTAAAGCACTTTGGATTACAGTTTTTCTTCTTCATTAGACCTTTATATTCTCAAAACAGTTTGCAAACTCCACATTTTAGTGGGAAACAGAGGAATTTTAGGTGGGGACACTGCAGCAGATGTATTAACAGTTAGATCTGAGATAGTTCTGATTGCTAGCTATAGATCTATAAATACAACCATACTGTGCCATACTGTCAGTGTGATGCACTGATATATAGAATTTTCAGTAAAATTACTTAAAGCATTTTCATGTTTATCCACCATTCAGCCCCAGCTGCTTTGAGGGTTGTTGGAAGATGTTAAGCTGGTTTTATTCAATAAAATCAGCACAAACCATATAAGCAAATGAGGGGGCAGATTGGCCTCTGCAGTGTTAGCCTGGATCCCTTCTTACAGCATCCCCCAGCCTGTGTTTTTTATGTCGTGTTTAAAAGACTGTTGCTCAGAGGTACAGGGAAGAATATCAGAATATCATTACTCCTGCTCTTCAAGTAACCAGGAGAATGCAGCTGTTAAACTCAGGATATAAAATACATGTTTAAAAGATGACTCTGTATGTGTTTAAAAAAGAGAGCGAGAGAGGATTCAAGGGAACCAAAAAATAGCAGGTTCCATTACTGTAATTAAATGGCAGCATTTAACCTATCAGGCCGTTGCGTGTATGTGAGAGACGAGCAGGGAGCTGCATTTGAAATGATCACTGTCTTCCTTGGGGGATAGAGTAGTTAAATAATTTGTTTGCGAGGTGTGAGTTTAGTGTCGGGTAAAGCGAGTGCCTGTGCATGTGTCTCGTAAAGCTGGGATTGCTGAGAATGGTCTTGAGCAGCGTGTGCACTGTCAGTAGGAGCACAAGCTGCTCCTGGCCATTTGTTCTGTTCTCTGCAGAGTCAGGCCTCACCTGGTCCCACATATTTCATCATAAAAGGACAGCTTTTTACATGCCAGGTCACCTGGGACAGCAGTACAAGAAAAGAAAACGGGGAGGAAATAGAGGAAGAAAAGAAACGGAGTCAGTTTTGTGAGCTTTATCTCCTGTGGTGACTGTAAGGGGTAAAGTTGTGTGTGGTCACTGCACTTGGCACTCAGGAGTCTGGGGGCTGTGGCATCCCTGGGGGCCAGGAATGAAGCTGCTACTCAGGGATCTGCCCCTTAAACAGCACAGCAGACAGTCCCCTGCTTCTCCTGCAGTGTTGTACCTGTGCCTGGCACGATTCCCGTGCTTTGAGACTGTAACACCACATGGAGAGAGAGGGATCTGCTCAGGGCAGCCCTGGCCCTTCATCATTGACCTGGGGTCTGAACAGCTCTTGGGGCAGACCTGTCGGTGATGGGGGTCCACTTTTGGGCATCCCAGAGAGGAGACACAGTCTTATGCAGTGCTCAGAAGGGAGGATATTCCCATTTTTATTCACTCCCTTTTTATTTGTACGGTGATTCCTTTGTATAGGGAATATTTCCTAGCGCAGGAATTCAAAAGCTATCCCCATACTTTGAACTGCTTCAGCTGCCTCCCCTGATCTGACTTGTGTTATATTGCAGGAACATGGCCATAAGTATTTTTTAATGTTCACTCCAGTTTCTGTGTGAATTCTGTATAGCCACTCCCATTTTAACTCCTGGGCTGGAATTTTTGTGAGGCTTTAGAGGACAACAGATAGTGTTAAAAATATAGATATTTCTTTATTTCCTTATTGAATATTCAACCCTAGTGACTGGATTTTGAGGGCAGCACTTGGTTAAAAGGAGACCAGAGAGATGTCGTGTATTTTAGCACCCAGCAATGCATGAGTTTGAGTCCATGATGAGAGCTAAAAATCTGAAACTATTTCCATAGATGATCTAAAAAAAAAAAAAAGGTATAAATACGTTATTTGAATAAATTATTTGTTGCAAATGCCTTACCTAACTCAAGTGCACATAAGGCATGTATAAATTCTCAAACCTGTCAGTCTTTGCACATGATGATTGTGCCCATCTGAAATGTTTTAGAAAAGATACTGCGTGATATTATTTCTCTTTCTCAAACTTAGAAACTGAGGCAGATGGAGGTTAAATGGCCTACAAGGTCAGTAGCAAGGCTGGGAATAAAACACAAATGTGTAGAGGCTTTTTATTACACTAATAAGGAAACTCTGGAGGTGTGTTTGGCATGGTAATCGGAACCCCAGAGAACTAGAAGCAGTTAGTATGTTCTGTGCATGTCCCGAGGGAGCAATGATGAAACTCCTTTTCTACCTTACCACTCCAGTTCTCTGTGTGTGGTCACCATAGTTTTTACACCACTTAACCTCATTATTTTTAGTATTGTTAGCATTCGTCGTCCTTTGGGCGTTTAATCCAGGCTCTTTAATTTTCTCCAGAGCCCTGAAGAGGCTCTGTGGAAGCCACAAGGGGAGAAAAAAAGCAATAAACAAACCAAAAGATGAAAAATTATCTTTTGAAACTTCTATTTTGTTGACTTGTCCCCTAATGTTTTTTTGTCTTTGTTGTTCTTTCATCATGAAGGACCCTGCTTAAATGTCTAATCTTGGTTTCTTAAAAGTTAATTTACTATTGTTTCTTTCTTCCCCACCCAAGATTAACATCCTGTGTGATGACATAGATGGTTGTTGTCTAAATGGATGTGATGTAACCAACGAAATTGTGTAGGGTGGGTGGAGAAATATTTATATACTTGTGTTAAAAATTACAAAGTAGGTTTGTCTTTTAAACAGAAGGCATTTCAACACTGTTACTGGCAGCATCAGCCTTTAATTTTACAGGTGGCTACCTTTCTAGTTACATTCAGTAAACAATATTTTAATGGCATGTAAAAAAATTCTCAAAAACAGAATAACGAGGAATGAGGGTGATTTTTAATCTGCTATGAATTCTTGCTGACATGTCTTTTTATAATAGTGTAGTAACATCTCTGTCTTTCTGAGAGAAGTGCAAACCAGATTTACCTGAAACATTTGTACCATAATAATCAAATATCTAGCATTTAGATCTAATTTTCTTAATTCAACTTCTTAGTGAGATGTTACCTGACTCACAGGTGTCTAACACTGATTCCAATTTATAGAAATTGGGTTAGGGGAGCCAAGATGATCTATAAGGTTGTAAGAAAATACCTGTCAGAAAAAGGCATGTGTTCATGGCTCCTCACCCAGTGTTGGTTTCTTTACATTTCCATGTTTTTTTATACACACTTCCATGTATTTTTACATTTTCTTAAAACGGGCAGCTGTAACTATGAGTTCTCCATGCTCCCCATAGCAACTTCCTGCCAGAGGGAGTGTCCAGTATGCCCCGTCACACTGTGTGTTCAGTGCTTCATTGTGTGTTCTTCAAACACTCAAACTTCAGTTATAGACACTTTATATGATTTTTCCTGTGATAAGTCTGTACAAATGGGTTTGTTTTGTTCCTTTCTAAAGTTCAAAGTAAAAGAGGAAATAAATAGCATTGAGGCAAGTTGGTCTTCACATTGCAGTTCATCTCCATCTACAGAGGCTGCTCTGACTGGTTTTGTCTAAGGTAGAAAATAGCCAGGTGCTCTTGTTTCTGTGTTTGGGGCAACCAGTAATTCCAGAGTACTGCAAGGAAATGGAAATGGTGCATCAGGGCAGATGTCCCCATTCTTGTATATAAAACTAAGTCATCCTTCAGATATTCTGAAAAATCTGGTTAAAGAATTTCATATAATGGCTTGAATTGTTGTTCTTTTACGTGATTCCTTTCTTTTGAATGCCGTGTTAGGCAGAAAGAGTTGCAGGTTCTAGAATTGCAAGGCAGCCCAGCCCAGTAATCCCAGCTCAGCTGTGACTGATCCGGAGTTCCACATGAGGACCGGGCTTGGAGGTCAGGCCTAGCACAGTCTGTGTTCACCCCCTACCACAGCAAGGCCTGGAAGGGGATTCTTCACTGCTGTAACAAAGAAGTTGAAGTTACAAATGTCTGGTTGACTGCAAATCCCCCCTGGCCAGCTCCTTCTGGATCAGTACTGGAATTCTTGCGACATGCTGGTTCAAGTTGTTGGGAATACAATTTAAAATTGGTGTTCCAAAGGTAGATCAAAACCAAACCTTCTGTATTGCCAGTGTTTTACCTTACTCAAATTTAAGACCACCTCTGGCTTTCTCTTTAGAAGCTCCTAAAGATAATATCACAGATCAAAGAGTAGCCAAAGGCTAATAATTTTGTTACTATTGCTCAAGAAGCTGCTTAACAAAATACGTTTTGTTCACACAAAATAAATGGATCTGAGGCACAAATGTTTTCTGTCACTGCTGCTATTAAAATATGTGGTAAGCTTTATAAGCTATGGTAGTGCATGGATTTCTTAAGGGCCACGTACCAAACTGTCCTGCTTTTGGAAATGAACATGTAGAAGAAATTAATATTTTCACCCTTACAGAATGTTTCATGTTGTAGTTTCCAATTTAATAGGAAATTGCATAGGCCTGATGTGTACTCTGAGCAAGTTACTTCATTTCTGTGTGCAGGTTTTTTCTTTGCAGCTTGCCTTTCCTTCACACAGATTGTTGGATGCTTTGGGTCTGACTGCCTTCTATGGTCTGCACAGTGCCTGGCCCCATACCTGCCCAGTGAATGCCTTCTGGGGTCTCTGAGGATTATTGTGGTATAAATAATGAGGATCAGGAACCCTCACTGTGAAACTTGTTTCTCTGCAGGAATGGCAGCAAGAATTTACAGGTCACAGGTGGGATGTGCTTGGAAACTTACCCGTTTAGTGTACCTAATATTTGTTTTCTCTGACTGTCTGGTCTTATTTCTAGGGAGGTTGTCAGTTGTGGTAACGAGTCATGACAGCACTATGGTTACTGCAGTAGTGTCCCTTCCATTAGCTGGATTTTTTGCTCTCTAAGGACTTCTTTTAAACAAATGTCACAGCCCTGGTTATGTACTGTTCCTGACAAACTACCTTAGAACTGGCGTCCTGGCATAGTCTTCAAAGCCGTCAAACCCCAAGTAGATATTAATTTGAAATAATTTCAAATATGCAGAGGTTTTTGTTCTTATGTAGTGTTCTCAATCATGAACTGGCTGAACGTTTGTCCTGTGTTCCTGGGTGGCAGCTCTGGCTCCCAGGTTAGCCCCACACGTTGTGTCTCCAGCTGTAGCCACGCAGCAGACAAGTGGACATACTCCACCAGTGTCCACTCAAAGGAGGCTTTCCAGCAGGTACTGTGCTTATGCTCCTGTGATAATAGAAAGGAAAAGCTGGAGGCAAGAGACCTAAAAATAAAAACGTCACCATCACAGATGATGAGAAAATAAAATCTCCTTCCATTTTTAGGAGAGATTTTTATTTACGTTTTAGAAAAGTTGTTTGTTCTATCCTCTTTGCTGACCATGGTGTTCTGAGAGTGATTCTGTAATAGGCAGGTCTTCAGAAGAAGGTACCCAAATTTGAGTTTATTCTGTTTTTGCATACACTTGTTGTGTAGGAATGTAAATGGGCTTTGTAACAAAACTTCTGGTTCTGTAATTCAGGTTGGTGAGGACTTCTGGACCTGTCTTGCCTGATTTAGAGTCGTGTTGCTATCTCCTTTTTTTGTCTATGTTGAACTATTTGTGGAATAAAAATTATGCCTGTTGAATTATGCTGTCTGCTGCCTGAAGATTTGTTGTAGATTAATTCAAAAAAGAGGTGTCCAAATCCTGCTGAGGCTGTGATAGCACTCCATCTACTGGGACTTTGGCATTGCAGAATCCTGAGCATGAGTCCTGTTTTTGTCCTGTGTGTTGTTCCTTGAATTCTCCTCATAGTGCCTTGACCCCTCGAATGTGTAACTTAGTATTGGGAGCTTTTACTAAAGGTATCTCTTTCTTTCTTTCATTCTTCTATGGAACAGAGATAACATACTTCATATAAGCAAGGAGCTTACTTTACATTAGAAGAGGAAGACCTGACCTCTCTCGCTGCAAGTGAAACTGTATTTTCCCTGCCTTGAAACTACCAGTGAAATGCATTTTGGACTGACTTATAATGCTGTGATTTATGCTGTGGTATGCTTTGTGATATTACAGTGTCCTTTTGCCTCTGTGTTTGATTTTTTTTCCCCTCTGATAAATTTTACTGGATATTCACCCAAAATGCCTGTGGGAGAGTGAGGAATTCTCTCTGCTGTTTGCTGCCTCAGAGAAGGAATCCCATGGTTTTCTTCCCCTCCCATTAACCTCACCGCAGTTTCTTTTCTTTATCCTCCTTGTTTTGAAATAGTATTAACATTGGAAATATTTTTAAATAGCAAACTGGAAGAAGACATGTTTCTTATTCGTGTGTATACACGTGTTACACACAAATGTGAATGAGTGACCAGAAGCACCTTTTTCATTTTCTATTTTGAACTTCTCATATATATGAAACTGAGAAGAAAAGTTGTAGTACTTGTTCTGTTTCTTCCATTCCAAGACATGCTAAGCAAGTCACTTGCCCTTCTTTCTTCAGAGTGAAAATACTTTGATCCAGTTTTCTGAAGACAATACTCATTTCATAAGAATATTTAATCAGTAGAAAATAGAGAGGATTTAGTTTGTTTGTTTAGTATTTAACCAAGTGAATAAGGCAGATTAGGGGAAGGGGGGACACTGGACCCATAAACAAGGTGATATATAATATTTTTTTTCGTTCTCCTTTTAAATAAATACCGATCAGCTTTATGTTCAGAGACAATAGGAGCCGTTGGCTTAAATTTGCAGTTTACTGTATTTATGGCTGTAATATCAAGGTGCTGCCGTCGTAATTTCATGCCCCAATGAGAAGAGCAAGGTCGAAGCAAATGCTTCCATCGGCATCTGCTAACACACTAACTCATAAACAAGGCCCGGCTGGATCAGGTGGCACGGAATAATACAGGCTAATGAAATACAGCACAGCTTTCCATTACTGTTAGTTTTTACAGTGTCGTCATTACGTGTAATTTATGTTTAAAAAATTCAATTTTATACAAGGCTCTGGGAAATAGGGGTCTGCAGGTCACCCGACGACTTTTAACGGCTCTGAGAGTCCTTATTGCACTCTACTGTTCCAACAAAATGTTAATAATAAATAATAAAAAAAATCCTCTTTTACTTTTTCTCTGGTTTGCATATCTTGCTCTGTCTTTTTAATTACAAGTGGCTAAGGAGAGTTTGGGGCTCTAGATGATGTCAGGAGCTATCCCCTTTGCTGGTGCTTCCCGAGGGGGGTTACTATCTGCTTGCTTTTCTTTTGTCTGTCTATCAATCACCCGGGATCCTGTAAATGGAGTAAACACAGCTGAGGAGAGGGAGATACTTAACAACCTCTCTCCCAAACCCTCACCCTCTGACATTGCCCTCCTCTCCTCCATTACACTTCATTTTATTATAGACTCCAAAAAGCTTAGCTAGGAAGAGAAACTGCTGCTGTATTTATTTATTTATACTTGTTATGCCAAAATACTTTTTATTTTAACCTTTTCGTTCCTGGCTGACTCACTGTGTAATTCCTTACATTGTTCTGTTAGTCTGATTTTCCTTCCTTATTTTAGTGCTGTGCAGCTGAGGTTAGAGCACCCTTATCAGTTCTGATTGCTGCTTAGTCACCCTGATGGGTTAAAGTGTATCATGTTTCTGAAAGATTGCACTTGCATAATTAACAGTCTCGTAGATGAATAGAGCTGTAAGAATTCAAAGCCCTTTCAGCAACTTTTCAAATTACTTTTATTTCTGCATTTTTCAGCCTGATAGTTGAGACCAGTCCATGGCCCTTTGATGTGTGGGTTCCTTTACTAAAGTTTGAGCTGAAAGTGCAGTAGCAGGATGTTTACATTGAAATGCAGTGTCTCACTGTAAATCCAGGGGAAAAAAACAGTGATGTTTCTGAAACCTTAGATTTTATTCTAATGTTGGGTTGTGCTCAACCTCATGAATGACCATGTGTGAAAGAAAATGGATCAGGAGACTTTGCCTTTTTGACCTTTTTGAAATGCATTCAGCTAAGCACGGAGTAGGACGCGGCAGACAGATTTGTTAACAGTCACCCAGCACTGCACGTAACTGACTGAACAGGTGGAATCATTAGTTTGGATCAGATCCCAGAAGGATTTTATGATGATTCTTTTAAAATGTGGCCATGTTCTTTCTGAGCAGAGTTGACTCAGTGGCTTCCAGGAACAGAAGTGTAATGTCATTGCAGGGTGCCGACCAGCAGATCTTCCTTTTAGTCATGTGGTACCTGGCACTAACTTCAGGTGGTCACGTAATTTGTTGTAGCTAAACAAGTTGTCCTGTCCTACTTTGTTTTCTCCTTAATAGAAAGTGTGTGGGAAAAAACCCAACAGCTGCCCTGCTCTGCCCCACACCCTCTCCTGCCTTTTGTCCCCGCCGAAGGGTGGGTGGGGGGCTGCTTCAGGGTGGTCTCCTGGAGTGGTAAGAAAGCTGACTTTGGAAACCCACAAAGCAACTGAAGTTTTTCCACCACCTTTCCTTATTATGGCAGAATTCTTAATTTCACCTAAACAGAAATGTCTCCCCAAAACTTATACAGACTTCAGGTTGTGAAAATTTTGTGTGAATTACTGGACTGAGCAATATAAGGAGGAATATAATGAAAAAAAAATATTTTCAGTCCATAGGATGGGAAAAAGGCTGTCACTAATATGTTAGAGCCTGTGTCAGAAGAAGAAAAAGCAGTGGCTCATCTAGTTAAATTTGTGGGGGGGTTTTACATTGCAATTATTGGTACTTTGTTTTAACAGGAAACAGGTAAAGCACACATCTGAGTTTTATTTTCTGTCTGCCAGAGGTTCAGTTCTGACCTGGGAGCACTTCTCATGTCTGTATGTCTAACCTCTTCCTCATCTGTGAAATATGGGTAACAGTTCTGTAAGTACTCCTCTACTTCAGAGTGGTCGTAAGAGGAACAGTATTTGGATGTACATGAGGTCCTGAAATAGTAAGAGATATTATAAAAGGACATAAACAGACAGTCAAGTCTTGAAAGTTCTTGTACAAAAGAGTTCCTTGTACAACACCCGAGGTGCAGGCACCAAGAGATGCTTGTGACGACCCATTTCATTCTCTGACTTGCTCCATTTCCGTTTGACTACAATTTACAGAGGCTGAGTGATGCCTGCAAATTGAGTGGCAGCAGTGACAATCAAAAAAGAGGGTCAGCAAGAGCCTTTGAGTGCAAAACAATCATGGGTGCTGGGTTATTCAAATCAACACCCTGAAGCCTGAAAAGGAATTTTTAAAGCTTTGTGAAAATTATGAGTAATTCTTTGCAATGGCTGTGGTGCTGTAGAGGAATGAGCTGGATGGTTGGGGGAAGGGAACAGGTTTGCATTCTGTGGGGCTCTGAAGACAGTTTCCGTGCATCCTTCTCAGCTCAGTCCTTGCTCAGTACCCTCTGCGGTTAGATTATTCCTTGCAGATAGCAATCAACTGGAAGGAAGTGTGTGTCTAATTTGCATGAGATTATTTAAAACAAAAAAAAGGTCTGCATTAGTCAGGGTGATGGTAAACAACGCAAAGAGATGCCTTTTATAATATAGCCGTGGCTCAGCTTTCAAAGCCAAATATAATTCACTTACAATTGGCAGTTTCCTTTATTGTTCCTTTTAACCTTTTGCATTCTGCATGGACTTGATCTTACTGCAGCCGCAGAACAACGAAAATGTTTGTTTTCCAAAGTGTTGGAAAGAGGATTCAGAGCAATCCAGTGTTCAGCTGAGGTGATTTTCTTGAGATACCTGTTTGAGAGCTATACTAGACACAAAGCCCCGGTTTTTGTGACACTGCTTTTGCATCCAAGGGCAGTGGTATTATTTTTGGGTTGCCAATTTCCTGCTGGATTGGAACAATGAATGAACATGGATACTTTTTCATGTAGTGCAGTGATAGGACTGTGATAAAATAAAGCAAGATGAGATACTGGAACAGATGACACTTAGATATGGTTTAGAAATTCACACTTTCGTATGTAATGAATAGATCCAAGTTGAATAATTTGGGCATGGAAAATTCATACTGTGTGCATACATAGGTGGTGAATTTGAAAAAAAAAAACAACATTTCAAAGCGAAATGTGATGAGTTTGCTATAATTACCTGAGAGCCTTAGAATATCTTGTCCATTTTTGTTACTGTATGTGAGAAATGACCAGCAGGAAGGCAGGTGTATTTCTGGGTGCAGAGATGACATTACTGAGTGTCCACCATGCAGACTTACTCTGTATATATACTTAAGGAATTGGCTCCAGGACTCCCTTGATCCTGAAGCCAAGATCACAAGGCCTTAAAAGCATCTTGTCCAGATGAATGAAGAGGTTTTCCAGGCAATCCCAGTCTTCTCCTCTGATAATTAAGAAGGGATGTAGTTGTGATGTTCTTCTGTTTATTGCCACTAGTACCATGGCCAAGACCACAAGGCAGCAGAATAGTCCAGGGAAGTAGTAACAATTCTAATTTGTACTACTCAAACCAGGAATTGCAATGAGAAAGGCTTCTCATGATTCTATCATTCACATCAGCTTCTTCTTCACAGCACCGCAGGGTTTAAATGGAAACAGTGATACTTGTCCCTAGTTGGCAAGATCAGAATAATCCTAGAGGTGCAATTTATTTGCAAAAGATTTTAGCTTTTTTTTCAAACAGGATGAGAATATGGTATGGTTATGAAACAACAGACATTGTTTTCTGCCTTTTTGCAGAATGAAGATCCTACTTTACTTCTGATGTTTCGAAGTGTTAAATATTATCAGATTAGCATGGAAATAGAACAAAATGCCACATTTGCAGCCAGCAACTAATGTTGTCTCTATCTTTATGAAATCCAGTAGTTGCTGATGATCTCCAGGGTTGGCATCTGTTTATGGGTTCTACATTGGTTAATTGGTAGCTGGTTGAAAGAGTTTCTTTCTGATTGGACTGTGCTTTTTAACGTGTATCAGACACTGTGGATACTGCTTTTGTGAGTAGAGCAATATGCTGAGTTGTGTTTATCTGCCTTTTATTACTCTCACTGCAAGTCTTGTTCCATATTGTTTTGTGTGGTTTTGGTTCTTTACTATTTGAGCCTTGCATCAAATGCAAGTCACAGGGCGATTCTGTCAGATTGCAGGACCGAATATCAGGAACTTTCCATTTCTGATACTGCTTCTTACAATGAAAAAATTTTGTTGTTAGAGAAATGGCTGAGCTTCTCTGAAATGCTCGGTGGAGTAGATGAATAGTGTCTCACAGGAACTCAGTTTCTCACACGCTCACAGGAATAGAGGGAAGATCTGTTAATAGTTATAAAGCTTTCTGAATACCACAAGCACTGTGTTAATGCTTATGATATTAAATAACAGTTCTGAGGCAGACTTGAGTATTCTGTTGTTTGTGCTACAGATTATTCTGTCCAGACCCCCCAGTATGCAATGAAGTTAAAGATCCTGAAAAAATTTCTTGCAACTTAGCTAATATGCCCAGTGGCCTGACCATTTTCTATATTGCATCTCTCTGTAATATTAAAAAGCTAGGGTTTTTTAAGTTGGGGAATTTCATCTCCCAGCAATGCTTTATGATTCTCGAGTGGGGATGGTGGAGAGAAAGTATTCCCCCATTTTTTTTCCCAGTGCTATCCTGTTCATACCATTTTCCTCACTCTATTCAGTTCCTACAAGAATCATGTGAGAATCAAGTGGTCTGCCTCTTACCTTCTAGATCTCTTTCCTTAAATGCATATAGTCACTTCCTGCCTCTCAGAGTGTTTTTGCATACACTGGATGTATGGTGAAAGGTCCTGAATCCCTTCACGTGTTCCTTCTAGTAGGGACACTGGGTTTTTATGTGCTTCTGTGCAGGAGAGTAATACAACAAATGATACACAACTGTCCAGCTCCCACTTCGTGGTTGCCATCTGACTACTAAATTCTTTTTCTAGAGGATGTTTCCTCCTGTTGGAAAAAATAATCCAGCTGTGCTTCCTTCTTCAGAGATGCTGGTCATCGCGAATCCTTTAGCTGCTTTTCTTTTCGCCCTTGTTGGCCAAATTCTTTCCATATGTTGTGGCCAATTACAGATGGTCATCTGGCGTTTCCTGATGGCAGGAGTCACTGCAGCAACATGCCATGTGTGCAGTGTTACTCCAGCTCTGTGTGAAATGAAAACCAGGCTGCCCTGGGGCAATCGAATCATGCACCAATGGGCCAGGGCAATGCTCAGCTGAAAGTTGGGCTTGGCCTTGTTTTGATCTGTTTTGTTATAGTTTTATTTCCTCCTTACATTCTGTGTCCCATTCATACTAATCACAGTCAGTCCTGATTTTTTTTTCTTTTTATTTCTGCATTTGTCATAAAATAAAGCAAATTATTCCCGTCTTCGGAAACGATCTAGACTAATTAGTCGTCTAACCCAATAATTAGTTTTTTGTTTCCCTGTCTGTTTTCATGCATTATTGTTAGTTTTTTCCCCTCTTTTTTTTTTTACACCATTACAGATTAAAATGAGCCACATTTGCAGTTGATGGTATCTTTTTTTCGGGGGAAGAATGGAGAATTGCAATAGGAAAGCTACTTCAAAAGCAGCAATAAACTCAAGGATAAATTAAGGAAATTGAATGAGCCACATTTGGAAGCAGCGTTGAGGCTAATATTCTGTCGCTTAAGGTTAAATTGCAACAGAGAAAGAGAGAGGGAGACATTCCAGTGAATCCAAAATTGGGGAGGCATTACTGCTCAAGTCAGTGCCAAAATTCTTTCCAGCTTGAAAGGGTTCTGCCTGGCTTGAGAATTTAATTATGTGTGCATAAAGTGGGTAAAGGTGCTAAACTGATTTCATTTCCTCTGCTCCCCCAGGCCTGACAGATGAAGAAATCGACCTGGCTTTCCAGCAGTCGGGCACGAGCACGGATGAGCCCCAGTCCCCAGGTCCTGCCACACTCCCGCTGCCAGCTCAGCCTCCTCACCCCGTGGTGTACAGTAAGTGCCACTTGGAAAAGTACCTGCTCCCAGGTGCTTTCTGCCGTGGTTTCTGCAGAGATTGCACTGATTCCTCTGTGGCATCCTGGATTTCAGTTCACCTGATGACATGCTTCTTGTCCGAATCGGACACCAAATGTTACTTTGAATGCACTTTGTGGTTGTTGATTCCTGTGACAAGATCATGTTACACAAGGAAAATGAGATACAAATGATCGCTGTCTACAAACAAATGTCATCCATACCAGCCTGTGACACCTCTTGACCTGAAGGTGGATATTCAATGCAGATTAGATTCTGACACACTGTAAGGATGTCAGAAAAGCACTTTGTCAACACGGGACTCAGTCTTCCCTTCTAAAACTTGGAAAACTTTTCTCTTTGATCTTAAAGAATCTGAGGTGTGACAGCAGAAATTCTGTGTAGACTATGTGGATGTGATTGTATGATTTTTGTGTACAAAATACACTCTCAGAGAAATTTTAGAATCCTGACATAATCTGTGTAGACTCAAAATTTACATATATATTTGCATTTTAAAACAAACCTCGCAAAAAAGTATCTAAGCTCCAAACAATAAAAACCAAAGTACACACCATTAAAAATCCATCAAAAGAAGCTGTTCAGCTCACATGTGTGTCTGGTAGTTTGAAAATCACTTCACTTACCTGCCAAGTATAAAGAATAGGATTTTGTTGCAGCTCTTAAACAGCTCTATGGCAGATATTGACTGATGTTACACTCCACTTAGAGCTGTGTTTATTAGTTTATGGCACAGGTTTGCTATTGCTGGAGACAATACTAGACTTGCTTTCTAAGTTTTTAGCTGCTCCGGTTTGGCACAGTTTGAGACGAAAAACTTTTGTGATACTATTGGGTTCAGAACTGGAATATTTCTGGCTGTTGTATTGTGTGTGCTGGTGAACTCTAGTGCTGAAATCTCCCTCCTGGGCTAATTCCCGTCTGCTGTAGTCCACAGAAAATGCCAGGAAAGCAAGATCTGCTCTCTGGCTGCAGAAGCAGGGCCAGATCCACCCCTTGGTGCTGTCCATTGCTCATTGAGATAACTCTTACCACAACCCAGTAGTGGAAAAGTTATCTTCCCTTATTTCAGTGTTCCACTAGTATGAGTAGAGCAGGGAAGAAGCGTGCAGTTCAGCCTGGGAAACACTGTCATCACTGTTAACCCTGGCAGCTTTATCACTCCTTGGCTGTTTTCCTTTTGCTATTTCGGGTTTCCTCAAAGCAGCAGCTCCCCTTTTCTCCTTGCTAGGTAAGAATTTTAACTAAAATTTTAACATCAGAATGTTCCCAGTAACAGCTTGAAAGAGAATTTTGAAAGTATGATTCTGTAATGCTTGGAAATCAAAGGTGACTAAAAATACCACCAAATAAAAGCCTTCACAGGGGTTCTGATTGTAAACTTGTGCTGTAGCTTTGTGATCTGGTTGGTGCTTTTTAAATAATTTGAATCCCAAGCTTTTTCCAGTGAGGCAGTCCTTTTCAGCAGCCCCCAAAATTGGGGAAGGGGTGACAATGAGTTCATTAGGTATTGTTCCTTCCCAGTCTAGCCATTTTCTGTAGACCTTCTATTTAAGCTTAACCTGTAAATGGATGCATAAAAAGAATAAATAGCTGGACATACGTGCTATTTGTTTGACAAAATACTTGTTTTGATTAGTTCTCATCTGTGCCCTATTCTAGTTCTTGACTGGTGTAGTCCTGGTGGGTGTTAATGACGGATCCATCATTGTTGTCTTCCTATCAAGTGCTTTCCATGGTATCAGAACCGCAAAAGGAATGTGTGAATTTTTCTAGGCCTTTGGATGAGACTGTGCAGTGGCTCAGTTCTTTCAAGGTGTATCGTTTGCTGTAGGTTATTTCATCAGTTGGATGCTAATCCTCTAATGAATACTTCTGAATTGGTCCAAATGTGCTTCGGGACAGTTTCTTCTGTGATAGTTTACTAGGTCAGTTTCTCTTTCACAGTCTCGTCAGGGGTTGCCGTGTGCAGAGTAAGATAGATACTGCTTTTTCTGTCTATCAGTTATGCTTATCATCTCACAGAGTGTGTGTGACACTGAGCTGGAATGCTGCAAGATTTGAAGTTTGAAAGAATATCTAAATGACTAGGGAGAGAGAGAGGCTGCTCAGTCTGTGCACTGACTTGGCAATGGGAACAACTCATGTTGAGGAGCGTATATTGGAAAAGACTTCAAGCTAAATTGGCCTTCCCCAAACAAGACACTGAGTTTCTGGTGAAGCAACGTCTTAGGTCTTCAAGACTGTGAACCCGCTTTGTGTTTGATACTTTTGATTCTTTTAAAGGTTTTTTTGAGTAGTTCTGACACCTCTACACAAAACACAAAGTGAGGAGGTTTTTGTGCTGAAAACAGAGGCTTGTGTTTTAAGAAATCCAATTTCTCTCTGCACCCTCTTCCCACAAGGTGTTGCTGCTTCATGTTTAAAAATTGCATTAGAACTGTGGGTTACAAGTACAGAAGTTCAGGATGGTTGAGAACTATCTCAAGCGGTTCTTCAGCAGGAATGAAACAACAGCCAAGCTGATGATCTTGCCAGTAATGCCAGTGTAAGATGCCCACTCCTGTGAGTCACAGCAATAAATCCAGGGTACCCCTTTTGAATTTGCTTCCTTGATCTTCTGCTATTGCCACCACAGTTTGTTTTATTTCTTAAATTCACTTCCTTTTGTACAATTGAACTTAAAGTTCTCATGTTCTATTGGAAATACCTGTAATTTGTATACATACTTCCTAATTTTTGAAGAGTTAACAAGAAAAAAGCACACTTGTAAGCCATCAGAGTAGCATAGGTCTTGTATGCTGAACCCCTTCTGGGTTTGGTTGAAGAGGGAGTATAAAAACTTTTTTTGGGGAAGAGACAATAATTAAATTTCTAGTATTTTAGTTCAGTGCCATCTCTAGTACCTCTCCTCTTGTTCTGGAGGAGTAATTCCTTCCTCCAGTTTGTACTTTTGCCAAGAGGTGTCAAAACTGCTTAAAAAAAAAGCTTAAAGAAAGCTTGAATTTGATTAATATAGAGAAACAAGACTTTGCCTGACTGATAATAAAACTGATAAATGACATTTGAATTACTTGTAGCAGTAATTTATTACATAAAATATCTTTTATTTGACATGCGATTAGTTGCTGGAAGCATCACTCAATCTGACTAGTTTAAACATGCTCTAAAATGAACCCCCAGTAAAAAAACAGGGCTGGTGTTATGAAATACACTAATCCAGCAGTGGGGACAAAAATCTGACTTTAAATATTTAAATGATTAATTTGTTGGGGTTTTTTTTTGGTTGGTTTTTTTTACCTTTCTAACCCATACAATTACAAGCAAACTCAGGGGAGTTTCTGAGCAAGGTGTGCAAAGATGCATGCTTATCATCCAGGTATTGTGTGTGTTGTTCCCCATGGTATTTATGGGCTCCATTAATGAGGGTTTTACAGCTGCTTGAAAATCAGCTCCAGTGATTTTTTTCTTGCCATTTGGATCTTCTTTTCCCGTTCTTGTGTCTTCATTATGTGGAAGTCTGTAGAATACACGCTGTTTCCTCTTACAATTAAAAATGGTAACTAGAATCCAAACTGGGTTTTTTTTTTTCCCAACACCTTTCCATGGATTCACTGTTTTCTTCTGGAGAATCACCTCTTCCAGCATCAGTTTCTACAGTTTCAAATGTGGATACTAGTGAAGCTGACCTTAAGTTGGATGCACAAGGCTTAATTACTTGCTGTTAGGAAAGTTAATTCTTAGGTGAATGGGGATCTTAAAAATAGTAAGTGTTTATTCTGGAAATGCAATTTACAGTGACTGCTGGGGAAATAAAATGTACTTAGCAAAAACACAGATTTATACCTTGAGAAAACATCTGTGTCTCTTCCATTTGACTTTTGAAGATCTCTTAGTAGAAGGGTTTGTTACTTCTGTAGTGCCTGAAGTAACTGGGCTGTCAGTGCTATTTCACTTTATCTGAATTTTGTTTGTTTTACAAGTGGAGAAATTGAGGATATGCAAACAGTTGGTGTGAGCACAGAGCTTAAAACGGAGAAACTCTGAAGCCTCTTCATGCTTTAGATTAGAGAATTGCAGACAAAAAGAAAGGTTGAGTGTAGATTTTAGGCAGAGCTGTGACATTCTTTGTAACGTTGTGAAGTTGCTGTGGTCAGTGCAGAGCCTTTACTGCGTCCCTCACTTGCTCACTTCTCTCCACCTCCCTCTTTTTTTTTTTTTTTTTTTTCACAAGACAGATTTCACACATCTCTAAAATGAGTAAAATGGCATTTCAGCTTCTTGTCTTTATAGACTCTCTGAACTTTAGGAAAGATCATTCTGGTCCCTTTTCATTAATAATGAAAACCAGGGGGCAATAAAATGTTCTTAGCTCAAGCATTACAGGAACGGAGGGAGAGATGAGTGAGGTGAAAGGGCAAAGCAGATGGATTCCTACAGGTGTGTCTCCTTCCTGCTCAGAGGTCAGTGGAGCTGGGAGGGAGTTTGGGACAGCCCACCAAGGACAGCCATGGGCAGGATTCACAGACCCTTGAAATAATTAATTCTGTACAACAGCAGCTCAGCCTGGAACAAATTGTGTTGTCACAGAAGGATATTTTTAGTCAGAAGTTCAGGGGAGAGAAGTGGACAGCCAAGAGACTTCAGGTACCAGAAGTAACAGTGGGGGCACAGCACAGAGGGGGAAGTGGGATAGATGGCTGGGGCTCACAGCAAGATTAGTGAGAGATCATTTTAAATCCTGACATGTACACAGCCAGTTACTGCAGCTTAGCTGACGTGTGTTAACTCATTAAGTTAAAAAGTTATGATAATTTGATCATGTGCCTAAGCTCCAAAACTGCAACTGCAGCAACCCAAAATACTCCTGGTGACACTATTCACCAGTTCTGACAGAGATGCCTTAATTTGTTCAGATTTCTAGCCAGAGGATAATTTCAGGAGCTGTGTCCTGAAATGCAGCAAGAAGCTCAGAGTGCCAGTATTTGGGAGTCAGACCCAAATACTCTAGACCCTAAATGCTGGGATTAGGGGTAACTTCTGGAATGAAGTGCCTGTAGAAGAATTCAGCAACAACCAAAGTGGCAATAGGTGAGCAAAGCAGAAAGGAGACCAGAGGCCACCCATTTCAGCCAGTTAAGCCTCCTAAATTGAGACTTTGGAGAACATAATGCATTTATGAGACACTGTAGTCACATGTAGATTTGGAGACCACACCAGTCTCCCATCTCGTCAGTTCTGCCCACATCCTGCCATTGAACTTTAGGCAAATCATTCTGCATCCTCCTTGTATTAAAGAAAACCGGGGGCAGTACAAGGTTCGTTCAGGGAACTGCGAGGGAGGTGACAGGATAAGGCTGGTGGAAAACTACAGTTATCTTCTGATTCTGCTGAAGGAGCAAGGCATACCGTATCTTTGCTTTCCTCTGTGGAGCCTCTGAGCACAATTGTCTGTTAAATATCTCAAGCTTTTATCTACTTCTTTACCTCTCTCTGTAGATATTTAATTGCATATTTTCTCTCTGCTCTTTATATGTGCTTTGGTCCCTATTTGTAATTTAAGCTTGAAAGACACTGGATCCTTCCTCATTGAAATGGTCCATAATTGCTGACACAGTTTTCATAAACCCATTTATTGCCCTGATAGATTTCTCTTCTTTCTTAAAACACTCCCTTCTTTCCTTTCTCCCGCACTCCTCTGAGTCTCTGGCTCTGTCTCCGTTTTCAAAAATTATGATAGTGAAGAACAATAGGTATTCGGGTAAGGAGTTAACCTTAGCTAGTGCCAGCCTCAGAGACAGTTACCTGGTTCAGGGTGCCTTCTACAAGGAAAGAGTAGGGCAAAACAGCTTGATGGACCCTCTTTAATTGCTGCTGTGATTTCTCTCCCAGTGACACTACAAGGCCAGAGTCAATGCCAGAAGTCTGGCCAGATGTTTAAATGTCCTTAGCCAAAGGCCTGCACACTGTGTGCCAAACATTACTCTTTTCTTTGATAAAATGGATGTACAAAAACATTGTCACCTGCAGTTCTGACTATGATTATTTCTTGATTCTGACCTTTAGGTCCCCCTGGCTCCAGATGGCGGGATTATGGGGCTTTGGCTATCATAATGGCAGGAATTGCCTTTGGATTCCACCAGCTCTACAAGGTAGTATGTCCCTTCTACTCTGTACTCTGAGACAAATATATTACACTGCTTGTGTCCAAATGGTCATGTTGGTTCCAAGGTGGTGAAGCATCTCTGTTCTCACTGGCATTGCTGTTGGAATATTGGAGAAATGCAGACACTTTACATGAAAATGCAGAGTCAAAAAGTGGCAAACAAACAAAACTAGTTTTTAGCTATGGATCTCAAACTAGAAATAAGGTAATTTCCATTGTGTATGCTCTTACTGAAACATATTCCATTCCTAGGATGAGGCTGCAGCAGGTTCCATGGTAGCTAGAGGAGAGCTGTGACCTATTATACTCAGTCCACCCTCTGCAAGGATGGAATGAGGCAGATTTCGTGGCTGTGTCCAGTCTTAGGAGCTGGTTTTCAGCACTGCAACAAATGTAATCACAGAACTCCTCTTCTGCAACTTCTTTCAACACGTACTGTAGAGGGAATTGCTTTTCTCAGCCAAATGTGTGGATAAATGATCACTGGCTCCATGATAAAGGCTGGGATTTGGGAGGTGGGGTTTGGGGATGTTTCTGGTAGATTAGAAATAGTGCTTTGCACATCCCTGTTTCCTGAAAAAGTTTCTGTACTCCATGCAGAAGTACCTGGTCCCTCTCATCATGGGAGGCAAAGAAGACAGGAAACAACTTCAGAGGATTGAGTCAAACATTTCTGAGATGAGTGGCAGTGTGACACAGACAGGTAAAGATTAATGACTCCATCAATTCACCCCTCAAAGCTTTTCTCCATGTATTCTCCATTCTGCCAAGACCCCCACCCTTTTCTTTCCCTCCATCTCCACTTTATGTGGTGACTTCATTTATCTGCTCTGAGAATCTGTTCACATTTGCAAATGAAGCCGCCGTCATTTCGGTTTAATTTGAAATTGCTTGTTTACTGTCGGCACGGCCTCAATTAATTATGTTTTTACGGAAAGGCTCCCAACCTCAGAATATTAATAAGGGGAATAAAATGACAGCCTTTTGGAGGGCTGTAAAGTTCATTTTTAATTTCTGCTTCTCTGATGTTTTCAGGGGCTTTTTTTTTTGGTGGTTTCTCCCCACCTTCCATCTGAAAATCCGAGGAGGGGTCAGGCGAGTGTGTAATTACTGTGACTCTCTGACCTTAGCCACCTTCTGTGTTATTGACTCTATAGGGTGTCTGTTCATTACCTGATGCCCTAATGATGGTCTGGATGAGCTGTTACCTGTCACACCAATAGAGTTTTTAATTTCATTTGTTCTATCAGCTTGTTTTCTCCCTGGAAGCTTTGGATAAAGTGCCAAGGTAGAAAAAGTTCTACAGCTGAAGTTGGAGTCCAGCAGAAGTTCCTCAGTGTTTGCTGGGGTGTAGAAGGGGAATGCAGGGTGCTCTCTTGAAATAAAAGGGGAAAAGTGCAAAGTATATTCAACTGGGATGAAAAAAACTATGATTTTCAGCAGTAAGTTTATTAAAGGTATTGGGGTTGAAGAAGCTGATAGGTTGAGAATAGGAGGATGCTAATTAGACTTTTCACTGAAGGGTGAGAGGAAAAGCATCCTTCATTTGTCATGATACCCTAAGGTCAACCCTAAGAGCAGCCTCTTCCCAGACTGGAGCTAGCCCCAGTGTTTGCCTGCAAGAGCCACGAGATAGATAAATGATACAAACATTGTGTAAGTTCAGGGAGATGAACAAATCATAAACCAATATAATTAAAAGGGAGAGGTTTTAGACGGATATACTGTGGGCTATAGACATCTATACAATGGAAAGATAAACTAGAAATACTGGAGGTTAGATGCAGTGCAGGTAGATTACCCATAGTGCAAATAAATCATATGGATTAAAGTGAGCAGGCGGGCATAGATAAATTAAATATAGTAGGAATAGAGGCATCTTTGTAGCTAGACAGCAGGAAAGGCGTGGGTGAGTGTGTATCTGTGGATGCATCTCAGTTTAACTCTTCTCTTTTTCCCTTACAGTGACTCAGTTGCAGACAACCTTAGCAGCTGTCCAGGAGCTGCTAATCCAGCAGCAACAGAAAATCCAAGAGCTCACCCAAGAACTGGCTGCTTCTAAGGTACCAACTTCCAACTCTTCACCTTTAGAGCATCAGCAGTTTTGGAGCATGCATGGCTTCTTTTGTGGGCACATGGAAGGCACTTATTGGGCTCACAACCCAGCCATCAGCTCTGCCATATCTCCAGTTTCTCTGCATCTGACTTCATGGGTGGTGTGGTTAGAGCACTGGATATGAGTTGGGTACTCACTGAAATACATCTGATTTTGGAGGGGGCTTTACTGGGCAATTTTAGATGAAGCTGATGTATCTGAGGCCTCAGACCTATTCTCAGCTCTGTATCTTGTGCTGCATTTGAGATGAAATTATTGTGGAGTTAGTCCACTGACCAAAAGAGGCAAAGACAGTTGTGCAGAGAATTTTTTGTGTATGTAATATATAATTTTACACATTTGTATTCCTCCTGTACTCTGTACATCCTGGTCAGCCAAGCATACACTTGAAAGACTGTATTTAAGTCACTTGTTCACATCCAGGTAATGGCCAAACATTCTTACTATTTGGGTTCTGGTTTCAATGAGTTTGGTCAGCTGAGTGTAACAGGTGGCCTCGTTACAACCCTGTTAATGACACACAGTGACTCGTTCCCCTTCACTCTTGACTTGACCTTGGCAATAAAACCATCAATTCTGACTAGTTTTGTGTTGTTACATGTGTAAATAAAGTAACCACTTTTAACCAAAATTGATTTTCTTTCTGGCAATGACAATTAGTGCTTTACTCCTAAGTACTTTGCAGCCATTGGCCCTAAGCATTCTATCAGCCAGGATCTGGTGACATGTGAGGCAGAGTGAAACAGTCACATGGAGATGAAGTCTTCCTTTGACTCACAAACTTGGATTGTTCAAGGCCAAGATTGTTCACAGTTATCTCATAGTGTTCTGCGTACAGGGAGATTTTCCTGTGAAACCCTTCAGGCCGTGTCACAGCCCTTCACCTGCAGCAGGAACAGTTGTCTTCTCCCCTTAGCACACCTCAGTCCCATGCACACACCCTTTGATGGTGTGCAACCAGTGGGCCACAGCTAACTCAGTGCTGTGCACGCTGTACAGGAAGAATCCCTCAGTGGCACAGCTGTAAATGCAGCCATGAAAGCCAGTTTATGGTCACAACACCGTGCTTCAATTTTCCTTGGGAACTGTGGCCTGACAGTGGCCTGGAGCCAGTCCGGAAATTGGAAAACTGTTTTCAGGTCTTAAGTGTTAAGATTAAGAACACATGTTGAGCTTTAAGAAGGAAAAAGACCATAAGTCTTGGTGGTTTAGAGAGTCTTGAAGAAGTTTTCCTTCCCCCCTCTCTACCCCCTGCACTGAAATGGTAGCACACATTGTTATGATATCTAAACCTCATGTGTACAAAGAAAAACTTGGGCAACCCCACAAACCAAAGAATAAAAGCTGTGTTTTCTCAGCTGTAATGTAAGTTTTTATATCTGCTTTTCAAACTCCTACTGGCATGCTGTAAAAAATTAAAAAGAGGGACTTTAAGTAATTAAAAAACCTACATAAAAATTCAAGGCTTGAATTTTCTACAACTGTTTTTAAAGAGACTGGCTAAAAAGCCCCAGATGTCAGATTTTATTTCTAAATCCTAGGCATCTGGCACCATATGTGTTTTGGAAATTTGAGTCCTTTGCAGGCCAGTGAGTGGAAATCACTCCCTTGTTAATGTGCTGCTGTAGCTTTCAAGGTCTTAGAAAGCCAGAACAGTGGCTCCTGGATTCTTGCTGTCTGAGGGCTGGGAGTGTGAATCCTGAAGGAACTCATCTGTGTAAAACACAGCTACTACAGGCTGAGCCTCTCCCAGCCCATTGGGTTTGAAGCCCAGAAGTCACTGTGAGCAGTGCTGGCTGCAGGGTTGCTCTGCAGCAGCTCAAGTCTGTTTAAGAGTAAGTTCTGGCTGCATCTAGTGGGAACTGCTGAGGAGGAGTTTTGTGTTATTCCAGTTCTGGCTTCCTTTGGTGAGGAATTTATTAGAAGTGTCTCTGCAGTGTTTGTTCCTAATGGCTTTTAGCAGAATTTGCTGTGGGGTGTTCCAGGCATGAGTAGTCTTTGGTCTTATGGCAACAGGAATTACTGGAGATAAAGGATGGGATAACCATATTCCGTGGTCTGTGTTTAGAAAACTCCCATTTCTCAAGTTCCCAAAAGGGTTAAAAGAAAGAATGCCAAAAGTATTGTTTGCAGCATGTTATCCTCAGTTACTTACTCTAATTTCTGCCTGATATCCCATGGCAATTCTGATGCAATTCTGACAGCAGCTGTACCAGGCTTCCATGAGTTACTTATCATCTTTCCCCACAAAAGTGCATTCATTGCCTTGAAATATCCAAGAGAGTGCCTAGTCCAGCTGCTTCTGGAGATACAACCAGGCACAGATCTAGTTCTTCAGGTCAAGTAGGGAAAATTTTTGCAACTTTCAAGTGTGTATTTATCAGCCCACCTCTAAATGCCATGGAGTGCAGATAATGGATTCTTTCTTTCATAATTTAGGAGAAATGAGCAAATGGTTTTAAAACAGTTGTTAATATATAATATTCAGATCTGTTGCCTCAGCTAAGTTCAGTCACATGGAGTAAAGGACTTGATTCAGTGCAACTCCCACTGCTGTTCAGGATCCTAGTTCTAGTTCTTCTCTAGAAATCATTCATAGGTCAGTGCCAAATGATTTGGTTTATCTCTCTGTGTATTGTTCTCTGTCTGATATGTTGGTGGAAAACATCCAATATGAGCCCAGCTGTGCCTGAATTCTCACAAGTGCTGGCCTCCTGAAAAAAGAAAATACCCCCTTGAGATGCTCTAGCAATGGTTTGTGCATGGGATTGGAGACAAGATTGATTAGTCTCCCAAACACAAAGCAAATATTGAACAGTTTTTGCACCTTGAGACAATTATTATTTCTGGTCATCGTGGGGATCTGTTCAAGTATTTCTTAGTCTGGAAGTTGTTTTGCTCAGATCTGAGAGATTTTAAGTGATAGAGTTTATGTATTTTATCCACAGGACTCGAAATTCCCAGATGGGAGCAGAACAACATAGGAAAAAGTGACATTGTGAACTATCTTCCAGTTCAGACATTGATCTTTATGTCTTGTTTTTCACGTTCTAGGCCACAACTTCCACCAATTGGATTCTGGAGTCACAGAATATTAATGAATTGAAATCTGAGATCTACTCTTTAAAAGGACTTCTCCTGAACCGGTATGGATGCAATATATGAGCAGACTGTTGTGGTGAAAGTGCTGCTTTCTGGGATTCCCTCAGTTGTGGAGAGGAAAGGCATTTCCAACAGGAACTACCTCTATATCCTGTTACTGCTATTTTAATAATGCCATTTTGCACTCCACTATCACTTTCTGTTTGCAGGTCTCAAAATGCTTTTCAAACTGGCCTTAAATCACAGAGTGCTTTAGGGAATTGATAAGATTTTTCGTTTTTGTTTGCACTTCCCCCACAGTCAAGAAGATACCTCTCACCTATATTCTGTTTTAGAAAGTCACTTCTGTGTGCAGTTCAGCTGCGTTGCTCATGGTCAGGGCATAGCCAGGCTGAAAAGACTCGTGCCAGAGCAGAGCACTCACAGAGGATGGGGTGAGCTCAGCCCAGCTCTGCAGGGGCAGCAGCAGCAGGGAAGGTGAGAGCAGCTCCTGTTCCCACCTCAGGCTCAGGGAAGGCAATGCTGAGTGTGAGCACTCAGTGCAGGAGAGCAGCCAGCCTTCCTCTGCTCTTGTCTGTGGCATTTGCCAGCTCCCCCGAGGGGCGTGAGGACCCCCTGGCACACAGCCTTTGCAGACCTTCATCTGACACCCCTTCATTCTCCCGCTTCTCACATACACAGGCAAGGATGCATGGAAGTACTACATCAGACATGCTTTTGTGCTTTGCCCTTCATGATGGATGGCTCTCTGAGGGCACCAGTGCCCCCCTTGCACTTACATTTGTCCTGCTTGGCACTTGGAATCTCCTGTTAGTACCGGGCATTAGCCTGATAGTATCATACTCTTAAAATCCACCTGGGAAGGACTCGGGGCCACGTTTCCAGCTGGTGCAAGCTGGTATGACTCCATTCAAGTCAGAGGAGCTGAACCAGTTTGTGGCAGCCATGGCCTGGCCCAAACATGTAAAGTGCGTGCTGGGACTGGGAGAAAGGCTCAGGATTGCAATGAGCCAGAATGCAAGAGTGGTGTATCACTGTGAGGTGAGAGCCAGGTGGTGAAATTCCCTGGCTCAGGCACTTGGTGTGTCTGACTTCTTGCTCCAGTGGGAATTCTCTGTACCAATTAATTAGTGATTGTCTTATAAAGGGACACCCATGTATTTTCACAGGCAGTATTCCTGAGTGCTAGCTTATTTTTTTAAATTGGCCAAAAAAGATCATTTTAGTGCTTCAGACTGCCCAGCTGGGATGTTTTCCTTGTGTACAGGCTCGATTGCTGAGTGCTTGTAAACCACTTTGAGAATCTCTCTGGAGAAGTGAAGTGGCCTTGGTTTTGCTCATTTATGGCAAAGAGGCTTGCAGTTTCAACCTTGCTGAAACCCCTCAGTATTTATAATAAAAGCCCCTTTCTTTCCTTTTCTTTCCCTCTTCTCCTCCCCAAGGAGGCAGTTCCCTCCCTCACCTTCAGCTCCTAAGATCCCGTCATGGCAGATCCCAGTGAAGCCAAGCTCACCCTCCAACCCTGTTGTTGCCAATCACAACAGCAGCAGCGACATCTCCCCAGTCAGCAACGAGTCCACCACGTCCTCCCCAGTGAAGGAGAACCACAGCCCCGAGGGCTCCAAGGTGAGCTGCCACCTGCTCAGCACGGAGGAGAGCACCGCGGCCGTCATCGACGTCACGAGCCAGGTGCGGATGGAGGTGCAGGGGGAGGAGGAGAAACGGGAAACCAAGAGGAATGATGAGGAGGAAGAGGACGATGAGGATGATGATGTTAGCCACGTGGATGAGGAGGAATGTCTGGGTGTCCAGACTGAGGACCGGCGAGGAGGGGATGGTCAGATTAATGAGCAAGTGGAAAAGCTACGAAGACCTGAGGGGGCCAGCAATGAGAATGAGATTGACTAAGACACCCTGGCTGCTGCTGCTGCTGCTGCACATCTTCCCCAGCCTGCTGCACTGTCCCCAGTGCCTCTCCCATTTTGTGGAGGGAAAAGCTACCATTCCCTGCAGTGATTCTCCCTTGATTGACCTTGAGCAAGGTTGTGATTGCTCAGTGAATAACATGATTGCCCTGTTTCACTACAGGGCTTTGCAGTCTGGCAGTGGCTTCTTCTCCCCTCCCAGCCCTTCTTCCTGTGAGCTGGGGTCACTGCTAGGCTGGCAGACCGATGGCCTTACCATGCACCACAGCTACAGAATACACCCTCTTACAGAAGCAGTTGGCCTCTTGCTGCATCCTAGAGCCCTCTATCCAATTTCAGAAACCAGTCTGTCCTGAGCTCCTTGATTTCACAAGCCTTTAATCCCACATAAGGCCCAAACCAGTTCTGTTTCCCAAAATAACCCTGTTTTATTTCTCAAACTACTTGATACCCTGTTGAAAAAAAAAAANAAAAAAAAAAAAAAAAGAAAAAGAAAAAGAAAAGGGGAAAAAAAAAAAGAAAAATATCTCAGTCTTGGCTCTTCCAAACCTTATGCCAAGCCTCAAATTGCTGAAACTACCTAGCATGTAAAAACACTAAATTTTTGTGGGGTCCAAAGAATGCTATTTCCACCCCGCATGCTTACATTCATCAGAGTGGGCTGTTGGTGGGCACCAAGTCCAGGTGTCATGGCCACAGTAAAATCCATGAGAACAGGTGGCTTTTTTGATGGTTGCTCCCCAGTAAAAGGCTTTAGGAGAAGTTGACTCCACTCATCCCAATTATTACCCTTTTTTCCTCCAAAGACAAGGAGCTCACATCAGTTTTTGACATCTTATATTTCATTTACAGCTGCCCTGAATGAATAAAGGAATGAATGAATGGGGTGAAATCAGATGCTGAAATAGTTATTTAATTGTGAATATTTGCAATGTTTTTTAACCTTTTTTTTCTCCCTAAATGAGAAGAAAAATGATCGTAAATGGTACCTCTCCAGTGACAGGCACCTGCTTCAGCAAAGCAGTCTCTAGCAGAGAGAACAGCTCCAGTTCTGAGGTTTAACCAGTGGCCCTTCTTGCCCAGTCCAGCCTTGTTTTTTGCCCCGTTGGGCCATACACAAATCAGTGAATTTTAAACCTCTCATTTGCAGCATTGTGTTTGCAGCTGGTAAAATGGTGGTGTCCAATGATACTGTTCACTGCATCAGAGCATCTTAGCAGAGCAATTCTTGTAACAACTGAGTCTGACTGTCCTCACCAAGCAAGTGTGCTCGTCTGTGTGATCATGTATAGATTTCAAATATAAAATATGATTGTATATAATTGTAATAAATATGAGTTACCACTATTTAACACCAGGCTATTACTGGATTACCGTGGCTCTTGTTTTTGGGAGAAATACACATGTGGGGTGGTCGGGGGAGGGGAAAGGGATGGTTACAGAAATCTGGTCCTTTTAAAATGTTTTCCAAAGGACATTTGTGGTTGGTTTTCTGACTGCTCCAGTCCTCGGCACTATCAGCAGGAGGCAGTGGTGTAAGTGCAATGCGAGGCACACCACAAATGGCTCTGGGAGCCTGGGAGTGCTGCGTTGTCTCCGGTGGTGCAGAGGGTGGGTGGGTCACCCTCGGTGAGGGCAGTGCAGTTATTCTGTGCCTCTGCTCCCAGCAGGAGGCTCTGCAGGGTGTGGAATAATGCTGCGTCCTGCTCCTGCCACCGGCAGCAGGAGGTGCTGAAGGGAGCTGTGAGATATCCCATGGCCCCTCAGCCTTATCTCCAGGAGGGAATGCTGTGCTGGATCCCATGACTGGTCTAACCCTGCCATCCCAGTCCAGAAGCCACCGAAGGAGATGGTGTGCAGCAAGGAAATTGTAGCTACTGCAGATCCATCATTGTTCAACAGAAGGATTTGGCTCCCTTCTGAAAAACGAGGGATTTACTTGATTCCCAAGTATTTGGGTGTCTGGTACACAGTGACATTTTCCTGCTCGGGGGAGTGAAAGGGACCTTCATATTACTGTATTTAGACCTGCTGCTGAATGTGATGATTTCTCATGCCTTAAATGGACGAATATCTTCCCCAGGAGTGAGTGAGTGTGTGTGTGTCTCTCTCTCCCTCTCAGTCTCTCTCTCCACTGTTTAACATTCACAAAGAACGTCACGTTTAGCTAAAACAGGGCAAATTTGAAAGTGTTTAAAAAGAAAGGCTTTTCTTAAGAGATGACACTTTTCATTTCTCCAGGCCAAGAATCTTTGTGAAAAGAAAACACAGCAGCATAGGGATGTGATGAAAAAGTATTGTCCTGCCTGTATACATTTTATATACATAGGAGGTTTTGAAAATAGAAAGTGCCTGGACAACAGCAGTTGGTGAAATGTGGAAAATATGTTGCTGAGGTATGTGCCTTGCAGAGTGACTTACAGGGTTTATAGTACAAGCATCCCTGTGGATTCATTTTCCCCCCCTTTTCCTCCATGTTACCACTGTTCAATTCATTTACCTCAGGATTTCTGGTGCAGAGTAAAAGGCAGTTTTCTTTAGCTGCACTTTTCTTACTACCTTACCAGTTCTCTAGATTTTCTATATATTGTGCCAGTTCTAAAGGTTTTCCTTCCTCCAACCTGATGAATCCCACAAAACCCTATCAAGGCCATTGTTGCTTGAAATGTTTAACTCTGTGCCTCTGGCCATTGATGGAGTGTTTGTGTATTTTGTTGAAGAGATCCAACCCACCAGTAGAGAATTTGGAAGAAGCCAGACCTTCTAACCTGCAGGTACAGTCATGAATCACAAGTTCTGTTCCTCTGTGTTGTCTTCCTTCTCTTTCCAGCATAGCAACAGTTGCAGGAAGAGGATTCTGGTCCTGGTAGCCTGACTAATAACTTGTAATTTATTTATTTATTTTTCCTAGAGACAAACTTCTTGGCTCAGCTGCCCTGTGAAATGCTTGCCCCACTGGCCTGTTGGCACTGACAGTGGATCCTATTAACTAAAGTTGACCAGGTAGAGAACATTTTATCTGCAGAATGAGACAGCAGCAACAGTTCCCTGGCTTATTCTAGTGCTGTTTTACTGTGTACTCTATTTTTGCTCTGTTTTACACAGGAAGAAGAACAACACATCAGAGGGTTGTGTTCAGTGGGTTCCTAACATGGCTTCTATAGGTCCTTAACAGCATATAAAAAACAGGTGAAGGGAGCTTCCTCTGCACAGTGTCATCTGGACTCATTTCAGTCAACTCCTGTGACCCTGTGCTTTCTCCTAGAGGAAACAATATCAGACTGGTACTTCACAGTAATTTGAGAATATAAAAACTCCCTTTTCAATAGCTGCAGGAGAAATGCGGGCTACTAAAAAGGAGGAAAGGGTTAAGAGAGATGTTTCCTGATCATCTCCCTCCAACCTCCCTTACCCGCAGATGTGCCAAATTGTGCTATGTGCATTTTTGTCAAAAGCAGGAAGAATAATTAAAAAAATTTTACTTGCAAGTGTGCCTTGGATTTCACACATGGTGGTGGTAAATACTGGCTGATAGACACAGAGCTGTGACACAGAGAAGTTGCTGAGAAAGCCACCTTTGAGAACCAGACGTTGTGCAAGGTCCTGCAGCTTGAACAACCCCCAGCCCCATGAACTCTGTGCCCTGGAGTGAGAGCCCCAGTCCTTTTCTGGCCACCACCCAGCCGTGGCCACTGAGGCTGGGCTGTGCAGGTGAGAGTGGAGAGCTGCCCAGCACCTCAGCCTGCTCTGAGACACACACTTGGATCTGCCTTTTCCTTGCTGCAGCTCGGGTTCTTCTGGCAAGTAAACACTCTTTTGTAACTGTTCTCTCCTAATTTTGTTTGGGTAGAGGGGAGGACGGTTTGCCAGAAGGTCCATCCTGGTGTGTGCAGGTGGAAAAAAGTGTGATGTGTGTTGGAGCGTGGAAAAGCCCAGGTGGTGTCTGCTCCAGTGCTGGCATTTGCAGTACTTGCTGCAGGAGCAGAGGCTCCTTGCCTTTCCTGTGCTGGGGCAATGCTGTGCCTGGGGAAAAGAAGGCTCAGGCAGCAGGTTCGCAGCAGTATTTTGTTGCAAACCTGTTTTGTTAAAGTCAAGGTCTCCATGCTTGATTAAACCCCTCAGCAGCAGCTGTGGAGATCTAAGTGTTTGCCTAGGGCTTTGACACAGAAAGCTTTGGAAGGTCCTTTCTGCGTGGTGGTGCTTCGTGTTAAGCATAAATTGTTTGTGGTTGGTGAACATGCACACCAAAAACTGATGATGAGCTCGAGCTGTGAGTTTTCCAGCCCTCTCATACCATTGGGTGCTGTGCAAGTGCAAAGCAAAAAAAATGGCTTGATCTCCAGGGATTAGAAATATAAATAAAGGGGTTCTGGAAAGTGAAACGAGGGAAATTATTTACCTAAGGGTACAGGAGAGAGCTCCTAGCTTTCTTCATTTTCCCTTTTATTGTCTTATCCCCAGCCTATGCTGCTTCCCCAGGGGTCAGCCTGGACAGGCACCTTTGGATCTGTGTCCACGTATTATGCTGGTGAAAGGGTGGCACTCACCACTTCTTACATTCTTAAAAAGAATATGAAAATGGAAATGTACTTAGGGTGAGTTTTGGAAGAGAGAAGATGGAGATTAGGGCCTGGCTTCTCCACTTGCTGTGCAGTACAAGCTGCACACTTTTAGATTGAGGGGCTGGCATGGTCTGTCCCAGATCAGGGAAAAAAACAATCCCATCCCCAAAAGGGAGCAAGCACTAACCTAATAAAGGCACCAGCTGGACGAAGGCAAAATCATCTCTTTGGAAAAAAAAAAAAAAACCAAAACCAAAACCCAACCTCCTTTCTTTAGAAAAATAATATATTTCATCCAAATAAGGTAAAAATATTTGAAATGGGGCAGAAGTGAGCACTAGGCAGCATCTGTCAGGCCCTTTCTGAAAAGGGGAAGATTATTAAAACTCAATTACAATTTATTTCTGTAAAGTGTCTTTCAGGCTAAAAATCTGCCCAAATGCTTTTCAAGGACTACTCAGGGATTACTTGCAGAATGGAGCCTCCTAGAACAACACCCTGTTTTTGTACCAAGCCTTCCTTTTCTGCATCTGCTGAAGGAATTAATTCTTCAGGATTTGATTTTCTTTCTTCTATGTTTGTGCAAATAATGAGAGATATTTTATGATGCTGGCTGCAAGAACAGCCTGAAGAGGAATAAGAGGGTGACACTGTATTTCTCATTGGTTTAGGTAAAATACTTGCTTTTTTTGGGACTGTGTCTCCTGTGTGAGAAGGTGATTGGCTGGGTAGGGCTGATTCAGAGGATCAAGAAGTAGAACTGGTTTTTTTGTTGCCTATTTTTCTTTCTCTTCCTGTCACTTTGCCAGGCTGCTTGCCTGTGTCTCAGTCCCTTGGCCTGGCAAGGCTGTTCTGTGCAGCATCCTGCTCGTGTCTACCTTTCACCTTCCATCATGTCTGTCTCCTCGTGCTCTTTCCTTTCCAGCACTTCACAGACTGCTTCCAACTTTATACCTCTGCTTCTACAGCTACTACTGAGGTTTTGTGTGTGGGCAGCTAGAGTAACACCTGTCTAAAATTAATTTCTTTAACTGATTTAATTAAACCAGAGCAAATTCTGGGGTGGACATTCTTCCATCTCCTTGAGCAGATTTGCTTTATTTAAGCAGTTTCAACTTAGTGCATGCACTGGTGCTAAATGCTGCAGCTTTCCTGTATAGATTAATTATTCCTCGCTTCCTTTCCCCCCCCAACTCTAAAAACTGCAGGGAGAGCCTGCTAATCTGTGTAAAATAGTGGGAAAAAGGGGAAGTGTGGTGGATGCCCCTGGCAGTGGGTGCCCCCCTTGTGCAGTGTGGAGGGATGTGGGGGCACCCTGTGCACAGAGGCTGTGTGAGTGGCCTGGGCACGGCAGGGAGGGTGGGTGTCCCCAGCCACAGCCCAGAGCAGCAGCCCTGCTGTCCTGTGGGCACAGCTGGCTCCTCCCTAGACGTGACCTGCAGGGAAAGTGCCCGGGGCCACTGAATGAAGGCACTTGCTCCCCTCCGAGGACTGGCTGGCTCTGGCCACAGGCCAGGTGTGCCAGTTGTGCCCAGTTCAGTGTGTCCATTGCAGAGCTCTGGCATTTAGGCAGAGCCTGGAGGTGTCCTGGGACCCCAGGGAGGGTCTGTGGGGCTCAGGGCAGGGGCTGCTGGTTGCCACTGCCCTGTGGGAAGGGAGGGAAGGGGGCAGGGAACAGCTCTGTCTGCCTGTCAGATTAATCTTCAGCTGTTTACTTAAATCCTCAGTGTTTCTTCATTTGTTTGTTTAAGAGTTTTCCTGCCAAAAAAGAGCAAAAGGAAGAAGGGGAGCCGCCTCTGTTGGCCACCCTTCCTCAGCAAGGACGGGCCTGGGGCACATCACAGGCAGGACCAGGGTGAGGACACCCTGCAGGATGGACCATGTTCCCATCTTCTGAGCAGCGCCTGACCCTTGTGAGGGAAAAAGTGTCTGAGGGACTCCAGTGAACCCACTTCTTGCCCCAGGGCATGAAGAATTTGTCATTCCTTCCAGCACCTCCTGTACCTACAAGTTCTCAGTGCCTTTTTTCCCTCTTTGCCCTTACCCATTTGGTAGGAATTGGTTTTTGTAGGTAGGAGTTGTAGATTTCATCAGCTTTCAGGTACTGGTGGAATCTGTTCAAGCAGAAACCCAAAAGGTGAGGGCTGGAGCCTGAGCGTTGGATTTCCATGTGACAGTGTCTGCCACAGAGGACTCAAAGACTATTACAGTGATATGCTTGAGGTATCAAAGTACAATAGCAGCAGCAACTGCCCAGTTTTTGTCTTGACATTAGAACAAGAGATCTTGCCTGGTGTCTGCTGCTTCCCAGGGCTCACCAGGTGCAGGGGCAGTGGTTGCAGGGCTGTGGGTGCAGGGCTGTGGGTGCGAGACTGCACTGTCACCCTCTGCAAGGGCTTGGAATGAATGCAAGAGTGAGACTGTGATTTGTTCAACTTGCAGCTTCTCTCACAACTTTTATGTGAGAGGGTCATTCCTTTATGAAGTCCAGTCAGAGTCCCACTGAGAAAAGGCAAGTTCCAGCAAAAGCTTTCCAGCAATGAATTGTGTTGTTCATGTCCCCTGTCCCCACCTGGAAACACGGCCATTTAAATATTCCATGTGCTGTGGGCAGAGCTCCAGTGAGAACAAACCCCTGGGCTCCAAGGTTGGATTAGGAACATGTTCAGATAATGACATCTGAAAACAGGATGGCTGGGAGCTGCAGCAGAGCAACGAGGGGGCTTTGAAAGAGAGGAGTCTAATCCTCTCTGCTAATAAGGAGGCAGCTGCTTCCAATGCATCAGGCTTGGCAGGCGCTGCTTTGCTGCTCCTGGGTTCTCTGACGATGGCAGAGAGGCACAAAGACCCAGCTGCTTCCATGTGGTCGGGGAAGAGGCACACGTGGCTGGGGAAGGGTGAAACAAGAAGATTTTGACATGCACTTCAGCAGGATGAGCACCATGCAGTGCCTGACGCCAGCGCAGTGCTGGGCGGGAAGGCGTGCACAGACAAATCCCTGCTGATGGCAGGGCACCAGCCAGGAGGGCTCTGGGTCTGTGCTGTCCATGGCAGTGCTGTGGCCTTGCTGACAGGGCAGCTTGGGCAGGGTGGAGGAAGTGAGGGTCCCCCCGAGGCAGCTCTTGTGCACAATAATGTCTGGGTACAGCGGAACTGGGACGGGAGCAATGACCTGCCACAGAGGGTGAGTACTCAGGGACGTGTTGGGACTGGCAGATACAGCAAGGGCAACCACTTTAGAGCACGTGAAGTGCTGTGAACATGCCCTTGTTCCTTTTTCCCCCAAATTAACTTGCTTACTTCCTCATAAGAAAATGGCATTTAGTGCCTGTCCTACTCTGCACCTCACCTACTGTCACCTACTCCTCACCCCTTCCCTGCAGACAGGACACTTCATTCTTGCTCATCTCTTGCTTGAGTGACAAACACGTGTTGGTTTGGAGCTTTGACTGTCACCACAAGGCTCTGGGGGGAGTTACAGCCCCACGGCTCCACCACAGACCCCAATCCAGCAGCCAGAGCTTGGAGGCCAAGGGAGGAAGGGAAAAGTCAAAATGTGAACAGTCACATCTCTAATTCCATGTCCCATTTAGCAAGCTGTGGAACCATGAGCATGAGCTCATGCTCTCATGATGTCTGTGAAGGGCCCTGATGGCAACTCAGATAAAAAACCTCAGGGCTACTGGGAAACTTTCACACCAGAGTCCAGGCAGAGAGAATTCCATTCCTACTCCACCTCCCACCGGAGAACTGGAGCTGCAGCAGTGACTGCTCGGGGGCTTCTGGGGTTTCCAAACACCCCAAAGAAACATAAACCACCTCCTCAAGCAAGAAGACAACTTGATCACTTAAAACTTTGGGGTTTTTTTTCCAGTTTTTATTGAGTGAAAATGTCAAACCTTGCATCAGTCATGCAAAAAAAAAATCAAATAAATAAAACACATATATTAAATTTCTAATAGCACTAAATTCAAGTGGAAAAATATTCAGTTCTTAATAACGCAGGTGCTGAAGAGACCAGATTCAAGTAAATCAGAGCACACCATCCTGTTTAGGGTGTTTTTTTTCACTTTCTGCATTTTTGTCTCAAAACCTATATATATATCTATATATCTATATATATGTATATACATATAGATATATACACACACACATATATATGTGCATACATATTATTTTTATATTTATATATATACACATACATATTTATAAAACATTAAAAAGAGCATTGGTGGTTCAAGCATTTATTTCCCCCCCTCCCCCATGGAAAGAAAAAAAACAACAACAAAACAAAATAAAATTACACATTTAAAATTCAAAATGAGCTAGCAATGGCTTATAGTCCTAGTGTGCAATATGGATATTACAAAAGGCTAGAATCCTCCCTCATTGTCTTTTTTTTTTATTTTTGTTTTTTAAAGTTGTTTTTTTTTTTTGCTACATTGGAAAATTTTTTTGAAATTTTTTTTTCTTTACAAAATTCCTTCCACGCAGACTTTAATCCAGTTGAGTTTGTGGCTAGAATGAACAATCTAGTCAATAGTTTTTATTTAACTTTTTTTTTTTTTTTTGCTCTTCAGCAGTGAATGGTAGCAGAATCAGGAGGGTCCATCTCAAGGTTTATTTTGTTTGGTTTTTATCTTGTTTTGGACAAAATAGTTTCATTTCCTCTCTCCTCTTTCCCCTCCTTATAGAGCCAGTTGAATCTCCCTCTTTCTCTGGTCATTCTTTAGACAGTCCCATTGATATGAGAGCTCAGAATGACAAACCACCTGCTCTGATGGGGTCATTGGGCTGTTGAGGCCCTTGTTCAGAAAAGCACTTAAGCTCGGGCTTAAACCTGGGCCCACTCAGAGTCATCTGCTTAAGGGTTTTGCTGAATTAAAGCCTGAACATGGCAGAATAAAAAGTCGGGTTCAACTTTCTTTTGTTGTTGTTGCAAAGAGAGACAGTGTAAGAGTTACAGGAACAGGACTGGGAGAAGGACGGGGTCAGGCTGGCCGGGTGGCCACTGTCCTGCCAGGCCACCTGACCCTCCGTGGGGGCCAGGCCCTGCCCAGGGGTCACCTTTAGCAGCAGCCTGCTGGGAAAGAACTCTCATTCCCTGTGCCAGCTCCTGGAGAAGAGGTGACAGAAGTCTGGGAGAAGGGCTGAGATGTTAGGGAGAAGTAGGATGCCTGGGGGGAGAAAATGGTGTGCATAGATAAACATGGGCCCTTCTGGCACACTCAGCCCCACGGGACGAGTGACACGGGGCCCCACCCCGCTGCTCCTGGGATGGGGCATCCTGTCCAGCACTGCCAGAGCCACTGGACATCTCTCACCCCTTCCTCCACACACTTCTGCTTTCCCCACTGTTGTGCAGTGACTCAGTCCGTGGAGTTTGGTGAGATGTGACAGGGGAGAGGCCAAACACTGTGTGACAGTGCAGGTTCCCAAGAGCAGGGACAGAGTGGCCCAAGGAAACCCTCTGGTTGCCCCTGGCACCAGCTCCGTGTGCCCGGGCAGGACACACTCCAGGAGGGCTTGGTCTTGCTCCCACAGTCACTGACAGAGATCCTGTTGGTTTTGGCGGTACAAAATAATCACATCTGCTTTGCAAGATGTGGCTTGTGTTAATCTAAGGATTCCTCCTGGAGCCCATCACCATACTATCTAAGTAGCTGAACACAGGGAAAATGTACAAGTACAGAACCTGCAGCAAATGCTAGTAAAGTAAAATCTTTTTGCCCCATCCCATTTTGAGAAATTCCAGGGCATCATTCCATCATTCTGCCCCAGGAACGTGAGCTTCATCCTATTCAAGAATGGGGTTGTGCTAGGAAACACACAGCTGAGGGCAGGGGATATACCAAACAAAACAAAAACAAACAAACAACAAAAAAAATCCCTATAAAAATAAAAGCCACACAAATAGCTGATAGAGGAAAAGAACTCCAAAGAATTAAATAAACTACAAACTAGTGATAATATTTCATTTGTTTTCATTTGTTTCATCTCTACAAAATTCAAGTTAGAGTTCGGAATCGTGCAGGTCCGGTCAGTGCTGGGAGTGTGAAGTCAGCCTCAAACCACAGCATTAAGGCCCCCCCTCCCCTGCCACCCCTACAAACATACACTACATTGAAAGAGAGGAAAAAAAAAANGAGGAAAAAAAAAAAGGAAAAAAAAAAAAGAGAGAAAAAAAAAAGGAGAAAAAAAATTGCACAAAATTAACCATATGTAAGGGCTATCCAGAAGGCAGGTGACACCTCCCCCTCCACCCCTTGGCATTGGTGGCTTCTCTTTTGTTCTATATATAGTAATAACCTTTACAGGAAAAATACTGTACAACTTTTTTTTTTCTTTCCTTTTGAAACATTAGCTGAACATTCTGTCCCCACATTTACACAGCTGAGCTGCTTGTTTATAAATCAGACCTGATCTGCACCAGTTCCTTAGGGAAATAACAAAAAAATATTTTTTTTTTTTTACTTTAACTTCATGAGGCCTTTATCTGTTCAGGGTGAAAACAAATCCTAGGGATCCTTTGGAGCTGAAGTGCTCATGGAGCTGAGGAGGGGAGAGGGTGCCTGTATGGTATTAAAAAAAAGATTTTTTTTTTTTAAAAAAGGACAAAGCGCAGATTAATCTGGTCTATTTTAAAACTGGCACCAAAATAACTATCACAATTAATTCATACAAGTCCTTCTGGTGCCCTGGTGTGTGCAGACAAGCCCTTTCAGGCTCAGGCAAGGATTTGGGGTCAAACAGCTACTGTCGCTCCTGCCAGAGTCTGGGACAGTGTCCTGTAGTGTGAGCTCCCAGACCAGGCCAGGGAAAGATAGCAGGGAAGAGCTTGGGAGCAGGGCAAGCCCGAGCTGCTGGCGGTGGCAGGGCCCAGCACAGTGCAGTGGCCATGGCTGATGCAGTGCCCAGGCCCTCAGCCCTACCTGTCCAAGGGTGCCCAGACCTGCAGCAATTCTTAGGGGGCATCTGCCCAGGCCTCTGGGCTGTGGGGCTGCAGCAGGGTCTGTGCCTGCCCAAGCCAGGTCCTGCTGCAGCGCAGGGCTGTCCCCTCCGCAGAGCTGAGCTCAGCCCTGCCAGAGTCCCCTGAGAGCCGTGTCCGTACGGGCTGGTGTGTGTGGGCAGCGCAGGGCTGGGCACCAGCGCCGGGGGACTGCGCCTGTCCTGGTCCGGCCGCCCGGAGCACAGCCGGGCCCTTTGTCAGGGCTCTCTGAGAGACCAGGACGCTCCTGTGCGAGCTCGGGGCTCCCGGTGCTGCACCACGGGGCGGGGGCAGCTCAGCCTCCTGAGATGGGGATACTGAAGCACCACAAAAACGCCTCACCCTCCGCAGAGAGGAAGCACCTAGGAGTTGGGATGAGATGGAACTGGATGGCAGAGTAACCCCAGTCCTCCAGTGTGACAGACCCTTTAAACTGCCTGCTGTGTTCTTCCCAGGTTACTTCAGCTAAATCCCTACAGTCAGAACAGCAGGGACGAGGAGAGGTGTCCTACAGAGAAAGTGTAGACTGAGAAAGTTTTACAATATAAATAGCATTCAAAATTATTATCATTAACAGTAAAAAGGATCTGGAAGAACAGAGGAGTGTCCCATTCCCACCCCTGCTCATTCATTAATGCATCCTCATTTATGTGACAATAAATACCCACTCCCACCCTGGCTGTCTGATGCCATTTAATGCTGGAGAAAGAAGGGGGAAGGGTGGAGAGAGAGAGCACACTCCTCACCCCCTCCTTCCCACTGGCAAAAGCTGAGCTACTTGTCTTTGTGACACCAATTCCTTTAATTTTATATATGTGTGTGTGTGTGTACATTATATAGAGAGAGACACACACACAAATATATATTTGTAAAATTCATTACCTCTTGTTCCCACCCACCCCCCTCCAAGAAGTGGAGATTATTATTATTATCGTACAACTGAAAACATAGAAAAATAAAACCCAGAAAGAAAATTGGGGGGATAGAGCCCCACCCATAAAAAAGGGTCCCCAGATGGGCACAGGCCCCACACACCGTGCAGGGAGCAAGGGAAAGCAGCAGGTACCCTCAGGGTTCGTATTTTACCCAAATAAAGGGTATTTTCTGCTGCATCCTGCCCCCTTGTTCTGGGATCTGTAGAATGAATGGAGGGATGCAGCACCAGTCCTGCTGCCAGCCAATCTCTTCTGGGGCCTGGGGAGGAGCAGAGGTTTCCTTCCTTCCTCTCTCTCATTTGTGGCACGGAGTTTGTTTTTCATTTGCCATCCCCATCTTTGTTCTCACCTCACATGGGGTCCTCTTAGTAATTCTGTGTAAGAGAAAAACCAAACCACTGCCGCTGCTGTCTGTAGGATTAAGGAGAAGCTGCTGGAGCAGCGGTGGAGGCTGAGGCAGCAGCCGGAGCTGGAGCAGGGGCAGGAGCTGGGGCTGGAGTGAGGGCTGGCTCGCCCTGTGGCCTGGAAGCATCGCCATGGTCTGTGGAAGAAGCACCCTCCTCTGGTTCTCTGTCTTCTTTAGTGGCCAGGCCTTCAGGGTCTGGCAGCGATTCTTCAGAATCTGTGTTCAGGTCTTCCTCTTCCTCATCCTCCTCATCATCATCATCGTCATCCTCCTCTTCATCATCCTCCTCTTCTTCATTCATCTCCTCCTCATCGTCCTCTTCATCCTCTTGGGAAGAGTCGTCCTCGTCCTCCACATCGGCGGAGCCAGGTGCCCCTGTCCCCGCGTCCTGCGGCGCGGCCCCGGCTCTGCTGGGGGACGGGCCCTCGCTGACCTCTGCCTGCTTCTTGCTGAGGTCCAGGGAGTCACTGAGCCCCACGCCAGCTGCATTCTGCAGGAAGAACAGGGAGCTGTTGTTGTCAGTGCTGAGGTTGAGGGAACTGTCCAGGTTGATGGAAGAGTTCTGGATATCATACTCAAGAGTGGAGTGGGCAAGGCCCTCGGGGCCAGGAGAGATGGCAGGCAGCTCCCCTCGCTCCTGCTTCTCGTGTTTGCGCTTGTGAGAGTCCATCTGCGACATCCCCACCACGGTGTGTTTGCAGCCAGGGTAGGTGCAGTGGAAGTGGGAGCATTTGAGTTTGTACTTGCAGTCGGGCACCTCGCAGTCCACGCTGGAGCTGAACTGGCAGAAGCCGGCGGCGCTGATGACGTCCTGCTTGCCGTGGTGCTTGCGGTGGGCTGTCACCTTGGTGCTGTCAGTGCAGCGGAAGCCGCAGCGCAGACAGTGGAAGTGTGTGCTATTGCCAGAGAACTGACAGTCTGGGAAGTTACAACTCAGTGAAGACTTGAAGCGTTTGAAGTCATCCAATACCAGGTTGTCAACACGGTCGTGGTGCTGGGCGTGCTTGTACATGTGGGTACGGCCGCAGAACTTGTAGCCACAGTTCTCCCGTGTGCAGTGGTAGTGGGTAACCTTGAGAGAGAACTGGCAGCTGGAGTCCTTGCAGTCCTCGTAGAGGTCATAGCGCCGAAATCCCTCCAGCATCATCCCTTCATCCAGCATCTTGCGTGAGGACGCGGTCTTGCGGCGCTTGCCAAACGGGGACATGTCCTCAATAATCCAGAAACGCTTCTTGGCCCCCGAGGCAGTTGGCATAGTGATGGTGTTCCCTGAGGAGAGAAAGCGCAGAGCGGTGTTGCTGACAGTCAGGTCTCTCCATCTCCCAGCCGTCCTGGCAAGCTCTGTGTTTGCCAAGACACAATGCTGCAAACTGTTCCCACCCCGCAGCTCATCCCTCCAGCTCTAAGGGAGCCTGATCTCCAGACCGTGGGCTAGCTGATGCCTGCTGGACATCACTTCCTCAATTTTCAGCATATCCTGCCTCGTCTCTGACTGCTGCTCTGGCAAACCTGATCTTCTACAAATGTTAACAGTTGCTTCTCTGGTTTGCTACTTTCACAGTTTCTCTTGCTTCTTAATTAATGTTTAGTCCCATTTTCCTCAAATCAGACTTTAATGAGGAGGAGCTGCCTTGTTCCAGTCCAAGGACTGAGGTGTGCTACTGTAGTTCACTGGGGTGGTAAAAAGAGTTGCAGTGTGTTAAAAGCTCGTACGTGTGCACTGTTTTCCCCTCTCCAGGCTCTTGTAATACACTACAATTGCCAAGGACAGGCAGGAAGTGAAGGAAGATCCCATGCGTGATTAAAACTGCAACGGGAGGGGGTGGAATTTATAGAAACAGGATGGACTTTGGCCAGGAGACTGCAACATCCCTCACTATAATGAGCCCACATATCACAATGAGTGCACTTAGAAAGACAGATGGACAGATGTTCAATGGGGCTAATTCTCATCATCACTAGCCAGTGGACTCTGAGAGAAAATACCAGTTCTGCAGCATTCCCTTGGGTCTCAAAAATTCCACGATGCCCCTAGTATAAATAAAGATCCCTCATCTATCTTCCACTTTGATTCATAGGGCCAGCATAACTGGCTAGTGCTCATGTCCCCTAGGATCACACTGACATCAAGGACTCAACCTCAATGTATCTATTAACTTATTTCCTTCTCTGCTTGCTGTTTCCAGAATCAACCCACAATCTCCAGTATCAACATGCAGCACAGACAAGGTTGGAGGCAAGAATTTCTCACCAGGTGCAGAACTGTGAGTGCAATTAGAAATTAAAGCTTGCAACTAACACATACTGGGTTTTTTTGACTCTCTTCCTGCTGAAACTGCCATCTCCTTAAAAGAGGCACAATTTGTGACACACAGTGCAGTCTGCATCCATGTCTGGGAGACTGAAGGGACAGTCAGTGCAGAATCACTTCCTTTCTGGCAGTGCACAGCTGTTGCAGGTGATGACCCCTCAGGGACCACCCTTCCAGAGAAGGTGGTGACCACTGAAGGAAACGTCTCACACAAGCCAGTGGGAGTGGTGGCAGGAACCTCCTCTCCCATGTGCCTGGGCCGTACAGTTTGTGGGATAAGTAAAGAACAAAAGGTTTTTCTGCACCATTTGTTAATTAATGGCTCTTGTGCTGAGACTCCGGACACCAGCTCAGGCCATCCATGGTGAGACCATCTGAGTGATACTGTGGAAACTGCACGCTGAGGCTGATTTAACCAGCTACCAGTGAAAGAATAACTTTCTGTCACTGGAGATTTGAAATTGGCAGGCTCCTAACTACAGAATCTGTGACCAATTTACTCTTTGCTCCCCCCTAAACATCTGGTATTGTAAAATGCAGTCTTTCACTCCCAGCCAACTCATGTAAGTGCAGTGGTGCCTGGACGAGTTGCTGCTGTCCAGATTAACTCCCTTTAATAAAATCTAAATTAAATTTAATGATTTTTTTCAAACCATCAAGTTCCTTAGCATTAATTAATGCTCATATTGTCTGTCTTTGAATGGGAATATGGGATAACCCATCTTGGAGAAAAGGCTCTGGATAGGAAATAAGTAGAATTAAAATTTTACCCGTTTAAAACTCTGTATCTACACAGCTTTTAAAATAGTTCAAAGAGATGTGCTTAAAACTTCAGTTGAAAACCAATTCTGTTTTCTCATACAGGCAAAATTCTGGAGTAAGGGCATAATGAAGAGAGAAGACACCTTGGTGCACTCTCCCATTTTGCCACTGTTCAGTCCCTGCACCCTGTGGAAGATTACAAGCCTCAATGGATGTGATCTCCACCAAGTCTCAATGGTAAGTGTTTTCCATAAGCTTATTTCTTTAACCACTAATACTGTCAGCATTCACCAAACTGTACCCAGGTAAAAACAAAATACACTTAAAAATATTTGATTAGAGGAAGCACAGCACAAGGTTAAAATGTTTCAGGCTGCATGCAATTCAGTTAAAAGAGAAGCAGAGATAGAGTTTCTTGTGAATTTTGTTAATTGGCACACACTCCTCTGGACAAGGCAAGGATCCTTCTCCTGCCAAGTCCCTTAGAAAAACCTGTGAACTGGAGCTGGAAACCTGTGGTGTTGGTCCTCCAGCCACACTCCCAACCACTGACCTCGGATTTTCATATTACTAAAACTGGCAGGAAGAATGACTGGGACATTGGTAGGCTGCCAGAAGCCTCCTAAGTGTGAACTTTAAGCACAAAGATGTCCTTAATTAACTAGAAAAGAGCTAGGAATTGGGAAAAGAAGCCAAAAATGAGACACACCCTAAATGCCATTCCCAGATGGAATAAGAATATCCAGCCTGAGACATCTCTGATCTTAGTCACACATGGGATCATGGCAGCTTAAAACTGAAATCTATCTGTATTTTCTGCAGCTGATTAGAGCAGATATAAATAATGAGTGTGAGAAACAGCTTGACCTGATATCAGCCTGCTGATATCATTGTGTGACACTGCCTGTACTTCACTCCTCATCCTGGGAAAGTACCCCTGAACTTTGTGGCTTCATATGAAGTTTGCAAGATCAATTGAAACACAGGACCTGGGTACCTCATCAGACATTCACCTGCTGCGATGTGTGCAGCACACTATGGCAGGCACTGGCCTGGGTGGCCTGGAAGACCTAACCAAGAAGTCCAAGTCCCATTAATGCCACACGAGCAAAAGGCAAAAGGCCATTTTGAGGTTACTAAGACACTGAAAATGCATTTTAACTGTGGATTTGTTAGGTTTTTCTCATAGTTAGGAATTGGTGGCAATTGCTCTCAGTTATCCATCCAAATCCTGTGAATGATGGGCTGTGGTTTGTTTCCCCTTGGCTGTGGTTACTGTGTCAGCAAGGAGAAAGAGCAGGCATGGATGGAAAACATTTGATAAGGCACAGAGTGACCTTTGCTGCTCTACCGACCCAAAGGTGCAGAGAAAAAACACGGGCAGGGTGAGTGGGGACGGAGCTGAGCACAGGACACGGAGAGAAAGCAAAGAAGTGTTACCTGCTGCATCCTGCACTAAGGGAACGTCACTTTTTACTGGAGGTGGAGTGGCAACGATGGGCGCAAACCCAGCGGTGCTGGCGGCAGGCATGACAATGCCTCTGCTGGCTCCCAGGGTGGCACTGAGCAACGAGTATGAGAGACAAGATGGAGAGAAGAGATAGGGGAGGCTGGGAAGGGGAGACCTAAGCAGGGCTTGTGAGAAAGATGGAGGCAGAGATGGTGGTGGAGGTTGTGGTGCAGTGTGGGTTGCATCATCGGCAGCAGCAGTAGCAGTAGAAGGAACCAGGCAGCCTGGAGAATGTGGAGAGAAAAAAAAAGGAGAAAAAAAAAGGAAAAAAAAAAAGAAAAGAAAAAACAATAAAACAAAACCAAACCAAAAAGAAAAAAAAACCATACACACACACAAAAATAAAAAACAAAACAAGAAACAAAAGAACTGAAATGAGAACCCAAGAGCAGAAGCAATATGATGAAAATGGAAAATACATTCACAAATGTATGGAACAGAACTGTAACAGAGAAGAAACAGAAGGTGAGGAATTGACAGCACCAGGAAGAGGAGAGTTGTCTCTGCAGGAGGTAAGGTGGCTTTATGATATGGGGGAAGAGACACAGGCTTTCAGGCAGGAATTCTGGATTTATTTGGTCATTTGGTCATTCTGGTCCTTGTTCATCTATAGGGTTGCTGCCTGCTTCAGCTAACAGCTGTAAGGGTGCTCCAGCACTTGGGGTGGGTGGAGCTGCTCCCTACCTGGAGAGCAGTGGGGGGCATTTCCTAGCACTTGTGCCACTGCTGACACAGGAGAGTGTGCCAGGAACCACTGCCCCACCAGAACCCTCTGGAGGTGCCATAATGTCGTGGGGCCAGTGCCAGGAGCCAGCAGTGCTCCTACAACGTGACTGTGCTGTGATGGCCTTTATCTGGGCTGGGAAAGAAAACCAGGAAAATGTGTATGGAATTAAAGCAAACTGAGGCAGCCTATGCAGAATATCCCACTTAACCCTGGAAAGGACAGCTGAGAGATCCCTGCTCATCACTGTGTGACGGCAGAATTCCTACCAGGTATCTGACTCCTGACAAGCTGACCCTGTAACACAGGGCAGGGGGAGATGGCTCTGCACAATCCTGGCAAACAGGGCAGGAACTTCCCAAAAGAGGGGATGAAGGGCGTCTGCTCCGTGCAACTGCACCAAGTGGAACAAGAGCTTTTGGGTGAGGAAGGGAGCTCAGTGAACTGTGTTTAGATGCTGCTTTCTGATGTGATAGGTTTCATCCCCTGTGTATGTCATATCTGCTGTCGTACTTCACCACTACAGTAAAGTGCCTGACTTTGGAAGCTGCTTGAGGAAATACAAAGAGGTACCAGAGGAAATGCCAAGTACAGGAGGGGCCCACAGCTCTTTTTTTTCTTTTTTTTTTTTTTTTTAAATAATCAGCTATTAAAATAGACCCAGCCCCAAGACCCAGGATAAAAACCTATCTTCATGGGAGGAAAAAAGTATGCTGCTAGTTCCTGGATGCTCGAGGTGTGCATTTTGATGGACCTCTTCTCTCAGGTGCTGGAGAGAGTTGGGTTAGTGTGAGGCACTACTGAAGTTGGCAGAGTGTGTATTTCAAGGTGCAACTGTCCCTTGGCCTCTTTTTATGAGTTTATCTCCCAGGAGAGCAGGCAACTGCTGATTCATTTCACACACACCCTTCTCCCTTACCTGCTGATGTACTTTCATTGCCCACTGGAGTGCTGGAGCAGCTGCGGTCCATATTGGAAGATTCAGAGGAGATGCCCCCAGGGCTACAGCCAGTGTAATCCATGTACTCTTCTGTTTCAGTGTCCATCATGCTTGGGGGTCCCTGAAAGGAAGCTGGGGTTCCTGATGAGGCTGGGCTGGGTGCCATGCTGCCAACCTGGGGGAGATTTTCATTTCTTGGAGTGTGGCCAATAACCTGCAGCAGGAAAACAAGACGGGGACTTTTATACCAAAAGCAAGATATCAGGACCAAAACCATCTGTCTGCACATTTATCTCCCTCTGCCATAGTTCATGAGGGATAGCTGGCACATGTTTGTGAGTGGAACCCATGCACTGGGGCCAGGAGCATGAATCCTCCTGCACTAGGGGCTCAGAGCATTAAACCTGGCACATGCATCCCGGTATGTGAATTGTGCTGCACTCGGGAGCTGGGAGTGTTAATCTTGGCACCAGCATCCTGGTGTGTGGATTCTGAGGCGTTCACAAAGAGGAGGTGTTAATGTTGGCATTGCCCCCTCACTGTGTAGGTCCTGCTGCAGTCAGATGCTGGAACCATGCCTGAGTCATGTCAGTGCCAACACTGCATGTGGATCTACAGCTTCAACACAAGGAGTTACCTGAGTAGGAACACGATCAAAGTTCTTCCCCAGCATCCTTCTCATGTGCTTCCTGGCATGGGATGTCATTTGGTGCTTGAGCAGGAAGGAGAACTGGCAGCCCTCTCGGATGCAGTGGAAGTGGCTGTTCACCTGGTTGTATTTGCAGCCTGCAGACACAAAACCATTTAATGTTACACACGAAGGTACTGAGAGGGAGCAGGACCAAAGGGGAGATGATTGGACAGGACAGGGCTGCTGTCCATGTGGATTTCTGATGGACTGAACATCATCAGTGGTCATGAGTTATTGAGGAACAGTCTTGAATGAAAAAAACCCAAACCCACAATCTACTGCCTGCTGAGCAACTGCAAGAGAGGATTACAGTGTACAGAGATCCAAGACGTAAGCCTGAGCCTAGTCCCATCCCTCTTAGTGCCATTATGAAGGAAGGAACATTGCCATTACGTCTAGAAGTGCCTAATGCTCTCCAGTCCGAGCTAGTGCCTTTTCTTTTACAACAAGAACAAATCCAGGACATTTAGCTGTATTATAGAAGCTACAATCAAAATACACGCTCATAATGAGATTAGAAATGAAAAGTTCTTTTTCTTTTTTTCCCCCCCTTTAACTGTGCTCTCACAAAAGCAGTCTCATAGCAGCTCTAGCTCTGGACAGTGTGTGCTCTGGTCAGACAGGAATGAGCCAGGAAGTGTTTGCTGCCACTCCAAAGCTGTTGGAGTGGGCAGCTACTGAACAACAAGCAGTTCTTATGGGTTCTGGCATCCAGCACTTCACATGTTCTGCTCCATGTGTGCCAGGTGTGCACAGACCATTAATGGACAGACCCAAACAGCCACAGAGCTGATAAACAATGGCTTGTCATAGTTCAAACACAGCTGCAGCAGTGATCAGGATCTGCTGTTCTCCATCCTCCCTTGGCCATACCCTCAGATACACAGAGGTAGAGACCTACAGACAGGCTCACTTTTACTTATCTATCTACATCCATCCATCTTTACTTATATATGTACATTTCACCTCTCTCTCCCCAGTCAAACACACTTATATAACACAACATAAACCCCAGGGATGTACACAGATGTAGAAATGAATCTACATGTTGGTAAAACCATACACACCTACACCATCCCACCACGCTGCCTCTACCTCTGCAGGCAAATGCAGGGTGCTGGCTAAAAGCGTGTGCACTGCAGAGCAGGGCCAGCCTCCAGGCAAATGTACATACTCTGCATGCATGTACCCCACCCCTCCCAAACGCTGCTGACACATGCAAAGGCTGCAGCTGCCTCGCTGCCGAACAGCTCCTGACTCACCCAGCTCATGTGGAGCTGACAGCCAGCGTTTCATCTGGAGGCCAAAAGTGTGTTTGTTTGGGTCCCACTTTCCCCACCCTGCCCACCCTCCCCATCCCCGTGCTCCGGGACCGGGAACAAAGAGTGCTGCAGGACTGGAACACGACCACAAAGGGCAGGTGAGGGCTCGCCTGTTGCCAGGACACCCCCGTGGGCTGGTGTCACATATCACTGTCCTGCTTTGTCCAGCCCCTGCTACCACCAGAGGGTGAGTAAATAACAGCAACTGCTGAATCTACTGCCAGGTGTAAATAGGAGCTAGGTAGGTACTGGCTGTGGTGTGTTGACACTCATTACCTTGGTTACCACAAACAAACTTCCATTTGGGTACAAATTCTTGATCTATTCAAAGCTCAAAAGTTTTGCTCTGGCTACTGTGGCTATTTCTGTGGCTATTTTTCTGTAGTGGGAAGGAACAGCACCCAGAGGTGTTGTTCTGAACCTTGTTTGGTTCCAGCCTTTGCTCCAAACAGGAGTGATAGGGAACACTGGGCCTAATTTGCCATTTGACTTTCAATATGCTGCACTAGCACTGGTTAAGAAAAAAAAATCCTCCTAAGAGCACCCTTAAATTTCACCCAACACAAGCAGTAGGTTTAAAAGACTACAAAGTATAAAAACAAACAAGCACCAAAAAAAAAAGAGGCTTTGACAATTAGATGAAAAGATGAAAAAAGGAGGAAGCTGTATGCCCAGACAAATTCATATACACAATTCTCTATAGTACAGTTTCTATTCATTTACCTTGGGTCTATTTGTGAAAACATGCTTCAACCAGACAGACCAGGCACTGCTTTATGTTTTGTTGCCTTTCTCGTTTAGTGATTTAATGACCAAATACTTCTTAAGCATACCTTGCAGGTTCTAACTTATGGCATTCTTGGCCTGGACATGGGACACACCACATGAGAAACAGAACAAAACTCACCTAGTCTGCCACATTCTTCCCGCTTGGTAAAATACTTGAAGCCATTGGCTGCCCTTCTCTCTGCCTTCTCATGTTTTTTCACATGCCAGGGCAGCTTGGTGGTGATGTTAGTCACAAAGTAGCAGCCAGGACGCAGACAGTGGTAATGCCCTCGCATCCGGAATTCACAGTGCTGGAGGAGAACACACGGGCATGGTGCTTTAGGCACGGCTAAAACAGATGCACTCTCAACTGCCTGCCACTAATGGTGTCCCTTCTGAGGTGTCAGAGGGGCCTGCACTGACACTCCAGATCCCTTTTAATCTTCTACAACCTGCCATGCACCTTGTTCCCTCTCGAGTCTTTTTACATTGCTGTCGTGTACTCTGTAATACCCTATTCTGTGCTGAAATATCCCTGACTTTACTCATGGCTTTCCCTGGACTCATCACAGATTCACCACAAATTTTTATTCTATTTCATTTTGTGTCTTCTCAGATTATTCTCATTCCCTTGTCCACTCACCCGAGTCCAAGAAACACAAAAGCATCAATGATTTCCCATTTGATAGAAACCAGTGTTTCTCCAGACCACGTAATTATGATTTCCATGGTTCTGTAGTAATGCCAAGAAAACTACACACAGCCTCACTTCTTGCTGGGGAGTCAGTCTACCTGATCCTTTATCTCCTTCACCCCTGTCCTGCCAGAACACTGCTCTGGAATGGCTCTTACCTGGTTGGGACAGAGACACTGCAGGGAGTAGTAAGCAAACTGGTCTCGCACATTCACCAGATTATTGTTGGGGTTGATGTGGTCCAGGCAGTGGGATTCTGCTTTGCCAGAGGTTTTGCACACATACTTGCAGTTCCCAAAGAGACAGTGGAAGTGGAATTTGTTGGCATACTTGCAGTCTGTTGCCAAGCAGGGATCACTGGAATACATCCAAAACCCAATCATCACCTTCACTCATTTCACACATTTGTTTCTTTGCCAAGATTTAATTCAAGGGGAGCCCAAACTGAAGCCTCTGTTCCAAACATGGCCCACTGATTTCCCATAGCCACCTTCCTCTTCAGGGAAATTGAAGCTGGCAACATTAGTGCAATTCCACTCAGCTACTGCACTGTCTTGATTAGGATTATCAGAAGACAGCAATGCATGGTGGGTCATGTAGTCTTTGAGGGCCACTTTTCCAATTTAAAGTTCAAAGGGAACACAACTCTTGGGCGTGGCCACTGCAGGATGCCAGGGATTCCCCTGATCTGACAAAACCAGCACTGCCCCTCTCATCAGCTAAATGGGTTTGGTACCTTCTGCTCCCCAGTCAGCCCAAGGATTTCTGGCCCAAAGGCACTGCAAAGATACCTGTATTTCTGCACAGCTCTTGCAAGGGATAAAACAGGGATCAGTGACAGATCACCAAGTTTATTTATCTTCTAAACTCATGCCTAAAAGTGCTCTCAGATGCACCCACAGGAAATCGTAAAAGTATTTCCTAGACTTTACAGAACTGAATTTTCTGTGAGATCCAGCCCAGAGTCTTTTCTGGACAGGTTTCTCAGTGGGTGAACAGAAGTGCAGTATTGCAGCTCCAAGGAGAGGTACAGAGGGGACTGCAAGGCTGGGGAGGATAGAAGGAGGCAAACAGCAGCAAAAACTTACTTCTCCTGAAACTGGAGAAATCCAGGTTTGACCTGAGGCTTGGCATTCTCCAGGGAAGTCGTTGCCAGGGGTGAAGCTGCCAGGTTAGGCACTGTCGCTGGGATCTGAGGCATCTGGGGTATGGTTGAAGCCAGCTGCTTCCAAGCAAGTAGTGTGGGAGCAGAGGGAAGAGCAGCTGGATTTGGAGTGGGCACGTCAAGGGCAGGAGCACTGGCCATGGTGGCAGAAGCAGCAGATGGTGACGAAGGGGCCAGTGAAGCCTTATTCTCAGTAGCAGTTGAGAAGGGAGACTCGGAGTTGCTTTTCACAGTTCCACCTTCAGTTCGGAAGTGAAAACTGCAAAACATGATACTAAATCAGACATAAATTCTTCACAGTTTCATGTAATTTGATTAAACATCAACAAGAATGTGGCAGGAGCCTGTAAACAAATTAGAGAAACCCCAGAATCATGGCAGTCACTGAGATCAGCTGTGGGGCAGCTTCCCAGGGCTGTTGGCAGGAGCCAGTGATTACCTGCAGTCAACCAGAGGGAACCATCCAACAGGAGAGACCAACTGTGCTAGCAGATCTGTCTTAAAATTTGCAACATCTCCTTCCCTATAACCTCTTCAGGCTCAGGTATGTGAATGGCCACTGAAGGCCTTGTTCATTCTTTATTTGGATATTCCATTCCCTTTAAAAGGAACCTGGGGTGGCCTTGAAGCATAGTGTGTATTGCAGAGCTTTCTCAAGTTCCCAGGCCTCCTGCCCTCCTGCTTACTTGGCGTGCTTGATGGCTCCATCCAGGGTGCTGAAGAGGGCTCCACATTCCTCCACCACACAGTGGAAATGCACCTTGTGGAGAAAGTCACACTGGGCATCGCAGAAATCCTTGGTGCCAAACCTGGCCAAAACAGACAAGCAGACATCTTAGGGAGGGCTCCAGACTTTTTTTTTCCTGTGTTTTTCAACTCTGTTCGCATTCCTACAAACAACAGTCATTCCAGGGAACCTAGATCCAGAAACCACCCACCCCCTGTCCTGGATAGGAGAGTCTCTCCCAGATGGGAGAGATGAAGCATCATCTAAGCAGCAATTACAGCCTGTTCTGCAGAAATACTGCACAGCACCATCCCTGATGTACAGAACAAAAACCCTGCCTTGCACACCCCAGAGCAAAAGCCACCGCATTACCCAAGAAATGTCTCATGTTATCTTGGAGCAAATGGCCAGCTCAGCGTGGTGTCACTGCTCACCCACTGCTGAGATTCTCTGGACTTAACAAGCGCAGTACAAATACATGTGATTTCAGGAAACTCCAGAATCACAGGGAATCAAGAAAACAAGTAAGAAACACTGGCAGGAAGGATTTGAAACTTAACAAGGGAATCTTGCATAATTAAGGTACAACAAACTACAGTTGCTCTGATGAGCAGGAAAGCAAGAAACAAACAGCAGCCTGTACAGTCCCAGGAGGGACCTCTCACCAATGGGAGGGTAAAGGAAAGAGAAAAAACTTGTACTGGAGAAGGAAGGTCTGTGGATATACAACATGTGTTGTCAGTTATGGCTTGCAGGGAGAAGAGGAAGGAAAGTAATTGTGGGGTAAGAGAGAAGAAACTATGTTATTGCAAACTGATGGGGCTGTTTTATCAGAGACAAGAAGTGTTGAACCTAGAAAGGCCTCCCACAAAAAGGGAGGTGATGAATCAAAAATGGCTGCATTATAAAATTTGCTATGGATGAGAAAATTAAAGACAAAGCAGAGAATTTGGGATGTAGTGAAGACCTTCTATAAGGGCAGATAAATGGACTCATTTGAAAAATATAAAAATGCACAAATCAGTCAGTCTGGATGATGTATGTCCCGAAGTGCAATGGAAATTAACTCCCAAACTGATTACATTACCATTTGCTGGTTTTTAAGCCATAGGGAAGTGGGAGGTACTACATAAGTGAAAAAAAAAAGAAATTAAACAGTCAAGGTACTGGTTCTTTGAGGGGAAAAAAAAGACAAGTCATCTTTTGCAATTATCATACCTCTGGCCTTAACTTCTCCTTTCAGTAAAGTAATGGAACAAATATTAAGAGGGAGGAGAAAATCATTAAACATCTAGAGGATAAAGGAACCATGAGCAATAAACAGCATCAGGATTATAAAGAATAAATCTTGCCAGACAAATTTAATTGCTTTTTTTGATAGAATTACAAAATTAGTGGATGAAGGGATGCAATATATTTGGATTTTAGTAAAGCATTTGATTCGGTCTCGCATATGCTTAGAATTAATTCCAATTGGCCTGGATGTAATGCCACCTCATGGCTTTAAACTGGCTGAGGGACCATAAACAAAGGCTGATGACAACCAGCACCACACTGAGCTGGGAGGAGGAGGCATGGTGTGAGTGCTGAGAGGAGGACTTGGGTTAGCCTGAGTTTATTTAACATCTTAATTAGTAATCTAGGAGTAAACAGCATGTTTATGAAATTCACAAAGATACTAAACTGGGAGGAGGTGGCAATACCAGTGCAAGAGGAGAAAAAAAGCACAGAGGGGTTTGGCAAGACAAGGGAGAAGGCTCAGAACAGGAGAATCATGTTTGGAAACAGACAAGTACTCCTGGGTGTGGGTGACTTACTAAACAACATTAAAAGCTATTCTGTATCACAGAGAATAATAAACATGGTACCTTGCATTACTCTCTGTAGATACAAACAAATTGAGAGCTGCCTGTTAGGGGGCAGGAAGTTTGCTCTGTCGGGAGGGGGGAATTCTGCACCATCCAGGGAACAACACGAAAGAAACAGGACCCACAGGCAGAAGGGACTAACCCAGAGTCAGATCAAAGGAAGTAAGTAAGCCTGGTTAAATGGAATGCTGAAAGTTTGGACTGTCTGAAGGGGCTGAACTCCAGCTGCAGAGAGGGATGATCTGCTGTGGTTCAAGGGGATTTAAACAGAGCTGCAACAAAACTACAAAAAGTGGAATTCAGGCCACAAACCATGGAAAAGGTTGTGACATTGACACTTACTAGGTGGTAGAATAATGCTCCCAGAGACAAGAAAATACCCGCACTGCCTGGCAGAATTACAACCAGACCGGACAAAATGCAAATGGACTGCAGGGAAGGATCTCACACCAGCCAGGGGCTGATGCACTAGAAGATTTTCTAGTCTTCTTCATTAAAGCCTGTGATTTACAAAGTATGCACTGGCATTTGTAGGTGATTCTCTGTGTCAGAGCACAAACCTATGTGTCTGCCTGGGTGTATCTGTGTGTGCTCAAAGCACGTGTCTGTCTGGGCATGTGTGTGCATGTGTCTGCACGTGGATGAGCTCTGTACCTGCTCCATTTTCTTTTTGAGTGTCCTTTCCTACAACAAAAGCAGCAGAAAACATCCCAGCTCCCATACCCCTTTCCTCATTCCCGTGCCTCTACATCCCCAAAACTTGTTTTGTTTCAGTTGAAACACCACAGGAAGCATGTCAAGGCTCCAGTGACCTGTGTGTAGTAACCGGCCATGGTCTTTCTTACCAGCCATTAACACCTAGTGCAGGTGGGTACGACCAAGGGCTAAATGTGCTCCAGGTGACCAGTGTCTGACAGAATTAGGCCTTTACAATCAACAAAACACTGTGTTCAGGGTGAGCCATGAGTCAGACACTTTGCAAAGGAAGCACTTTTCCTCTATTCCCACTTCCATGCTCTCCTTACCGGCGCAGGTACATCTTCCATGGCTCAGAGAGCTTCTCCTGGACAAGTGCCTTCACTGCCTTGCCCAAGTACTGGCTTGGCTCCCCAGCCCCAGCCTGGCTGCCTTCGCCTTCTGTCTTAATGTTCAGCAGGTTGCCAAGGCTGGCACTGGTCTTGGACATCTGAAACAAGAACACAGAAACTGCATGAAGCCCAGCACAGAGAGACAGACACGGCCACCCTCAGAACTGTCCCACGGAGCGCAGTGTCTCTCAAGAGATGCCAGTGAAGAGAGACGTCTCCTGTTTGACTATGGAAAAGGTGTGTGGGTTTCAACAGGAATAGCCCTGTGTAGCTCCCACAAACTGGCAAAATCTAGGTTATTCAGTCATCTTATCCCAGCCACAAGGATGTCTCCTTTAAAGTGACTGAAGTGTGAGAGTAGAAGGATGAAAATCTCATTCAAGTGGGGAAAAATTCTGTCTCAAGTTCCTGGAAAATTCTTATTAACTTCAATAATAAAATCATGTCACTTTTCTGTGCTAAATGGACACATCCTCCACGAAGCAGGACTTGGACTCAATCTGCATTGCATGAAAGGCTTCAAACAGAATCTACACAGAGAAGGTTTAGAGGTCCAGCTGTATGATGTGCAGGACAGAAAAATGAAGTTACTCAAGCCTGCCTAGAGAGAAAATTTTCTTTCAGAATAAATGCATGATTTCCCAGACTCTGTTGTGCTCTCAATTACCTCCAGTAACAACAGCAAATTTCACAGCATGAATAAAATGCAGGATTGGGCCAAGAACTTGCGCAGGAAACTCCACCCACTTGAGGGTCTAGAAGCCCTTTATAAATATCAGTTAATTAAGCCTGACAGCCCCCTAAATAAACTGCAATAGGCTACAGGAATCCTGGTTATTTGAGGCTCTCTTAATGCCCCCTGAAGGTAAAGCCCCTGCTGCTGTGTGGAGACTGCAACTCTTTATGGCTGGAGTCAGAAATTCAGGTCATGTGTTTCCACTGGTAATTCTACTTCTGTAAAGGGCTGTTTTTCCTAGAAAAACAATGAAGGATTCCCCCATGGACAGAAATTGTGTGCAGCAAGAGGAAGAAGTGTGATGTCTTCCTGAGCAGACTGAGCTTGACTCTGCAATCTTGAGTCTTGGAATTTGTTCCATCAATCACACACACAGTGGGTTCTGCTCCTTGCTGTTTTATCTCATTGGTTAATCCCAGTCTTTTAACCTGACTCCTAGTTTGCACCTGTGCTACATTTGCTTTGCACAACTTAAAGAACCTTATGGCAGGCTGCACACAAAGAAACGCTTTTTTCTAAACACATACTTAAATCACATATTATCCTGGAGATTTTCAAGTGAAGTCTCCATTGAAAGAGAATTTCCCTGATCTGGGACCTTCAGAATGACCCATGACCCCAGAGAGCAGAGTAACTAAATTCATTTGCTCACTAAAGAAAGACCTGCATATTTGGAAACTAAAGGGACAATACAAAGGAACAAATCAGAAGTTAAGTTTAAAGGGGAAAATCAAAACCCCAGTGTAACAGAGAGCCAATGGAGGAGAAAAGTGACATAAGGATAAACACAGAAATTAAACACAGAGAAAAACAGTGATAAGAAAGAAAGGAGGTGGGAGATTAAAAGGCAAAGTCACTTTGCCCTCTCTTGAGGCCTCGATGCATGTAACACCCGGAGCCAAGGGGATGGCAATAGTTATGCCTATAAAACCTATCACATAGCAGAATATTAAAGCATGGCTCAAAGGGTGCTCTGATCTCTACTGCAGTTGTATACAGCCGCAAAATTAATCTTGGTACAGTAGAATTTATCATGTGAAAGAGAAATATACATTTGAGATGATGTATAATTTAACAAAAAAGTAAGGGAAAAGAAGCTGTGCATTATCTAAAATAAGTATTCTAGAGCACTGTAAAGGGGACTCTGTTAGATACCATTACTCACACCAGAAAGACAGAAATTGATGATTTCGGTTCAAAACTTCTAGTTTTTTTCTTGTCTTTCATAAAAACAGATTATTCTCTCCCTCCCCAAATGAAGGAAAATGTTTTTAAATAAGTAAACGAAATTAGTAACTATAAAAGAAAAGTGAGAGAGAAGTTGCCAGGTTCTGAAAACAAAAACAAAACAAAAAACATCCCCCAAAACAGACAAGCAAACCAACCAACCAACCAACCAACCCAAGAAAAGAAAAGAAAAGAAAAGAAAAGAAAAGAAAAGAAAAGAAAAGAAAAGAAAAGAAAAGAAAAGAAAAGAGAAAAAAGAAACCTTTTGGAGCCTCTGTCGAGAAAGGATGGGAAAAAAAAGGTGTCAGAGGCGGCAATATATTTCTTCAGCCAGTTCATTAAATTAATTCGTAAGCAGTGGCTCTGAAATTATATCCGATGAAAAATGGCCTCAAAATTTAAATGGTACAAACTCATCTTATTAGAGGCAAAACATTAAAAAACAAACACATCTCTTCCCCCCCTTCCCCGCTATCGCAGCTTTAATTTCTCTTGGTGGGGGGAATGAAAGGCGTTTGATGGATGGCTCTTACCTTATTCATAAGCGAGGATAAAAGAGATGAATTTGCCGAGACTGTGTGGCCATTTGATTCATTACTGAAACACACAAACCAACAGGGTTTAGTTAAGATGTGCACAGGGACTGTGAGCACTGAGATTAATCCTTCTCCCTTCAAGCTGCCTCACTCCTCACCTACTACATCCAGAGGAAAAGAATGATGCCAACCCTCCCTTGGGCAGGCCAAACTTGCTTACTGGTGCTAGCCAAGAGGGACAGAAAGAGGGTCCCAGGTCTGCAGAATTTAGTTCTTTCAACTACTAAATGGCCTGGACCTCTTCCCCCAGTGTCCACTCCATCACACTTCACTTGTTAACTCATGACCTCCCCCAGGTTTTACCCTTTCATCCCGTTAGAACTTTCAGAAATATCACAAAAATACCACAGAAGCAGGGGGGATGCTAGTGAAGGCTCATACTGCCAGGGACAGGGCTCCCCTGGGCAGTAAGGAAGACAAGGCACACTCCTGCACTGAAAGGCAGCCTTAGGATCTCTGCAGTTGCTCCAAGTGCTGGACTCCCCAAGGGATGCTTGTTTAAATAAGGTATGGACAGGAATGGATACAAAGGGAGCTCACTTATCCCCAGGATCAGCTCCTCTGCACTTTTTCCACACAGCACAATCCCCAAACACTCCTGTTCTCAGCAGAGATGCTGGGCAAGTGGGACACATGCTTTGAGATAGGTGCATTCACATCTGCACAACCATCACCATAACTGTAGAGCAGCCTATGCCAGATCCTTTTGTGTGCCCAGATTCGCTGGAATGTGCTTCCCTTAGCCCTGACTCAACGGACTACAGCAGTGCAAATACTGCTGCTAAGAGTGTGCTGAGGTGTGGCACTGGGGCAGTTTCAATCAGCAACTGATGACAAGAGGACTAAGTGAAAACAGCTTTGCCAGTGGCTCCATTTTCAGAAGGGAGCACAAGAAGTGAAGCTCTTGTTGAAGAATCAGTAGGTGCCTGTGAGCCCAAAAAACCATCTGGAGAACATACACTTAATGGGGAGCAGAGTGAGCCTGCCTGCCTCCAGTTTTGGGGTGTCTAACTCAACCACTGTGAAGCTGCCTTTCACCAGCATGCTGTGTCGTCTTGAATTACAGGTATGGAAACTTCCCAAAGCCTGATGCTGGAGGTGTTGAGCATGCCTCCCTGCCCACATCTCTCACCCATGGTCCTTGACACTCAGGTCCAAGCTGTGCTCCTGCAAGAGGTCCTGACTGGTGGCAGATGACGGTCCCATGGCCTCCGCAGGTTCCTGCTTCACCTGGACTGGATTGAACCGTCCGGGAGGTGCTGGTTGTCCATTCCCTGCTCAAGAAATACAGTGAAATTAAGTGCAAAAAATACATTAAAAGCATGGCCCTAAAATGAGGTTGCAACGGCAAATAAGTAAGTTAAATCATGGGCATCAGTGCCTAAGTGGAAAAAGCAAAGAAAAAGTGTTGGGGGGAGGGAAGTACTGGGATTGCTGGTCAGCGTTTATTGCCAAGTTGACATGATGGGTTCTGACGTCCACTCCAGCGTGGAAATTCTTCAAGTGATAATTATTGCAAAATTATGTCAAAGTTGTCCAGGCTATGGGCCCTTTAAAAGAGAAGGGCGGAAGGAGCGTGGGGGAGACCTGATTCTCTGCACAAACTGTCATAACTAATTTGCGGGGCTGCCTCTTAAGCGTTTATTAAAGACTCTGTTAATGCTGAGGCAATGTGGCAGCTTTCGACTGCTAGTCAAGCCCCCTTCCTCGTCCCCAATCCCAGCGTTGCCGTAGCGACAGCGCCGGCCCGACACTGCGCCTGCCCAGCAGCAGCATCTGCCCCGCCGGGACGATCGGAGGTGACAGCGCCGGGGCTGCTCCGGACTGCGCGACCTCCTCCTGCCGCCGCCCTCCCGGGCCCCGAGACAACGGGGAACGCTGCTGTTCGCGGAGGAGGCCTAGTGCCGAGCCCCCGAATGAAGAATTCAAATCAAAGGAGGAGAGGACAAGGGGAGGGGGAAGGAGGGAAGAAGGAGAACAAATTGAAGAAAAAAAATTAGGAAAAAACAGCAATGAAAAAAGGAGGGGGAAAAAGTTGCTGACAGAAACATGTCTGCAGAGCTTTTTTTCCACAATCCCCAAGTGACTAAAATATTAATTTACCCTCCGGCAGTACAGCTGACGGCGAGCTGCTTCTCAGACTGCAAGTGGCATTTTATTAAAAAATAAAGGAAAATAGTTCCCTCAATGACCTTTCTCTGCTTTAGGAAACAATTTTTCAAAGAATAATCTTAAAAGTATGTGAAGGATCCCCTCCCTCTTTAATCAGATCACTTCCTTCCACTCCCCCGTTTGCTCTGGGGGAGACGGGGCCATCAAGAGCGCTCCCAGCGCCGGCGTCCCACAGCCCGGGAAGGAGCCCGGGACAGCCCAGGGCCGCAGGGAGCTGCCAGCCACAGCCTCCCCTGCACGGCCCCTCGCTGCCCACCACGAGCTGAGCCTGTTCAGCAGCCGGGGCAGGTTCCCTGCACTCTCACGGGAGCCCCACATCCATCTGTCAGGGCTGGGATGGAGTTACGACCTGCCCCAGGTCTGGGTGGCAGCAGGGAGAGCTCTGGGCTGCCCCAGGGGAATTCCCCTTCCCATCTTTTACCCCTCAGGTAGCGCAGGGAGAGGGGAGCACAGCTTGCAACAACTGACCGAAAAGAAGGTCCCTTCTGTGGACCGTACCAACACTATCCCCAAACCCACAGCTGGGACAACAAAGCTGAAACACAGAACAGCCCCCCAGATCAGGGAAACAACTGGTCATGTGCGACAGGACCATCAACACTGGGCCCAGCTAAAGCTTGACACAGTCTCAGTAGAGCCTGCAAGTACTGGCTGAGGTACTTTTTCTTTATTTCTATTTTCAATGCAGTGCCTCTCTCTTTTCAGCCTATAGCCAATTGCACATGGCAACACTTCAGCTCTGGCAAGAGCCTACTCCCTTCATGGGTAAAGATGTTTCTTGCCTCTCTTCTGGCTATGTAGGCATAGCCAGGCTCCACAGGAAACCTTTCCAAGACTGCCTTCCTCAAGGGTTAATTAGACACAACCAAATTCATTCTCTCATTTATTTTCTTTTTCTACCCCCTCCCCAGCTGCAGTCCCATAGACAACTGGGCAGCTTCTCATTCACTCTCCTCCAAGTCGTCAGGCCCTGCTCTGCCTCCCACCACTATCACAACTGATGAAGTAACTCACCTGCTTCAAGTGCCACAGAGGGCTTGAGTGCAGCTGCTGCCAGCCTGGCCATCATAGGAGAGATTAATCCCTTACTAGCAGAGATCCTTTCCATTATAGAGGCTGCTGGAGCAGGTGAAGAGGTAGCCACTGGCTCACCAGATGCTGAAACTGCCTGGGATGAGGGATCTGTAGGAGCAGATGATGCTGGATTGGTGCTAGAAGAACCAGCAGTCATCAGATTAGCCGAGCTGGCAGGAAGTGGTGTAGAGACCCGGCTGGGGATGATGGGGAAGAAGGATCCAGCTGTTCCAGGAAGTGCTGAGTTAGAGAGTGCCAGGGCCAAGGGTATATTGCTGGGAAGAGCCTGGGAAAGCAGGCCAGAGATCTTTGTGGCTGGTGTCATGCTGTTGGCAGACTTGGTGGCCTGTGAGGAAGCAAGCTCAGCCACAGAGGAGGGTGCAGCTGGGACGATGAGAGAAACGGAAGACTGCTGACTGGTTGGGGAGGCACTCAGGCTGGAGTTCTTGGAGCTCATGGCCGAGAAGTCAATAAGGTCATCGTTGCTGGACTCCTCTTGCTCGTTATCCTTGGAGCCCAGGAGTGAGGCAGGCAGGCCCAGCACCCCTGAGCTCCGGATGTGCCGGCGCTCGTGTTTGCGTTTATGGGAGGTCATCTGGCTGGTGGAGGTGAAGGTGAAACCACAGCCTGCCCTTATGCAGTGGAAGTGGTTGGTGGCCTTGCTGTAGACACAGCCCTCATACTTGCATTCCTCGTACTTGTAGAACTTCTTGAAGCCATCCTTGGCATAGGCATCATCTTTGATGTGGTAGCTCTTGTGCTTCTCAATGTCACACTTGTTCTTGAAGGTGAATGTACACCCGGGTCTCCTGCAAGGGCATCGAGGAGAGGGTGGTTGGCTGTGTAGACAGAGCTGCTGTCTCCTGCCTCTCTCTAGGACAAGGACTGGGGCTGTAATGAGACAGCTGCCCCAGCTGCAGAGGGGCTGAGGGGTTGTCTGTGGGTTAACCTGGGACACCCAGGCAAGCAGATGCGCTGCCATGTAGGAGAGCTGGGAAGCTCACTCCACTGTGGAACTGCCACAGGAACATGGGAACAAAGGCTCCCTTCACTAAAAGTTCCAACAAAACAGCAGGTAAAGGGGACTAAGGTACAAACTGTGCTTTCCTATTCTTCCTGAAAACGTAAGAAATCAATAGAAGAGCACTTGTGTACAGAAGGCTAAGTCTGGCCCCAAAAGGGATGAGCTGGCTGTAGAGAACCCTATCATGGAAGTGCCATTAGCAGTGTATTAATGGCCTACTTCAGTTGCACTCTGAAGAGCACTGTGGTCTCTTTCCCAAATGATTCTAGGCTCTATTTTCTAGTGGGTATCCTCTCCTCAGATCATACTCCTGCCTTCAGAGTGGTCTGTGGCACAATCCTGGAAATCACATCTGCTCTGGTATACAAGTTCTCCCAGGAGCAATACTGAGAAGGTCACAGCAGGGCAAATCAAGTCCCTGTGCATACTCCTGAAATTATGACTTGGCAGAAGGAGGCAAACAGACCACACAGCTCTGAGGCAGGACTCCTCCCCCTCCCTGCTGTCTCACCTGCAATGGAAGTGAGTGGTTTTCTGCCCGTAGAACTGGCATTCCACAGTGCCGCAGTCCTCCGTGGCACGGAATCGCTGGAACCCGTCGTTGATGAGCTGCGTGTTCTTCTTGTGGAAGTTCTCGTGGGTCATCACATCAGAGGTGCTTGTATAGACCTTGTTACAACCCACCTACCCCAGGCCCAAAGAGGAGTCATCAGCACAGCAGTTTAACAGCCTGACATTATTACCAGCAGCAATAAATACATGAGCAGCACACGTACATTTAATAGTTCCATTTGTGTGCTTCTCCTAGGGGTATTAAGTCATCACTTTAATTCCCAATCTAAAGACTGATAGAGCATAGAGCAGTTGCGAAAAAAAAACCAAACCCAAACCAACTCTGGGCATAAAACAGTAAGGAAAAAAGGGAGGACTGGAGGGATAAAACACCAGCTCCAGATAATCGTGCCTGGTTAGGGAAGCAGTTAGTAGGGATCCTGCTCTTAAAGAGAACAGAAAGCTAACTGATGCTGTTGCTTTTTGTTATCTTAGAGTGAAACAGAACAAAGTAGGATTTCATCTATTTGGGGAATACAAAATTGAGTGAGAATAAGTGATTTACTTCTTTAGTCCTTCTGGGAGGTAAGGCATGCTGGTGCAGTATGAGGCCAACCAGTCTTTTGAGCTTGTAATAAACGGTTTTATTCTAGCAAATCTTAAACCCCATGTTCAGCTGGTTTTAGCAAACTGGTGACTTTTTTTTCCCTGTCACTGTTCAAGACTCCCACTTCAATAATTTTAAACTTGTGCAGCGAATGGGAATGCTGTGACGAGGACGGAATGCTGAAAACCTGCTTTCCTCTGGGTAAAGCGGGGCAACTTTGCCATATTGAGTAAAAACCCACTGGAATCTGAAAACGTCCTCAGCCCTGCTGAGGGAGGATTTTTTTTCTTTTCTTCTAGCACAACATGTGCCAATGCCTGCACCATCTCAGAAATGAAGAGAAGGAAAACACCACCCCTTAGTTCAGCCCAGGTTGATTCAAACAGGCAATAACAAAACCCATGACAAATACCCAGAGAAAAAAATAAAAAGGATCTCCAGCTATTTCCAATATAAAAGAGCCTCTCTCTCTCCACACTGACACCTTGAAAAAAGACAGGCCCTGCATGGCATTAAAAAAAAGAATTAAACAAAAGCGTCCTTAGGAATAATTTGCAATGCAGCTCTTGGTGCGAAAGCCTAAAAAAATGTCAGTTTATATAAACAGCTAACTGAATTTTATCCACACCAATTATGGACATAAAGAAAAAAAAAACCCCACGTGATGGATGGCACAAATGCTGCCATTTAAGCAGTATTTTCTTTAATTTGGAGTTTATATTCTGACACCTTTCCTGTAAGACACTGCTTACACGGGCATTACTTTATTGGAAGACAGTGGGCACAGGATGGAATTAGCCATATATAGTTGTGTAAGCGAGGGTCTCTATTTCAACTCGGAGTGACTTAAAGCTGTGAAACACTCCATGTACTCTAAAAAAAAAATCAAACAAATCCCACCCTGCTCAACTGAAGAAACTAAATAATCAATATGGAAGCATAACAGAAAATGTCCTCAAGAGAAAGACACATGAAATTCCCAATTTATCAAATGCTGTAAGCACATGCTTCAACCAGCCCCTATTCAGGACAGAACTTGAGTGCATGCCTAACAGTTAAGTATGTGCTTAAGCCCCATTGACTTCAGAAAGCTTACCTGACTTCAAGTTAAACATATGCTGAAGTCTATCCTAGCAAAGCATTTAAGTATGTGATTAAGGCCTTGTGACTTTAACTGGGGTCTTAAACTGCTGGGACAGGTCAGGAAGTGAGCCTGACTTTTTCAGACCAGAAAATCTGTCACCAAAGGTTGGCTGATCACTCTGCTTGTAACTGCAGCACATGCTCAGGGCAATGGTACTAAAACGAGTACCACTGAACCTGAGGAATGATCAGGGTAAGACCCAAACAGTGTGGTGTGTCCATGTCTAAAACAGTGAAGGCATCACAGTGGCATCTGTGCAGCAGCTTCAGCTCTGGCTACACTGCTGCTGAAGCTTGGATGGCCCTAAAACACAGCTCTCAACCTACACCACACACGAGTGCCACTGGCAAAGGACATGGAGATCCAGGGGTGTTAAGTGCAGATATGTGACATTAAGGTTTAATTACTTTGGAAATTTAATATGGAGGAAATTAACCCAGTGCTGAAGGGCAGATGTGCCACAAGAAAGTCTGGTTTCAAGGGAGGGATAGATCCGATTTGAGCAGAGACAGTGCAGTGGCATTAAGTAAGTCCCTGAGTCTCAGAGAATGGGACTTGCTTGAACAAGTCTAAGACTATGAGAAAACTCTGAGACCTGCTTTGCCTCACTGCATGGACAAGGCTTCTAAAAACTGAGAATGAGGCTTCCCTTTGCCATTCCCAACACCTGGCAGGACAAGTGCAGTGAGCACAGGGCACAGACTTGTCAATGAGGCTCGGGAATCAGAAGCGAGCAAGACGGGCTACAAATGTCCCCCTCTGCCTTAGGACAGCCCCGTGCTCTCTGACAAGGGAACTCGTGAATCCTCCCAGAGGCCCGGAGAGGAGCTGGCCCCCGCCGTGTCCCCGCTGCCCCTACCTGCATGCAGTGGTAGTGAGTGCTCTTCCCGTTCAGGTGGCAGCCGTGGTAGTACACGCTGCAGTCGTCCAGGGGGCTGAAGCGCATGAAGCCATGCTGCAGGGAGTTATCACGTTTCTTGTGCATGTTGTAATGCCGAATCACGTCCTGTTTACTAGTGAATCTCTGCAGAGATACAGAGACAGACAGTGAGACACACATGATGCCAGTGGGTGAGTAATCCTGGGGGCAGGGTGGGTGTCTTTTGTTGTTGTTAATAAACTTATGGGACCAGGAGTTGAAAGCTTGGCAGTAATCACCCCAAGAGAATCAGATTAAAGAGGAATTGTGTGCATGTATCTTCTTGGTAAAAGGAAAGTAAATACACATGAAAAATTCTAGAGTAAACATGACACTGGGGTGATGCCCAGAATCTGCTCTCTGCAGCTTTAAGATTGCAGTTCTTCTATCATAATTTTAGCTGCTACTATCTCAAGAAGTGCTATAGTTAGAAAGCAAACCAGTGAACTGAACAGCCTACAAGCAAGTAAGCCAAGCTTCCAAGTCACTCACTGTAGTGGTTAGCAAGACACTGACTGCCACATTCATGTCGGACTAGAAACTGGGAAAAACCCTTTGCCCTTTTACATTGTCTTCCCACTGTATGACACCATTGTGTCCCCTAAAAGGTAGGATGGATTTATTAGGAAAACAGGGACACAAGATTTTATTCAAGTCACAGAAAAAGATGTTTTTCTACAGAAAAATAGAGCTCAGAGCTAAATCTGTATGAACAGAATATCCTTTTCAATATCTACCTGCTTGAAGCAATGAAGGGGTACCCCATTGTCAGAGCAGGCTAAGTGCCTCTAAAATGAAGCTTTTTATTTCTATTTCCCACAGACATCAATATTTACCACTGAAGGTGAGAAAGTAAATCTGATTTTTTTAAAAAGAAATCAATATCCATTTATTTTGAGCAGTAATTGAAAAGGCCTGTATTCTAATGTTTAACAACTTTTCTAGTCTGCCTCATAGGAAACAAATGATTATCGCTTCCACTCTTTCCTCCTATAATATCAATCCTGATCAATCTCGTTGGTATTGGCACGGGAATATATGGATATAGATTTCAACAGAAACCCCTTGGAGGCTGGAGCTGTGATTTCCCAGGGCGTACATACAGGATTGCTATTGCCAATCATTGTTAATTTGTGCCCACTTATTACAAAGCGTTACTTATTCTAAAATATATCTCAGCCATAAAATAATTTGCATTTTAAAAAGCAGCCTAAATCCTTATTCCCTGCGAGACCAGACAGCTCCTTTGCAAACAGCTTCCAGACTCCTTAGGAAATAATCATGAGGCCAATCATAATAATAGGTTTTTCTGTTTTTCCATCCTTTGCGTTTCTCTCTTTCTGGTGCAGGGATATCTGTGTCACAGTTGGGATAGACTCATCTTGATTACTCGATGCTTGGGCTAGGAGGACCAGTACGTGCATCCTGGAGGGAAACTCTCCTTTGATCAATAGAAACCCACAGCCGAGCCCAGCAGCTCCAGATCAACTTCCTCTGCTGTGGTCAGACTCATCCCCGTGAGACCCTGAGGTCTCCTAGGGCAGGGCTGAAGTTGTGTCTGGCGCACGGCAGAGGCAAACTCTGGGATTCCCACTCAGGCATCATCCCGACCACAGAAATGCCAGTGTCAAACTCCGGGACCCGGGATCAGGGTAAACAAACACAGCACGTGACCCTCTGGCTTGCCGTGCACACGCTGGCAATTCTCCCAGCAATTACAGCATCGCTCCTACCCCCGCGCCTTCCCCACAAATCCCACACCGCTGCTGGTCTTACTGGGTGTTTTGTTGCAGATACTGCTGCTACAAAGTCACTCGGGCAGCAGGAGGGAAAGAGACAGACTAACAGATCAGCATTCCTCAGTTTCAGGCACAGTTTGTAACAGCACAAGTTATGCTCTTGGTGTTTCACTGATATAAATGTGGAGTAGTTCCCACTGACTTGAGCTGATCTGTATTCGGCTCCTTGTTGTAGCGGTCTGAGTTTGGTTCAATGGTATTAGATTGGGTGAAATGGAAGCAAAATAAAGTTCTGTTAAATTCAGAACATATCCTGTCCTCTTTCAGGGCAGCAAAGTGAAAAGGCGTGTGTGTGCCTGTGGGGGGAAGGCACAGGAGGACGCACACTCCCCCCACGTTCGGGGAGCCGTGCTGCTGTTTTGAGCATTGCTGTACCTGGTAGTTGCACTCGGGGTCCAGGCAGTGGTAATGCTCTCTGTACTGGTAGGCGCAGTGTATGTGTCCACAGTGCTGACTGCCAGAGAACCTGCAAACAGGAGAGAGAGAATAAACCACTGCCCTGGCAGCAGTGCCTGTAAGCAAGGTACAAATAAACTCAGTCCTGTTCCTGCTTTCATCTCACATGTTTATGGCATTAAACCCCACCTCCTTTATCCCCTCCAAGGATGGTGACCCTTGCACCTTCCCTTGCTTATTTGTCACTATTTAAAGGCACTTCTTGAGCCGGATCACTCAGGTCCTGTACATCCCTAATCTGTCTTTCCCCTTGAAATTCATCTCCATTATCTAAGTTGTTTACTTGGGGAGGCATAAGGAAGGAGGGTTCCTAGAAGTAAACACCAACAATTCTGAAATAGAGTTTAGATACCACACCAACGAGGTTCAGAAACCTCCCATGACAGAAAGAGACAAATAAATGTTAGACAAATATGGATTCTAAATTTTAAGTATAAGCCCGTCTAGTAGGATATCAGAAAAGCTGCATGCAGCAAAGTCGAAAACTCCTGACATACAGGGTGGCAAAAAAGACCAGAAAGACAGAAATGCCGTGTTATATCTTCATACAAACAGTCAGTACGCAGAATTTACTGACTGACAGACACACCAAGAACTGGCACAAGGGGATGATCCAATAATGGGATAATCAGTGCAATGAACTCCCTCGTGTATATTCTAGAGGACCCTAGAAGAGCTTGAAAGGGAAAAGCAGTGGAGAGAAGGGGACTCAGAGGGGAAACATTCAAAGATAAAGTACCATCTGCTCAAAGGTTCCTCAAAGGTTCCTCACGTCACTTAAGTGCTAAACACAGCAGGAGTGCATATGATAAAGGGCATGGGAAAGAAATTAGGAAGGGCAACAGATAAAAAAGGAAAATGAGAGGAGTGAGGGTGTCCTGGGGAAATCAAGGAATGGGGCAGGAGCAGGGAAGATTATGGATCACTGTGAGGTAACGCAAGGCTACAGCACAGAAAGAGTCTGGATGAAAAGCAATACTAAATAAGCCATTTCTGAAGCACAGTAAGGAAGAGGAGGTCAACTGTGGAGACAGCAGGGCCTCTAGGAGATGGAAAGGGGACTTAATTGACAGAAAAGATAGACATTGCTAAAAAATTAAATGACTTCTTTGCCTCAGCATTCACAAAGGGAGACAGGGACAGATGCCAGGAGCAGACATGCCTTTCCCTGGGGAAGGAGAAGAAATACTGCAGGAAATCAGGATCACGTCAGAACAGGTGATTGAGAAACTGGAACAAACCTCAGCAGCAGAGAAGAAACAAACCACAAGGCAAATAGCAGGGCTGGCTGCACAAACAAAGGTGTGGAACTGAGAGCAGAGGAAGAGATTCCTGCCCAACTGCTAGGCTCATCCAGGGCAGCTGCCAGAGCCACCATGGCACTGACCAGGGACATGTGGCTCCACAGGACACATAACCAACTGGTTCTGCTAGTCCAGGGCTTTATGTCAGCAGCACCATCAGCAGCTCTTCAAGGAAAGAAAGTGCCCTGTGGGAAACTTCCTCTCTTTTCCACTGATGTGATGGGGAAAAAAGAGCAAAGGGCTGTGCAGGGCTGGAGAACTGTACGCTGCAGGCCAGGCAGAGAGAGGAGGATGATATAGACCTTGCTGACAAATACAAAACAGTTCAAATTATTATCAAAAATGAGGATGCAAAATGACCAGAGATACCAGCTGGAGTAAAAGAAGGGCTGGACACCAATGAGATTTGACTCCGGGAGATGAGTTATTTGAAGCATCCTAGCAGGAATAGCACAAAGGCTCAGTTTTAAAAACAACAGCTAAACAAGCACTCCAGCACTTCCAACTCCTACCCTCCTTTCCATGTGCCACGGAAAGGTGTGTGTGGTGTCTACAGCACAGGAAGGGAGAGACAAGTGTTCCACCAAGCCGTGTGCTCGGGAAAGGAGGAAGTGGCAAACCCAGCACAAAGGGGAAATTCTGCTCCTTCAGTGTGCAAGGTTGGGCTCCTAAAGGGTTATATTATCCTGTGTTTCTTCTGACACTTGAAACAGTTCAAAGCTATTAATTTTTAAAGCACAGCATCTGTTTAGGTTTTTCATAACAGGAAGGCTTACACACCACACACTTACACGCATACACACGGGCACATTTACATGCACAGACTCTACAGTATATCAACACCCCCTGAATTTACATGAACGTACCCAAAATTTCCATGCACATGAACAGACACAAACACACACACCTGAAACAAGAAAACTCACAGACCAGCTCCTCACACTGATATACAAATCCAAACTTCTAAGTTGTCAATACAGACACATAGATTCAATTGCACAAGAACAACCCACTCCCTCTTCCTTTACATTAATCCATTCACTTTATTTTTTTTTTTGCCAGAAAGTCTTGATCTGGCAAGAGTTGATAAATAATAATAAAAATAATAAATAAAGAAGTCAGCATGCTTAGAGAGTGTTTACAGACTCATTACTCTGTAACGATGATGTGAAAGAAGAAAAAAAAAAACCCACCCCAATTACAAGGGGGGAGGAAACCCACACAGAAATAAATATTTAAGCAAGTGCTGCCAGAAGCACCATCTGCTGAGGCACTAATAATAATAATAATAATTTTTTCTGTGGTCTTTTTTTTTTTTAATTATAAATATACAGGGAGGAGGAGGGGGAAAAACAACCCAACCCAAACTAGCTAAGTAAGAGGTTTTGTTTTGTTGTGTGAGAGAATGGATTATCCCTGGGCAGCTTTTGGCAGTGGCTTTGGCAAACTCATTAAGCTAATTATGCAGTACAGACATAAGAGTGTTGTGTCTCTTCTCCCCCCACCCCTTGATTTTACGGCTTTAAACTGTTTTTTTTAAATGTGTGTAAATTGAAGGGAAGTGGCTGTGCTGCCAACGGGTGGCTTGCGGAGCCTTTTAAGCAGGATGTGGTGTCCCTGAGGTAGTTCACAATCCTCTCTCAGCTACCTGCCTGACCCAGGGGAAGGGGCTTGCAGAGATCCACAAGCAGTGGATGTGGCTGAAGTGTTTACAGTTCCCTACTTGAGAGGGGAATGGGGGACAGAAAGGTGCCACCTCCTCTTCCACTGCCATCCCTGCAATCTCAGAAATTAAAGGATGCTGCCCCTTCTGCCCCATGCAAAGAGTGATTTAAACCCCTGCTTTCTTTCCTATATTCTATATACTCTAGTACTGTACTGTCCCCCGGGGCAGTGAATTCCCACATGCACTTGGGGCATTGCTGCTTGAGGAGCTGCCTGTGGTGGCACAGCTGTCCTCTCTCTTCCCATGGGGTCTTCTGTCCCCTTCTCCTACATCTGGGATTTGGGCAAGAGGGAGGAAATTAAGTCAGTTCTTGTTCCACTCTTTTTCCCTGCCAAAATGTTCCCTTCACTTTCTTAGCAGCTGACTGTCTCCCACATGGAGACTCTCTGTGGACTCTGGTAAGGTGGGAAAGCACAGTACACACTCCTTCCCCTTTCATTAATAAGTGCCCAAATGCTGGTGGGAGCAAACCCTCCAGTTTCTTCTCTGGAGAGAAGTGTTTGCTTGCTTCTCTACCTCGTGTCTGTCTGCATACAAGGGGCTTTTGTTGAGAGCTTTTCTCACATCACTGATGGAGGATTCAACCGGCTGGGGGCAAAGCCTGATGGACCCTTTATACCATGAGCTCTAAACCAGGCAGGCATTATGCAATCATCTCCCCTGTTCCTCTGGCTCTTGTGGCATTACTCACTCTGTCCCCCCACTGCAACCTTGGGCTTCCTCTCAGCATCACTGTCCTGACCTAAGCATGCCCACAGCTGTGATAAGGTGTCCTACTCTGCACCTGATTCAGTGAGGGTTTCTCAAACAAATGAGCGGCAAATATTTTCTAGGATAAACATCCCATGTTGATGCCAAGAGCTCCCTAAACTCAAGTCACTTGTTAACCTCTCCAGCCTAGATTCTCAGAGCTCAGATGTTCTCTGCTTGCCTCCTGGAGACACTGGACACGGTAAGGGAAAAAGGCAGTGGACAGAAAGAAAAACAGCCAAGAGGCAGAACACATTTAAATCCTGGGCTTCTTCAGTGAAGCAGTTTTCCACTATTTGTCACAAAGTTTAACAGCTCCAGGGAGCGAAGCATGCTCTTGGCATGACTGTATGCCTCTCACAGCTACTGCTCTCCCAAGCAGGGGGACAGAGCAAGTACAGATGCCAAGGGAAATGGAAGTGCCAATGTCTGGTTTAAACACTTGATCCAGACAAGACCTCGTCTCTCCCAACACCACTCCACCTTCTTACTCCCAGCCCTCTCCCCAGCAAAGTCAAAAGTTTTGCCTACCTGGCAATATACTTCTGGTAAATATTTACGTCTTCGTTGACGGCTGGTTTGTCAGTGGGTAATCCATTCCTAGTGAGAGACACACAGGGCAGAGCTGGTTAGCAGGAACAGGGGAAAGCTGAAACTCGTTTCTCTCACACACCGCTGACAGATCAGGAGAGAGGGCCCAGGGAAGGGTACCAGCAAAGATACCCATAAGTTTAAATTTCCTCCCCTTTGCCCTTCAAATCCTGTGCCTTCTTTTCCTATGGAAACACACAGGCTGCCTACCAACCTTCCTGCATGTTCCCTCTTTGCAGGACTCAGCATTTTGTTGGAGAAACTGAGATGATGATCAACCACAAAAACCTGTTTCTACAGAAAAATGCCTATACAAAAAAGTGATGGCCACATGCAAACAAACACTTCTCTGAGGCCCCAGGCAGTGCTGCCCTTGTGGGCACAGAGGTTTTGCTCCTGGCTCAGGAGCAGTCTCACTGCCAGCCACGTTGTGAGCTATTGCCCATTTTCCTGTGGCCAGCAGCCCTGGTGTTCTATGACCAGCACTGGAACAGTGGCTCCAGCACCTGGATGGGGCTTCAAAGGCCTCTTTGTTTCACAGACACCCCAAAACTCTAACAGACAGATCATGTATTTCAATCAATGTGAAAACCACCTGAACTGTCACATAACCTGGATTATTTTACATCATTAGGAAGCAGACAAAAATGACACCTTAGTGATTTCAGGAAGAGGGGAAATGAGATGCAGGGTCAGACTCCAGCTGCCCAAGAGATAGGGCCACCTCAGTGCACCTCCAGACAGGCTGGACACCATCTTCTTTGTGCTTTGCCTGTGCCCAACCTCCTCTCCTTCTTGCAGCTCTGCACCCTGGTTTAAACAAGGACACTTCTGCACAGAGTTCACTTGAAGGTAGACGAGTTCAGGGCAGGTTAATGGCATTGGATATAAGAGAGTTTAAACCCATGGCAGGGGTGTGTGTACAGATGTGTGAGAGTAAAGGGTATTTCCTGCCAGGTTACTGACCCCAGTGGGGACTGGGAGTGGGAAATCATGGCCCAGATACCACAGTCAGCACTTTCTTCACCAGCACAATTAATGGGCTGCTGTCTTTTATCATGGAAGCTTGTATCTAGTGAGTAGCCTGAAGGAGAAGGGACCAGAGCCCATTCTGTACTGCAGTGTGTGAGACATGGGAAGTGCCAGGTTGAAGGTCCTGGTCACCTCCATTCCAGCTGCAGCCCCATCACGATGCGCTGTTTGAGGATGTCCTGTGGCCAGAGGAAGGATCACCATGGTGCTGGCAAACCCACACCTGGCAAGAGGCAGGAAACGAGCAAGAGAAAGGAAAACAAACTGGGATCCCAGTGCAACACCACAGCAGATAAGAGGCGTGCTTATCTTGCTTGTGCCTTCAGGCACAGCTCTAGGATGGCGACTGAACCCCAGGCAGCTGAGTGTTCTCAAGATCCTTCAGGCACAGAATCTTAGACCAAGTCACCCATCATAACAGGACACTGAGTCTACAGGAACATTTACAACCCTGTGTTTTTATGTAATAGGAGTCCCTGCCTGTCATCTGTAGCATGTACAGGTTCATCCTGAGCAGGACCCTGAGCAGACCCTGAGCATCCTGGGGAGATGTTAATAATCCTCTGTTCCTTCCCATACACCTTTTCCATGGAGCTCTCCATCTGTCTGCGGGCAGTTGATAAGCAACGATTTCACAAGGAAGACAGCTATCATTACATGGCTCTGCCTTCCACATGGGGAAATGGGGAAGTGGGTGATGCAGACTTTGCTGGGGCTGCAAAGAGCATTCAAGTAAGCCCAAGGTCTCCTACATCCACATACCAAACACAAAACCCAGCCTTTTTCCTCATCAGAGGAACAAGCAGTAGAGTGTATGTGATGGCACAGAGGGCCGGACAGCAGGCCCTGGACTTACTACAAATGACCCCATGGGATTCAGAGCTCATAACAGCCCCAGGTTCACAGTGAGAAACAAGTAAACCATGTCAAGAAAGCAGAGAATTCTCTCCCTTCCTCCCTGCTGCAGCTTGACACACATATATATCTCTTCTACAGCTCCCACCTCTGGAAGTCACATTAAAAAGTAATCCAAGGTTTGGCAAGGCCTTCAGATACCTCCATTCAGTGAATGGCACCACTGCAGAGACTGCTGGCAACGTATGTGCAGGAGGTTATTAGTGGTAATTGGGCTAATGAGTTTGCCCAGTCTGAGGGGTAATTGAATCACCTCTATTTCTGTAAGCAAATTGAGAAGACACAGGCCTGGCCCCACAGAAGTAGGTATATGCCTAACTCCTATGGAAATTGATGGGAATTAGGCACCAAAATGTCTTCTGGGTTCTGGGACAAACAAAAATACCCCAGTAAAGTCAGCATAGTCATGCCTTTGAGTTAATGGAAACAAGAATCAGGTTCTCCTACAGACACATCCAGGTGCCTGGGAAATCAGAGGGAGATGAAAATAAAGTAGTTCCAACTTCGACTTAAGAGTGCTGAGAGCACTCTTAAGCACAGATAAATAGAAATGTAAGGTGTAAAAGATGAGCAGATGCTTTGACAGAGAGCAGAGAGAACCATCCCATGAACCATCCCAGTATTTAACAGGGCAAGAACTTGGAATTGCCCACTGAACCACACACAGACTTACGGTATGATCCCCCAGTAGTACTTAGATAAGAAAAGTAGGAGTATACTTACTTTACTGTAGAGACTGTTCCAGTTGTGATGGAGTCTGTCTTGGAGAAAGTTGATTTCAGGTACTCAGGAGTGTTGAATGGCAATGAGATGGACTGCTCTGGCCCGGCCACAGGAGTGCTGCTGGGGGTACTGGTGAGGGAAGCAGGAGCCAGGCTGGGGACTGGAGCTTTTACTGGAGTGAGCTTCTGAATGTTCCTCACGTCATACTTGGAAGGCCGGCCTACCTTGCCTGTCTTGAAGGCGATGGCTCCTCCCATATCTGGGCTTCCTTCCCCAGGCTTGAAAAGGTGCAAGTACTTGACGTTTTCTAGGTCATACTTGGAGGCCTTCTTGTAAGTGTTGCCATTTTGTGGCCTGATGCTCTCACCCGTCTTCAGCTTTTGAATGAAGAAGTCGTATTTGGAGGCCCGTGACATCAGGCCCTGCATCTGGGAACTGCTGGGAGAGGGCAGTGGCAGGATAGTGGCTTTGGTCTCCGTCAGCATGGAGGTGTCTGGACCTGGCACCCGAATGGGCTGTGCCAGCACTGAGGACGGCTCTTTGCCCAGCTTGGAGCCCAACTCCTCAGATTTGGCCAAGTGCATGGGCCACGAGAGCTGCTCTCCAGCTTTCAGTTTGCGGATGTACTCCTCGTACTTGGAGAAGCGGGCTCGTTTGCTCATGGCATCTTCGCCAGGGAGAGAGGCAGCAGTGGCAGTGGCCTCTGAGGTAGCAGTGTTCAGCTTGTCGAAGCTGATCTTGCGGGCCAGCTCGTCCCGCATGTTCTGGTCGTCGTAGCCGAACATGCCCAGGAACTCGTTCATGGTGGTGGCGGCGTAATCCCGCAGTGATGAAGCTTCCCCTGCAGTGAAACCAGAGGGGAGAGTCACACAAGGCTCTGATTTTTCTTCTCCTCCCATATCAGCACTAGTAGCAGAGGGGGAGAGGGGGGAGGAAGGGGAGAGGGGAACATGATCTACTGACGTTTGGCTCACTTGTTAGGTTTTATGACTCTTAAATTAATTTGTTTAAAAAAAAAAGTAATTAATACTGGGGTAAAATAAAAAGAGTTCATCAATGCCAGGAAAATCAATTTCCTAAATGTTCTAGCCGATGGCTTTTCAGTACATTAAACAAAGTTTCATAAATGTCTCTGCACTCTTGCCTTGGCCTAATATGAAGAAAAAGTAATTTTACTGGAAGTGAGACCAATGCCAATATGCCGAGGTTTGTACAGATCTGTCCTTGTGTATATTTGTGTATGGAAGGAGGTGCACAGAGGATAGATGGCAGCATGTGTAAGGGGGAAAACCCATGTGAAAATGCCGTGTGTGTTGGTGAAGAGCTAGCAGGGCTGAGAGCAGGCAGGTCAGCATGGTGTGAAATGGACAAGGGAGATGGGCAAGGCAATGTATAGGGTGGAGCAGGAGGAGGCCAGAATAAAACAGTGCAGAGAGGAGGAAAGCAGCAGAGATGGAGATGAATCAAGGCAGGGGAAGAGCAGAAAAGGCTGTGTGCATGAGAAACTTGGCAATGAGGAGTGCGGGAAGGAGTGGAGAAGAGAAGGCAAGACAAAGACAGGACAGCTCCCCAGCACTGTTGCAGTCCTTCCCTTCCCTGTAAATTTTGTAAGGGTTCACTCAGCTTGCTTTCTTCCTTCTCAATCTCTACAACTCAACAGCTACTACTTGCCATGTGGAAAAGGGCCACAGTGCAGTAAATGCTATGGAAACCTACAGACAGCCTCTCAAGCAGCCAGGAACAGCTTCCAGTAACTCCAGGAAAAGGGTAAGTCCACACAGGTACAAAATAGGTAAGGAAGAGCCTTCTCTCATCAGGATTTAGATTGAGGAGAGAAAGCTGTTGTCCTGATCTGGGCTCCAGGGAAGGGGAGAAAGCCATGCTCTGGAGCATGGGCTGGGGAAGGGGCAGGAAGGGGTTAGTCTAACGGAGCCTGATTACAGGAAGGAAGAATGAGCACGAGCTGTCCTTCCTTGGGTCTCTTCCTCCCTTCTTCCCTCCCCTACTCCCTCAGGCAGTTTCACAGGCCACCAGGATGGGAACAACACACATCTGGAGGTCACCCAATATCAGTGTAAAGGAAGAAATAAAGACTGTTCTGATGTGCTGGCTTGGCTTCATTTAGGCTTCAGTCTGACACAGCGTTCCTCCTCCTCTCCCTCTTGCTTTCTCCTGCAGAGTGAAGATTTACTGTGTGCAGGAGTCCTTCAAACCTCCCTCGTCATCTTTACTCAACACTTGCTCTGGCTCTAATGGGTAAGCACACTTCTTCCCAGTCAGCCAGCACAGGGAGCTACACTGGCAGCAGAGGGGAAGTTCTGGGCATGGGGTCCCGCTCAAAACAAAGCAACACTGCCTTGAAACACAATGGAATAAGAAGGCTCCAAGACACTGCCACAGAAGAGGCCAGTAGATCCCTAAAATGTGGGGAATCTGACAGCCAGGGATGCCACTTGCACAGGCAGGCACGTACACGAGAGCATTTCTGTGCACACGAGAGTCTGTCAATGAGCACAGCCCAAGTTCAATAGCCATCAGCTCCCACAAATCAGTTTTCACAGGACTCTATGGAGGAAAAGACTGCCTGTGACGGGCACTAAATGGGCAAGACCATGAAGGTCACATTCCTGCTCCAGGATTGCCTGGAATAGCTGTTTAACTGCAGCAGAAGTGCTGCTGTGCTGGCTCCCTGTGTACGTGGTTCTGGGGGAAGGCAAAGTGAAGAACATGCCTGGAGCCTGCAAGGCGAAGGACAAAGCCACACCTGCTGGGATCTGCTTTGGCCCAAAAGGACCTTCCAGTTCCAGGCACTTAAGCCCAGCATTCTGTATGGGATTTGGGATGCCTGACTCCAGAATAAACATCCTGTTAGTCACAGAATGGGCGGCAATGCTCCTGCAGTGTCAGGGCATAGCACAACCTCATGTGTTGGTATTAAACCTACAGGATGTTAAACGCAGAACCATTCCTTACTGGGTCCAGTAACAAGACTTGCCTGAAGGACAATTTTATCTTTCATACAGAGCGTATTAAAAAATTTCATTCTGCTTTAAAGCAGTTCTCCTCATCACCTTTTTTTTTTTTTCTTCCCCACTTCCATTTCAGTGTAACTCTATGACCCAACAGAAGAGAATGAACCCATGAAATCCCTATTGGGTCTAACAACTTCCTGTTTCTCTTAAATCTGCTTTCCCTGTTCTGCTTTTTCTTTCTTTTTGGACCTGTAAAACCCAGCTTCCCTCACAATGCCCTGATTTCCAAGCACTGCACAGAAAAACTCTGGCCAGCCTGTGTCATGCTGCAAGGGGAAAAAGAATACCACACCGAGGATGTGATATGAAATTAAAGTATTAAATGTGTTTTTTGCCAGCTTTAGCCACTGCCCTGAAAGCCACTGTGGCCCATCTTTAGTACCATATGGCTACACTTCAACTGGTGTAAACAGTTAGATACAAAATCCAAGCCAATAGAAAAGGGTGGGGGGTGGTTCAGAACTTCTTTTGAGCTTTGTGAAGTCTGAGTTTCAGCTTTCACTGTCATGCATTTAATCCTTGGTTCCAGATGATCACAACACCCTCTCTGATCAACAGCTTTGCTGGTGTTGCTCAGTCTTTCCTCACCCACATCTGAGATGAAGCTCAGGCCAGTTCCCACTGCTCGCTGCCAGGAAGCGCAGCTCTACTTGTCCAGCACGAGCCCAACAAGCCCAACACACGCCCTGAAGTTAACACCACCTGCATTTAATTGCTCAGGCACCTAACATGGAGGCTCCTCCAGTGGAGGCAGCTTACAGAAGAGAGTTGGCTCACCAGAAGGATTGTATTAGACTCCACCACCTCACTTCATATACACTTTCAGACAACGGTGAAGAGGTAATTCATATTACCTATTTGAGAGAAAACCCTCCTCATATCCACAAACAGACAAAAATGAAGCAGGACAACAGCTGGGAAACACTCCCTGTGAGGAATCCTGGAAGCCACAGGAAGCATTATGCCAGTGCTTTCCTCCCCCTTCTCTGCACCGCATTTTCCTCTCCTTTCCTGTGTGATAATAAAGGGCTCCCTCTCCCCTTGCCGCTGCTCTCCATTTGTGGGCATTGCCAAAGAGCAGAGATCTGTGTGTCTCAGAGCAGCTATCATATCACAAAGGATCCGAAGCTAGCAAAAAAGGCGCTAAAAATAGCCTGCAGCAGCACACTATATATGGAAGGAAAAGCAAAACAGCCCAAATGGAGTGCAAGGTCTGGATACTGGGGGATGGGATATCCCAGCTAGGGCTCTGTCCCTTATTCTGCTTGAGAGGGAAAATATGTAGACTTGGGGGATACAGGATGATGAGCAAGAAACTGGCACTTGGCATGTATGCTCTCCTAAGTGGAGTCTCCCCAGGAAATTAGAAAGAGAAAACTACCCTGGTTGAAAACAGGGCCAATGAATATTCCAAGACTTAGCCAAGAAGCTAAGAAAAGAAAGGCAGATCCAAAAGTACAGGGGGAAGCTCCTACTGATTGCTTTAGCCCACTATGTAACAGACAAAGTGAAGAACATGTGTAGGAAAATCTGCCTGGGTATGTGTGCGTCAGTGAGCGATTGTGGAAAGGGATCTGTGTCAGAGACTGCACTCAGAAATCTCACTGCTATATATAAATGTGCACAGAGAAGCATGCGCCGGTCAGTGGGCAAGAGAGGGTGCCTGAATGAATGAGGAAACATATCTGCACGTCCCGATCAGCTCCTGACACCCATCTCCTGACAGACAGCAGTTTTTTGACTCCTGAATGTGCTTCCCAGGTGGACCAGGGAGGAGGCACACAGGGCAAGACTGAGCACCGATCCTTAGTCCTGTTTTTCCAAGGGGAGGCTCGAAAGAAACTCCATCTTGTTTCAAAGCATGAGGCTTGAATAGCATTGACTGAGTGTCTGCACATCTGCCTGATGCACGACAAGCCTTCCTGTCAGCCTGGAAGGACACAAAGGTGGCCAGGTTTGGTAACAGACCACGAGAGGTACTGGTGAAGACAGGGGCACTAGCTGAATCCCCAGAAAGTGGACAATGTGTGTACACATCAGGACCCTGGGATGCAGGAATCCTTCTCATTCCCATATAATTAGGATCACTTTTCCCACTGACCAAGAAAGCCCGTTAGATGTAGGATTTGGTTTTCTGTGTGGCTCCTGCTTTTCACACAAGTTTCCAGCAGATACAACTATGGACTCAGTTTTAGACACTGCTCAGCACTGTCAGCTCTGTACCCTCTGTTCTCATAGGGAGCAACTGGTGCTCAGAATCTTCAAACCAAAGTTTCTGTGATGACTCCACAATAGCCACTTTGACTGGGAGGGCAGAGCTGTATTCCTCTCTTTTTATCTGACTCCTTTGACCCCCCCAACCCCTACAAAAATTCCTCCTTTTTGACAGAGGAAGTTCCAAATCTCACTGGAATAAATTTAGCTCACACCTAGTAAAATCAGGTATTGAGGACTTGGTGATGAACAGCTGAAAATTCATTTCCTGAACACTGACAGAAAAAGGAAAGGAAAATAACTTTGTCCTTTCCAAAGCAAGGGGTATTTCTTGTGCTTTCAGGGAAATGTTGCAAATGACATTTTTAACAAGGTTCTTGAAGCCGACGCTCAAGACGCAGCAGCACATCTGTTTGCAAGTCAAATCCCACGTGGTTCTATATGTAAACTGGACCCCTCATGTGCCTTTAGCTGCCTTAGAGACAGAAATTAAGCTTCGGCCCCCCCCTTCCTGAACAGTTACCCATTTTTGCATAATCCCTGCAAAGGTATTTTACTCAAATCTCTTCCCCCACTGAGAAACCTCAGCTTCTTTTAATTTTCCCTAGTTTGGTAACATTTTTTTTACATTTAAGTTCCCCTCCTTTTAGTTTTCATAGCAAATAAAAGCTGCAAATGGTGGGGTGGGGTGGAGTGGTGTGAATTAAAACAAACTAAACCAGAGTCCAGGCACAATCACCTTGTGTCTGGGAACGACAAGGGCTTTCCTATCAAAGGAAACTGAAGGTCACACTTTCCCTCATTGATCTTGCAGTGTTTGTTAATTACTCTGTCACTGATGTGGCGAAGGATAATTAAACAGCTCTGTTTATATCTTATATGCATAATTATGTGCGCTGCCACTGAACTCGTGAAGACTAGAGAATGTGCCTCTCCAGAAGGGGAACGGACAGACGGAGATGAGTTTCAGCTGCATTATTAACAGGAGGAGGAAAACATGCGCACACACAAAAGGAGGAAAGTTTGATGGATTCACAAAGTGCTGAGATCAGGGGAGGGGTGCGTGCAGGTGGAGCAGATTAGGGGAAGATCTTTCAATTACAGATTCAGCCCAGCAGAGAGACAAATGGGGAGGGAGCTGTTCTGCCCTAATGGAGAGAATTCAATTCACCCAAAGCTTTTATCAAGGCTCAGAACTCATACACCCCCTCAAATCAATCTGGGGGACACCTGGCTATCAGAAAGGGAGCAAGAAAGTCATCTGAGGCTTTCCCCAACATCTCTTGTTAAACTCAGCTTTTGAATGAACCACAAAAATAAAGCAGAAGCAATCTGAAAATAGAAAATACACAGCTGGAGGAAGAACACACAAGATAGTGGGGGAAACTGAGGTTTGGGAGCGGTAAAGGATTGGGCCCCTCATGAGGGGAGGCAACATCCTGACACGAGTGTCACCTCAGCCCTTCTGCCTGGGCTGAGGGACCACAAATCAGCAAGAAGGGATCATGACATTCAGTGTTGGGTGGCTCTGCAGGGGCTCTCTGGGAACCATCCCAGCCTTGCCCTGCCTCAGTTCGGCCCAGGCTTCCCCCAGCCCAGTCCAGCCCCTAGGGGAACACCTCAGTGGCCATTCCTTCCAGAACCTTCATCCCCTGAGTGCTCCCATCCCACCCTGTCCAGCCCCGGAGGTGGGGCTGCCCGTCCCGGGCTGCGCTCCGTTCCCCCATGGTCCCGCAGCTCGGGGCTCGGCCTCGGGCCTCAGGAGCTGTGGAAGAGGCAGCCCCGCCAGAGTTCCTGGCCCTCTCCCAGCTCGTTCGGGGGCTTCCAGGGTCAGTAATTATTAATCAAGGTGTCATGTGTGACCATGAGTGTGGTTAGATAACCCAGCCAGCCTGTGTATGGACACCCTACAGAATCCACCTGGGATTTGTCACAGGACAAATCTCTGCTTCTCTTTGCTTGGGAATACAAGAGCAGGGAACCGGCACCCACCACAGCTATGGCCCTCTGAGTGGTGTTAAGGAGTCTGGAGGGACTTGTGGTCTGGAAAGATCTATCCAGCCACGTCCACCCTCACACCACCTTTCTTGGGAAGGGGAGGCTAAGCCAGAGGCAAACTCTGTATGGTCCCAAGAGCAAAATGACAGGCCTCTGCAAGGGGATCAGGGCTCTCACTCTTCCCCTTTGCTGCCAGGTGCTACAGGACCTGGCATGGACACAGAAAATGTAATTGCAGCTGCCCTGTGTGAGGAAATGGAGGGGACAGAGGGCTTACCTGAGGTGGTTCCTGCCCCCAGCTTGGAGCCTGGTTCGCCACTGGAGGACCGGTAGGCATCGTCCTTCGCTGGCCCATCTGAATCCCTGTCATCCAAGAAGTTGCCATCCTGCGAGCCCCTCAGAACGTCTGCCTCATCCCCGTTATCTTCCTCATCGCTGCAGCCCTTGGGCTGCACCATGTAAACCCCTTCGGGGGGCACCTCTGCGCTCTCGGTGCCCTTACATTCCTTGCCCTCTGCTCTCCCCAGCAAGGGCTCCTCATTGTACTCCCCATTCACCCACTTCTCGATCACCTCCCTCCTTTTGTCCTCCTCGATCTTCTGCACGCGGCTGAGTCCATCTGAAAACTCTGTCCCCAGCTCCTTGGTCCCGGGCTGGGGCAGGTCCTTGTTGCTGCTCTCCTGCTGTGGCCCCTTGTCCGCACGTGCCTGCTCAGCTCCCCCGTGGTCGAAGACAACCTGGCGGCTCAGCTTGGCACAGATGGCATTTAGCTTCAGGCCGCCTTTGCGCTTGGCAGCCATCGCGGGTTTTCCTGAGGCTGCGTCAGTGCATATAGTTCTTTCAGCTGGGAAGAGAGAGGAGAAAGAAGCAAGGAAGGACATTAGTGGGATCAGGCAACTTGAACCCAAACAGAAAAAGGATGGTGCCAACCCAATGGGCTTTCAGGCATGGCCAGTCCCATCCTTGGAAAGGTGGAGCTACTATGTGCTTTCTAAACTCTGAGTGGAAGCCCAGCCAGAAGAGCTCGGTGAGAAGCATCCTCTGAACCTGCTGGGACCAAAATATGCCACTGGCCATCAAGAAAGAGGCACTTATTTGTGCTGGAACAGATCTGGGCTCGAAAGGCCCCAAACATCTCAGGCAAGTGAGCGCTGCACCAACCTTTGCTCCTGGCTGAGGTAGGATACGGGTTTGTTAAAGGCCCAGATTGCCCTCTCCTTCAGACTGCAGCACCACCTGCTTTAGGTCCCCAGCTCTATCCCAAATGTGGTGGGTGCCAAAACCACACCAGCCGGCGACTGCACCCAAGGATCTCTAGCAAGGACAACAGCTTCCCAAGCCTAACCCTATGGACAGTGAGGAATTCACCTAAAAGAGTTTGTGCATAGTCTCAAAGAAGAGAACCAGTATGCACCTAAAAGAACCAGTATGGAGCACAGGAGCCCTGGCAAAGTGTGTGTGCTGGAGCACCAGAACTAGACTGGTGTGTCACAGCAGTATGGAGAAAACTGCTGTGGGCTGGTACTGGCTGATCAGGCCCCTTTGCCTGCTTGCTGTCGCACACAGGAAATTCTGCTCTCATACTTCCCAGCACAATCAGCTAATTAGTGTGAGTTTGTTATTTTAATGTAGTTTATTCATATGTGACAGCTAGTAAAGGAGGGGTGAGAGAAGGTGGGGGGAGAGAGGAAGAAGGTAAGGTCTTAACTTCAAGGTCATGGAGAATCCTGAACTAAATGGTCTCTATCAGTCACTTGCATAATTATTGCACCAACAATTAACAAGGTTCAATCCCAAATAAAGGCAAAATAATTATTCTAAAGCAGCTGCATTGTCTCATTTCTCTCTTTACTTCTGAGAGATGCCCAGACTAAGCAGGGTTAAAGGAGGGAAGGTTGCAATGGGTACACAGCCTGGCTCTTCCCCCAGAGCAGAGCCAAGGCAGACCCTGCCCTGCATTCCAGGGCTCAGGAAGAGCACTCAATAAAACACTTGCTGGTCACACATGCCACAAGAGTTACTGTGGGCATATTCCTGGAGGTAGAGCTGCCTCCAAAATGGGCTCTTGGATTTTACATTGTGCTGAAAGAGGGGCTGGTCACATGTAGAGCGAACAAAACATGTCTCCAGACCTCAAATGATGAGAACGGGTTCCTCTACCACACAGGAGTCCCTCGTGGCAGCTCAGCCCACACCTCCCTGTCACCAGCACAGAGGTGCTGCTCCACAGAAGCACAGTGAGATTAATCAGACCCCCTACAATGCACCCAGAAGCCACCGTGACAGCCCCTAATCCCATAACATGACAGCCCAATACAAACAGACTGAAACTTTAGACCTGCTGTCCAACAGCCAGAGAGTGGCTGCTTAGCGTAAACTCCTGACAGCTTCAGACACGCTTCCCTGTCAAGGACTGCAAGAAAAATAACCCCCCGACAAATATATCAGCCCCCCACACAAAGGGAGGCAAAATGTACTCCTCCACTTTCCAAACGCACCCCCCGGCACTAACACCTACGTGCAATCATGCTTTCACCAAGGGAAAGCACACGATGCTCCCAAACACGTACCTCCCCATCCAGAAATTACAGCTGTTCAAAGAGCTGTGTGTATGCGCTGGCACACTCCGTAAACACAGTCCTACATGTACAGGTTAAGAAGTCCCATCTCCCCAAAATACATTCCTGTGCCTTCCCCCACGCATTCCTTTTTCACGCATTCCCCAACACAAGCCTGCAGCCCTCGCACATACAGATGGGCACAGGCAGATGCCTATAAAGCTGCAAGTCTCTATTTGCCGGCACCCACCTTCCCTTCCAAATGCATTCCCACTATTTAGGGCACAAAATGAAGGCCAATCCTATGCCCAGCTGGTACCACCGAGGGAATCTCAGGAGGCTGCTGTGAGCTCCAAGTGGAGCCTGGCCAGGACACCTACAGCTCATGCCTGTGGGCTCAGGCCAAAGGCCAGGAGAACCCTGCTGGCTGCAGGTGGCTGGGACGGAGCCTCCATGCGGTGCCTGCCCGGGGCCAGGGCACTGGGTCAGCACGGAATCACCAGCCTCTCTCCCAAACACTGCCTGGTGATTCCCTGCCCATGTTCCCACAATAGCCAGCCCTACTTAACTGGTGAGATCAGCACTGCTCACAGCTGGAGATAACTGGGAGGCAGACATTCGGCAGCCCAAATCCTCGCTGCCCTACCCGTTTCTGCCAGGAGGGCAGATCCTATTATTCTGGTCTGGAGGTGAGCAGCCAAGTGTGTGCACCAGCTGGCAAATGAATATATAAATATTTATTCAAAGGAAAAGAGGAACAGACGTTCCTGAGGCTGCACTTGCTGCGTATGCAGCAATTCCAGGGAGCCTGCAACTTGTCTTCCATTCCTGCTCTGCCTCCTTCCATCTCACACATCCTGGCTTTGCCCCTCTACCTCCCCAGCTTCTGCCCCCCAGCTCCTGCCCTGCCCCTTGGCATCCCTCCTTTCCCTTCTTGTGTTTGGGATTTTTTCCCTTTAACATTTTGAGAATATTTTCCTAAAGTTTAAGCTAAAAATAAATCAAGTTCTGAAAACATACCACTTCCCTGATCTATAAAACTAACCTTCCCAGACATCTGCCGGGAATGGGAATTGCTCTGAAATATCAGGGCTCTTGCACATCTACATCCCACCTATTCCAATACAGGTGGAAATCAGAACTTCCAGCTTCTCCTGCCAACCTTGCAACCACCTCTCTCCAAGCCTGGATGCATTATTTTATCTTTCCATTCCCTTACTTCCTTATCTATGGAATGGGAGCGACATTACCTCTATCAACATTCCTGTTCCCCTCTTTTAAGCTGTTAAGTCCATGAGCAGAAGGGAAACCCTTCTTTACAGAGAAATGCTGAACATGAATGACCCTTAGGTTGGAGGAGACCAGAGCACCTGTGTTTCATTCTCTTGGGCAGAGGGAGAGAAGCTGAGCTGCTGGATGAGGGATCTTTGTATCTGCCCAAGGTCGGGACTGCCAGATCCCCGAAGCCAGAGGCACCCTCCCCCCAGGCCGAGCTCTCCACCCCAAATCACTGTTTAAAGATTCCAGGCTAAGTAAACATCCCCCTTCATTTTCTTCGTCTAAATAGAAATGTTTTGATTTCACATCAATCTAAGGAAGCCATTTATAACCTGAGCCTGTCACTCGGACTTTTCATCTCCGCCCGGGACAAACTCTTCCCACAAGCTCTATTTACACTGAGCAAACAATGCCACCGGGAGTTTACTCCTCTTTCCCCCTCTCCACACCCTTCGAGGAGACACGGGCTCTTCCCCCTCCGTACCCATCGCCACGGCATCCTGATGGCAATCCTCCCTTTGAAGGAAAGGTACAGCTTGCCGCAGCCAGGGCTGGCAGAGAGGTGGACGGAGCTCACCTCGCCATTTCAGCCCAGGCTGCTGCCCCTGCTTCACCCCTGCCCCGGGCGCTGCCAGCACCTCAGAGCCCAGCTCTCGCTCCATGCAGCCCCTCAAACAGCACCGTCTCACCCATTAACTCCACAGCGGGGTGCTGCAAAGCCGGGGACGACTTAGCCCTGCCTCCCCCGAGGGAGAAAATGGGCTGTGGGGGACACACGGTGTGCAGGAACAAAGGGATCTGCAGCCTGGACAGAAACGGGCCATCCCAGCCAAGGGGCAAACTGGTACAAAGATAAGTCCGGCTTTGCAGGGAGAGGAGGAGAGAGCCCAAGCCTGGCTTTAGCTTGACGTTAATGAAAACACACCCTGGCAGAGGGGAGGAAGGGACCCAGCGGGAAAAAAGCACGTATGGGAGCTGGATGAACCAGCCGGTATGGGTGGAGGGTGACAGCAGGAGCTCACTGCTGCGGGAAGAGCCAGGGTGCAGGGCAGACCCCTGCCCCTGGGGCAGGAGGGCCCGTTCCAGGGGGAGAGGTTTGCTGGCTGGGGAGGGACAGCCTTGTCACTTCAGAGGGCCGGGTACGTCGAACAGATGGAGCTTTCATATTCCTACTGAAGAGTTTTAAGCCCAGCTGAGCAGCTCCGTTCAGGAGGGAGGTCCCAGTGCCAGCTTTCCAGGAGCTGCAAGCTCTCATTCGATTAATTATTAACGGCATTATTTGGGGCGGGGAGGGGGAAGAAAGGAGAGCTGACATGCATGCACAGTCCTTTTCTTTTTTAACCACTGTGGTGCAAACTTGACTGGAGAGACTCCAGTCTGCCCAGTAGCTCCAAAAAGGGAGGGCAGCACTGCTCGCTGGGGTGGGAGGTGAGGATGCTGCACACTGGAGCCTCTTCACACTTGAGCTGCAGTCCCTAAAATGGAGCCAAATCTTCACAGCAGAAGGCCACTGGAGCATTGGGAACATGCTTCTAAGGAGCAATGCCCTGGCACTGCCTGGCCACATGCTGGGAGGAGGCAGGGAAGGCAGCCAAATGCTCAGCCCCTACCAGAAAACATTTTTCCTCCAGCACGAAGACCTGTGTATTTTCCCAGGCAGGGCCAGGGCAAAGGCAGAACATCCCAGGCATGGCCCACAGTGTCTGAGAGTGGATTTAGTGCGTATTCTCCCCTCTTCAGTTTATCAATAAAACATTTTATTGCTTTTAGCCCAGGAAATGACCTTGGATTAGTGGATGCTGTCTGTTCTGGCTGACCTTGGGGAGTTCACAAAGGCTCTTTAACAACCTCCTCTGCCCTGGAAGCATGGATCCCGCCTGTGCGTGTCTGCAAGGAGCTGGGGAAAGCCCTCGGTGCGAGAGTCAGACGTGACAGGCTCCAGCTCAGCACTGGGCAGGCAGGAGAAGGAGAATCAAAGACGTGGGAGGAGAAACGAAGTGAGCAGCCAGGGTGTCCTTACCCAAGAGCTGCCAGCTTCACTCCCTGCTTTCCCACAGCCATGAGGGCTCTCCCCACACACCCCCCATCCATAAACCAGGGAGGAAAGACTGGGGACTCTGCTCTGGTCCCCACAGCCTGCCTGCAGAGCACAGTCTGCCTGCAGCCCTCACTGCTTGACTTTCTCCTGCCCCCCACACTGGCATTTACAGACCCACAAGGGGCTACTTTTCTCCCTATCTGCAGCCACCAGAGCCTGGTTCAGCCCTGGCCCAAAGGGACAAAGAGCAGTGCCAGTTCCCTTCAGCAAGCCCATCTGCTTCCCTTTGCTCAGCCTTCTCAGCTGTGGAGTTCAGCTGTAATTTCGTGGTGCCAGTGTGGGGCAGTGCACAGAAATCGGCACTGGGCACCCTGAGAGCAGGGGAAAGCCATGGGCTCTGGAGATCCTGGTGCCCGGCACTGGGGCTGCTCCTGTTTCTCACCTGGCCATTTGGCTGCCCCCGTGCTGCTGACAGGGTTTCTCTGGGAGAAGGAAGAGCTTATGAAGATGGGGAGCCTCTGCTTTACCCAAGCAGAAAACAGCCACACTATCTCTGAGTAATGTGTGTTTTCTGTGCAGGAGTGTACTTCTGAAGGGAGGGAATGGGACATGAGAAACTGAGAGGAATTTTTCTCCTCAGGGGAACAGACACTACAAGTGAAGAGCGGTGAGCGCTGAGCTGTAAGTCAGGGCCAGGTCCCTCCATGCCAGAGGGCACAGACAGCCCATCCCCTTAGGCCACCCCCTCACTGCTCTCCCCTGTCAACACAAAAGCCTCCCTTTTTAGCCATGTCCTCTCCAGTGTCCCCTGGTACTGGACACAGAAGGTCCCCATCCTCTCCTGCAAACATCTCAACCCTTCCAGTGCTGCCCACACAGAGAGCCCCTCCTGACAGTGCAGACAGACCAGCAGGACCCCCTCCCCAGTGTCTGCTCCCAGCCCCCAGGTGCCCGTCTCCTCCAGTCGCATCCTCCTGAAGAGCAAGCCCTAAAGTGTTAACGGCGATTGGTGAAATGGCACAGCAGATTGCTACAATAAATAATTTACTGATATTTATAAATATTCAAATCAGCGAGCTTCAGAAATTGAAAGGGGGGGGACTCAGTTGACGGGGAGGAGGGATGTTTAGGGAGGGGAGGGGGGTCTGACATTAATTCCCAGGCTCTCCAAATTCACTCGAGAACTGTTTCTCATTTCAAACAAATATTAAATCTTTTGGTGTCAAGGCTCCAAAAATAAAATATCAAAGAGAAAGTTACCACCCCCCTTGGTGGCTGATGCCTTGTCTGCCATGACTCTGGGTGCCCTGGGTGGCCCTGTCCTCTGGTACAGCCACTTACCGGGGGAACGATGGCAGTCTGCACTGGCCAGGTGCCTGGGAGCAGGAGCTCACACATTCCCACCGTAATGCAACCCACCACAGCACCAACCACCACCCAAGACAGGAATTCCCATTACTATTGCCTACAAGACCTTGCCTTCATCTTCCAGGAAGTTTTCTATATCCCACTGGGAAGAAAGGGCTGAATGTTGGTGCAGTGAAGATGGAATCAGGACTCCCGATTCCACTTGGGAGCTCAGCTTTGTGACAGAAACAGAACAGGAGGTCAGGTCTCCTGACTTTCACTCCTTGCCTCTGGAATGGAATTTGGTTTTGGTGATTCAAGCTGGGGATTAAGAGCCAGAAATGCTGGCTTCCAGCCTGGTTTCCAACTACAGTGTAACCGTCAGTCTCGCCAGCTTTCTGTGCCTTAGTTTCCCCATGCAGAGGAGGGGGAATGAGGACAATCACCCACCAGTGAGCCTTACCCAGTGCTTTGGGGTCTCTGTATCAGCACTTTATGTCACTGTGCTGAATTGTTACAGAGTCTTTTCCACCTCTGATCATCCTACTGACCCCTTAGATGGCCAAGGGAGATGATCCCATGTTTTCCCTGGACCACCCCATTGGTAACACAAGGCTCCAGCATGGGGTGAACTTCCCCTAGATGAGTAATGGCTTTTCTAATGCACGGGCAGGCTGTCAGCTTCCCTACTCCCAGTGTTTTATGGGTTTAACTGAACGGCTCTGAACTCCCTAGTAAGAAATAAAGTTATCCCTCAGCGTCCCTTCTAAACATTTCACTCAGTGCAAACGGTGTTTAAGAAAAATGAGGACATATTTCTTCTTAAGGATGCAGTATCCCCCTTCAGAGGCCTAATTTATGCCATATATCACTGGCCAGGGAGAGAAAGGCAGTGCAGACCTCACACTAGGAGTGAGCTGGCCCTAGCACAGCCGCTCCTGCTGCAATGGTGCAATGGGCTGCAACTCAAAAAGTCCTCCAGAGTCCGCAGAGTCCCTGCTGAAGAGCCGAGCTGGCTGGCAGGCAGCAGAGCAGGATGGACACCTTCAAACACTCGGCGCTGCGCTGCCTCCCCGGCTGCCGCATCTGCCGCATCTGCCGCAGGCGCCTCCTCACCTGCGCCGCAGCCCAGCCCGGGCCAGCGCCTTGGTCCCCTGATGGCTGGAGGGTGACAGCCTCCCCCGGCCCCTCTGCCTCGCCCCACCTCTGACACTCCTTCCTCACCTACCGCTGACCTGCTCCACCAGCTCTGCACAGGCATTTGGCACAGCTGGTGGGGAAAGTGGTTCAACTTTGAGCAAGGATAGGACTAATCCTTCTTCACAGCTCTTTAGTAACGCACGTCTGAACCTTTTCCTAGGCAGAGCTCAAAAATGACTCTAAGTGTGCTTTGATCTTGCCTACTGCCAGCTTCCTCACTGGGAGAGCCACTAAGGGTCACTCTCACCCGAGTACCGAGGCAAAGCTCCTCATCTCTGTCCTTCCCTGTGCCTTGCTCTGCACTCATGTGCCCTGGAACCTCCAAAGGACAAGAAAAGAATGCCTTTCTGCATACAAGTAACACAGGAAGCTTCTACAAATTAACAAAAGGAGCTGAGTGTAAAGAAGAGGGGAAAATAGTGGGGAACGCAGTCAGGAATTCTGATTCTGCTCCCCACTCTGCTACTGTTCCTTCTATTTGGGCAAAGGACATCATGCCGGCTCCCCTTCATGGATCACCCATTGGGAAAGGATTTCTTGCCCAGCTTAATGAGCCCAATGCCTCTGCAATTTTAGGTGCTATTGCAAATCGAATAACAGCAGAGGAAAAGCATTGATAGAGGGCAGATTGAAGCTCAGAAGTCCCTCGTGTCCTGCAGCAAACTTCCTAGTTAATTTGTCAAAGCAGGATCTTTGATAAGACATTTCAGCTGTTTCCTTCCTATGAAAACCTTCTCTCAGTGCTCCAACCCAATGCAGTGAGCAGGGTCTTGGGCTCCTCAGGCTGAGCAGCAGCTCCCTGGGAACCTTCTGTCCTCACCATTTTTCTTTCAGATAACATAAAGCCAAAAGGATCAGCTTTTCTGATCCAGTTTCTCTTCCTTATTTATTTGTTATTAATTTTTTAGTCTGGTTAAAAGGTTTACTATCCAGAGGAGCATAAGTAGCCTCACTCAGCCTAAGTAACTCTATAAATCAAGCAGAACTGCTAACATCTACATCACAATCCTGCCATCAATCTCCCCACAGGTTGTGCAGAAAACCAAGGGGAAAAAGATGTGAGAGGGAGAGCGAGGAGTAATAGCTCATCACCCTCAGGTCCCTGCAGGCTCCCTGTGGCCCTTAGAAAACTCCCTGTGAAGCCAGACGTGCTGTCAGGGCAGTTAAATGCAAACACAGTGCCTAACTTCACCTCTCCATAGCACAGAAGCACAGTTGGAGTGCTGTGCCAGGGGGACACAGTGGATGCAGAGAGGGAGGGAAGGGGTGGTGGAAGCAGAGGGCTGGGAAAGCCTCTGGAGCAAAGCCTGCTGCCTCATGTGGGAGCCAGCTCCCGAGGAATGAAGATGAGGCCAAGACACGAGTCTCTTGGTAACACTGCACAGACCCCTCTCTAAAGGCTAAAGGAGTCAAGGCAAGGGGTGCAGGGAACACACGGAGGTGAGATCAAGAGGGAATCACATTTGGCAGCAAATACCTGACACTGGGGAAGCAAAAAAGACCAGAGAGAGACATCAGATCCCTTAAAGGGTAGATTCAGAAGGGAATTGCTCAAAGTTTCATCAGTTCCTCTTGGTGACCGTCTTTAATGAGTGATTTCGCAGAAAACTCAAACCCACCATGACCCAAGTCAGGGGACAGCAGCTCCCCGGTGTCAGGCTGGGCTCATCCCTAACTGAGGGCAGGGGTTAAGTGAGCCAGCTCCTAAAATAGGGTCCCTCTGACCCTTTGGTAGTTGGTCGGCAGTTTAGGAGCAATTTGCAATCTCTTTCAGCACTATTAAGCTCAGACCCAACAAAGAATGCAGACTGCTAATTAACTGCAGTGGTAAGTCGGGAGCTAAATAGGAGCTGGGAGCGTGAATGCTTGTTGCACCACTAAGAAATGCAGGGCCAGAGAAAGTTCATTATTGTGGTCTTTCAAGGTCCTGCAAAGTAAATCAGTGTGTCAGCCTGCAGGAGGTGAGTGAAACCTCAGCAAGGGCTGCATACAAAGAGCAAGCCAGAGCATCTCAGCCTTCCAGCTCATGTTAGGTCCTCTCCATAGCCCCTGGCTGCTGCCTGAGCTGTATGTGAGCAGGTAACTGCCCTGGGCTGGGTGTGCAAAGGGGGCACTTAGTGTCCTTAGAGGTTTCTGTGATCCCCAAGTGGGGCTGAACTCTTTTGTGAATCCAGAGCAGGTACCCCTTACACACAGCACTGCGAGCTCAAGGGATCTTGAATCCCTGAAGATGTCTGAGACCTGCAAATATTGTGCAGTGTGGTTAAGAGAAATGCTTCCACCCTGTTGGAAGGAATGATCAGGCCAGAGGAGAAAGAGCTCTGGTGTGAAAGCAGTGGGGTCATGCCTGAGTTGTTAACTCAGCAGTCCTGTCAGAGCGGCACGGGAGAGCAACCCCATGGCTGGGCCATGTGGGCACTCACCCTGTGCTTCCCAGTGCTCACACCACTCTAATTCCGTGTCCTGCCTTTTGTTGCTCTTCCTTCTGGTCATTAGGGCTCATCTTCTTATCTCCTATGTCCTCATGAGCCCATCCATGTGCCTGTACTATCACTGACTGCAAACACTCATCCGTGGGAATGTACACGTGCACAGAAACGTGGTTATTTGTGCAGGTACACTATCACATGCAGAGGCACACATGACCCTGCTCACAAACACACACAACTGTATGCACATGCTAATGCACACCAGCCTGTGTAGCTGTGACTGTACAGGTGTCACAGCTGCACATACATATATGGACACAGACACAGCACCTGCACCCCGCACACACCTGGCCCTGCTGAGCCCCGCACATGCGGCCAGGACCCCATAGAGCCCACCAGCACCCATGCAGAGCCCACCAGCACCCATGCAGAGCCCATGAGCAGCCACACGTGCAGCCAGCAGCCGGTGTGAGCAGAGCACCCGCGGACGCTCACACCACACAGGCTCAGCACAAGCCCGCACGCCAGATGCGGTTTGTTCTGCAGCTTGGAGCGAGAGGACAGCGGACTCCCAGCTGGACCCTGCAGCCAGACTTGCAGCCGGGACAGACACACTCCCCGTCCCGCCAAAGAGCCCCTCTGTAGCCCCTGCCCCTCTGCAGCTCACACCTTAAGGCAAACAGAGCACTCGGGAATGTCTCACTGGAGCTGACGTCCCAGCAGAGTGTGTGTGCTGGGCAGGGGATCTCTCCCTCTCCCTCTCTCTCTTCCACTCACATCTTTTCATGAACTCTATTTCTCTTTCCTTTCTGAAAACAACTGAGCTGTAAATACTGTTTAACCTTCTTCCCCCCTTCCCCCTCCCCTCCGCACTATAAAAACACAAATATGCCATAACTCAGCTGGCTCAGCCGCCGCGCCTCCAACATGCCCTGCTCCAGGCCTCTCAGGAAGGTCATAACAAACGACTTTCCGATTCAGTGCTCCTGAAATAATTTTGTGTATTAAAACCTGAATCTGCACTTTCTGGACCGAAAGCCTCTCTTAATTATGGCAAGCGTCCTTGGGATGGACAGTGATCCTTCACTACAGCACTGCTAACCAACCGGAGAGGCAGTGGCTCTGGCTCCCCACCACCACCTCCTCCTGCTGCCCCCTCCCACCACCACCCAACCCACAGCCCCCCTTGCTCCCTCGCCCCCCCGCCTTCCCTTTGCCCAATCTGTTTTCAAAGTGTGTCTGTCCTTTATTAAATTGTTTTCTTTTCCACATTATCAGTTGCCATGGAGACCTCATCTCTCGGATTATTTGAATTTCATTATATCTATTGATTTGGGAGCATTTCATCTTTTTTATTGTTTTTCTGTCAATTTTCAAAACGAATAACCATCTAATTTGCGTCAGTGCTGATTATGTTTGTCCCTCAATAGAGGTCGGCAGCTGCGTCGGGGAAACAAATCAATGGGAAACCATCATAAACCTCCCCAGTACAATCTCCAGGATATGTGGGTGACATTCCACGCCTGCGAGAAACACTCATCATATCCAAACTTCTTTCTTTCTTTTCTTTTTTCTTCTCCCCTTCTTTTTCTTTTTCTTTTCCCTCTCGCAGATAGCTCTGCTGGTCAGTGGCAGGTACAATTTAAAATCCTATTTATTTTACTCACAGACATGTACAATTTTGGGCACATCGCATTTTCAGACAGGGAGGGGACAAGGGTAAGAGAAGTGGGAAAGAATATTTTCTTTTTGTAAGAAAGAATGGAAGAAAAGAATGACGGTGGAAAGAAAAAGAGGAAAAGTAGATGGGGATTGCAAATTGCTTACTATGTTTTTTTTTTAAATAATTTATGCAATTTTAAGCATTTATGTATAAATTTTTTAATAAGCCACCCTGGAGCAAAATAGCCATTAACATCCCAACGTCCTTCTGTCCAATGGGCTCTTGTGCAGGATCAATTTCCGAGAGTACTTTCCTTTTTTTTTATGACATGATAAAATGCTTTTAAAGCAACTTACACAAATATGGAAATTTTTTTCCCCTCCTCTTTTTTTCCCTCTCTCTCTCTTTTTTTTTTTTTTTTTAACAGCCTCACTTATTCACCAGGGAGAGCAAGTGAGTGAGTGTATGTGTGTGTGTGTGCTGGGGAGGGCAGTTGGCAGAAGGATAGACCCAGCCCTAACTGGAATGGACCTGCCTGTCCTTCTAACAAGGGCATAAACTTTCATTAGCGATGCACACAGTCAAAGGCAATTTAGGGAAACGCGCTGTACAGAAAAGGAAACCTCAGCGTTTTTACTCGGTGGCTCCTTGGCTCCGTCCAGGGGGCTCTATCCTTGAGCTCTGCTTGTGCTCTCCAACCAAAGTGACCCCACTGGCCATGGGGGAGGCAGGAGGGAGCCAGGAGGAGGCTGGGGATGCTCTGGGGGATGTGTGCACCCGGCCATGGCAGCAGCCTGCGCGCCCCGAGCTGGGCCAGGGAAGCCAGTCAATATTAATGTCTTGCTGGAACACACTGGTCCTGCAAGAGGCTCAGAGGTATCTGTTGCTCTGCCCACTGCAGAGCTTCATCCTCCAAGGGGCTAGTCCTCCCCAAAGGTCTCTATTTCAGGTTTCTGCACACTGATACCTCTTTGGGGCATTAGTTACAAGCCGGCTCTGCCCAGACCAGACAGATGTGTCGCTGCTGCTCCTGTTTCCACAGGATATACAGACTAGTTATTTTTGCAGCTGGGACATGTTTGGCCTCACACAGGAACCTGGAAAATACCATTCCTAAAGGGACGGCTCCTGCCACTGGCCCCAGGAGCACACACAGCTCTGCAGAGGATGGACACAAGCGCACAGCTGGAGGGAGAACAGCTCAACATTAGGGGCTTGGTGGGGTCTGAAAGTCATGACCATGTGTTGGAAATGAAACAAAACTATCTCTCCAGCTAGCATTCTCTTGGCCCTTTGGCTTTGAGGTTGAAGTTTATGCACCCTAAGCCAGCCATACGTTATACATGCCCAAGCGTGGGAATCCCTGTGCATGTCCCTGTTATTTGCTCCAACCTTACACTGGTTTTCATACAAGAGCAGATTTCTTTACCTTTTTGTATGACATACATCCAGAGATAATACAGACCTATGAATTTAATCCTACTGACAGCAGGTCTGCACATTACTGGTACTTTTCACAGACCCCTGCACTCTCCCAGCCCTGTGCAGCCCCGGTGTAGGTTCAGCCCCTGCAGTGCTGGCTGGCACAGAGATGGGCATACACTTGCCCCATCTGCCATGTTTGTGGGTATTTGAACTAAAGCAGAGGGAAAAAAAAAATAAAATTCCAGGGGCAGTCAATGCTCAGCTGGAAAAACACAAAGTGCCGAGAACAGCAAACCCAATCAATAACAATCACAACCCCAGCAGCGGGTGAGGAAAGCATGAACTGTTTTGGCCTGCTCCCTGCATGCTCACCCACTTGGGAAAACACACACTCCCCAGAGGCCCCTGATTTCATCCCCTCCCACTCCACCCTACACTCACCCTCACCAAAAAGCTTTATGGAGTGCAAGCCCCCCGTGCTCCTGTTCTGGCCAGAAACTTAGCAAAGAGGAGAGAGGGGTCCTGCACAGAGGAACTGGATTCCCGGGAATGAGCTGGCACCAGAGGAAGGTTCTTTCTCCCAGCAAAATGCTCCTCACACCCCACACCCTCCTAACCTCTCCTCCCCTCCAAAGTTTTGCCCTTTGTGCCCCCCTTCCCATCCCAGCTGCTAGCCTCGCCCTTAGGGCGCTTTTCTTCTCCCATCTATTTTCCTCAAGTTCCCAGCACCATTTCACCCTTCTCCTTCCTAGCATCTCCTGCCAAAGCTCTTGTGCCCCAGTCTGCACCCCCATACCCTCTTTACACCTCTGTGCCCTCGTTCCCTGTGGGTCCAAAAGCCAGGTCTGGCAGAAAAAGCTGGGCTTCCAAGAGGACCAGCCCTGCCAGGGACTGGCGACCAGCCTGGGGAGGGAGAATGTGGAATTCTGTCAGGGAAAACATGGGAGCTCTCCTTTCTCCTGGTCTCATGTCACTCTTCACTCTGACTGTACAGATTTGGGGGATTTCACTGTAGCAGAAGAGGTCAGCAGGAGTTGAAGGTTTTCAGTTCATATATATCACTCTATATGGTCTTGTCTATAGTGAGAGCTAAATATAGCCAAGCCAAACCTGGAGGTGACTTCAGTGCTGTGGTGCGGGGACAGCAGCCACTGCACAGTCACTCTCCACCTCAAAGCAATACAGATGTCAGAAGTCACAGTCCAAAATCAAGGATGCCTGTGAATTCTCTGTTCTCCCACGCCAAGCATGTGAGCCAGGCTCTCACCCTCTCTCAGGTCTCCATGATTCCTCATTTTGAGGAGTCAAAATGAAACATCATCTTCTTGTTTCAAGGTCCATTTTTTCCGTGGGATGTTGGACCCTCCTATGTATGACATGCCAGCATCTGTGTCAGCACAGCTACTTAAAAACTTAACCAGTGGAAGAAGCTCTGAATAGAAGGGGAAAGTCTCTTGTGTGGGTCAGAATAATTAGACTGAGCTCAAATTGGCTTTAGGCATCTGCTGCTGTGTCTGAGCAAAATCAAGCCATGCTGCTTCCATCAGCATCTCTCTGCTGTTGGCCTCACCCTGCAGAACTGAAGGGATCACATACTGCCTTGTATAGGGCATCTCTGGGAACACGACTTGTCTCAACTGAAGCCATAAAGCCTCCTCATCCAGATATCATTAAAGCCAAGAGAAAAGAGGCCAGACAGAGAGATTGAGATGAGCCATTTCCCCAACAAACTTGCTTCCCTTTTTCATTCGCTCCTTTCTTTTTTTCCCCCTTTAACTGTCATTAAAATAACAAGTTTCTGTTACAGTCTAAACATTCCCACATTGTATAAAGGGTTATGTTACACTAGAGTCACCGCCGGGCCCACTGTTTGCACAGAAACCTCACTGCAGGTCCCCCCTCCTGACGAAGTGACTTATTAAAGTTTAAACAGTAATTAACAGAACAATAAAAATAAAGGGATGTTTGGGGAGTCGTAGTGCACACAGGGTTTTTGGCAGTGCCAGCACTTTTCAGTGCCCTGCGCTGGCAGAAAAAACGGCTGCAAAACCAGTGGGAGAGATCGTGTGCTGGAAGGCAGGAAGAGGCCGCAGCAAGGCCAAGGTACCAGCCCTAGCACGAGGGTGTAGGGAGCAGCAGGATGCAAGGAAAGGGTTTGGGGGACGGGGGAAAGGATGCCAAAGGGTCACTTGACAGGAGGCTGATCAGATCCAGGGGTCACCACCAGCCCTGCCCTCTGTGTGCATATCAAACAAGCATCAAGAACTTCCACTACCTGTTCTCCCATTCTGCTGAGATGGCCTGGACAAGTCCCCAAAAAATCTGCATTTGGGGAATCACGTCTCAGAAGCCAGAGCTGCGTTTTGGGGAAGTGGCTCCTTTATTTTAAAAGAGTCACAGAGATTAAAGAACCACCACAGAGCAAACCCCTGAGAAAAATCTTGCAAACAGAGAGACCTTCTATGGGAGACTCCACAACCAGGCCCCTTGCCTGAGAACTTCAAAAACAGACAGAGGACATCTTGTAGGGACTGACCCTGCCCTGGCCCTGTGCAGGTGTGAGCAGCAGATCCAACAGCATGGTACAAGTTCTGGGGTCATTCCCTCCTGAAATGCAGCCAGGGCCAGCATCACAGGGTCAATCCCTAGAGCCTTGCCAGAACCAGAACTTTCCCAACCCATGTGAAGTTGGCTAATTGGAGCACCCTTTATACGAGAAAACTTGCTTTTCCTCTGTTTTGTTCCCATTACCAGTAGCCTGGCTTGCCCAGGATGATCTCTAGAGAATGTGGGTAGAGTTTAAGCTTAGGTTGTCAGCCCTCCTATTACCCAACGTGCAGCAACTCAGAAAGATCACATCTGAAGATATTTTTGGTGCCTATTGTAGCTATTCTCAAATGTTTGCCTCAGTAGCTCACAGTGCTAGCTGGCTCCAGCCCTGATGTGTGACTCAGTACACACTGCATTGTGCAGCCCCATGTTTGCTAAATCTCTTCCAGTACAACTGCTCAGTTTGCAAATAAAAAGACAGCTCCATGAGGGTGTATCTTCTGTGCAGAAGGAACTCAGGGAGTGCTGCCTTGAGCCTCTCCCAAATCTACAACTTGGCTCCTGGTCTGCTTGGGGAGCAGCGTGGATCTGACCTGACCTGGGGACTGCCCTACTGCTGTGAGGACACACAGGGCGACATCCATCACCAGCTGTTCCCAGTCAGCCCACAGCCTCCCTCCCCTCTGCTGGGATGCAGGAGGAAGAAACCTCAGCAGATGTCCCCAGAAGTCTCAGTATTGCACCAGCACAGGTCACCCAAGTAAGGACACTGGGACCCAGTGTGCCCACTCACACTTCTTGGAGGATAACTCCCTTTGTGAGGTGGGCTTGGCAGTGGCACATGAATAGTTGGATCTGATGACCTTAAAGGTTTCTTCTGATCTAAACAATTCTATGATGTTGTGAATTCAGCCCAGGCTTCCAAGGTGCTGGTTTATTAAGCCATGAGGAAGCCTGCATCAACCATGACAGCCCTGCAAATGAGTGCCAGGGTGGAGAGCTGGCACGTCAGGGTCCAGAATTAATGAAATCAAAACCCTTTCAACCTTGGTGATTCTACTACATTTGGGTGTAAATTGATAAACTTGCCTGGAGCTCCAGGGAGGGCATGAAATGGAAGCAAGGGAAGGGGGAGGTTGGGTTGAAGACACACTGATGCCCTTTTGCTTTACACCTGTGTTTTAACTGGACCCCAGCAGCTGAACTGTGTGGCACACAGCTCTCTATGCCCCCCTTGCTGCACCCCCTTCCCTGCTCAGGATGTCTCCACAGAAGCCTTCCTGAATCCTTGTGGGGTCCTTGGGTCCCACTTCCAGGGTGGTAAATGGGATGTGGGAGATACATCTCCATTCACAGCCTTGTTTGGCCAGCAACACTATGTCCTCTTATGCCCAAACTTCTATTGCAACATTTTTTTTTCCTCTGTGGCTTTTCTCCCTCCCTGGGAAATTAGGTGCCACTGGCTTGTTTAGACTTGCCCTAGAGACAGTTTCCAAAGTAAGCCCCTGAATCTACTTCTAGTCAGGCAGGGGAACTTCTGCCTGAAACCCTGATCAGCTGAGCTGCTGGCTCTGGTTTTGTTTTTTTTTTTCTCCTTTTTGCTGCCCCAAGCAAGCTGGATGCACAGGAACAGCAGCCAGGATTCAGCACTGGAGCAGGATGTTGTCAGGGTCAGCAGTTCACAGGAAAGGCAGGTACAGGTGTCTGTCTTCCTGACTCACCCCTGAGGTCTCTCTGCGCATTCCCATTCTCTGTACTGATGTTAGCTGAACTGCCAGTCCCTTTCTGGAGGACTACCCTCCCCAGCGACTGAGGATGGGCAGCTCATCTCCAGACACTCAGCCCAGTGCCTCAGCTCTTCCTGACTTGCTGGGCTTGATCCCTCTCTGACTGATCTTATGCTCATGTCGCTCTGCTTGCCTCAGGAGAATCATTTCCCAGCTGACACTACATCAGTGACAGACGGGAGTTTATGCCTTTCCATTGCCACTCACACTAAACTGAGAGAAAAAGAAACGCCACCCAAATATGAACTTTTCATCCCATTCACCTAACTACAGGATGTTTCTCAACTCCTGGCTGTGCTGAAGTCAGGGTTTCCAGACTCATTTGCAGTGAGAGTGTCAGGGCTTGAGAGGGGAGAGGTGTTGAACAAGTACAAGAAGGTGCAAATAGAAAAACAGAAGGTGCCCCCAGGTCAGCACTCACGTGCATTTTCCTCGGCCATGTCTGAGGAGACTTGGAGTCAGAACAGAGCACAGCTTTGCATGGGGGTCTCAAACATGTTCACAATGCAGAAAGACTGTCCTGTGCACTTCCTTTTCCAACACGTCGTTCAGGATGTCTCTACAGCAATGCCAGTAACTGCCTGTAGGGAATGTTATGTTAGAAGATTATCTAATGCACTCTTAATCATCTGGTCTTGCAATCTACAGTGGGAAATCAGAGCAGCCAGCATAGTATGACCCTTCCTCCAGACACCACTGAGTTCAGATACCATTATCAGTGGTAGCCTGGTCCATGCCCCAGAACTTAAGCTCTCTTTTGGTTAACAGGCCATGAAATTATTTAGACTGTTCTCCATGTTACATTCTGTTATATTTGTAATTAACACAGAAGATCAGCAGTGCCATATTCTGTATGTTGCTGAATACAGGGGAGACAGTACTTAGAAGCACTTAGTCTTAACCTAACTGTCCTGTTAGGTTTAGGGGAAGCCAACCCTTCAGAGCAGACCTGTCCCACAAGGAAAGGGTTGGGTATTGTCAGAGACCTTAAGTTACCTATGTCTGCAATATGATATGGGAACCAGCACCCTAAAATCTGGTCTTACCTCCTTTTTTCGGAAGGGACTTTTAAACAAAAGCAAACAGTCTGCCAGGACACTCAGTGTTCAGCGCCATCTTCAATCAGGGAAGCCTAATTATACCCATTATACTGATGAGGAAGCACTGGCACAAAGCTATGCATTCACATGGCTACAGATACAAAGCAAATCAGTGGCAAAGCTGGAATTAAACCCAAGAATCATGGTGATGAGATCATCACCCACCTCAGCACAGTCCCATGCAGCTGGTCGTGACCAGTCCTACCCATGTCCTGCAGGTTACAGAGCTGGTGTGGAGCCCTCCACACGCCTGCTTAACAACTAGAAGTTTCAATCCCTGTGCTGAGATGGTTTGGGGTGCTCTGGGACACTCAGGGACTGGTCATCAGCTGGCCCACAAAGACCGGTCAACTCAGTTCCCTGTATGAGAGACAGACTGGTGGGCTGCAGACACTCAACAGCCAGAACATCAGGTCTGAGCTACTAAGAGACCCTGTGACCACAGAGAACAGGCAGGGATGAATCATCTGTTCCTTCTGAAGCAGCTTAATCAACTCCTCTGCATGTGGATCCTCGCAGCAGGTCCAGCCTGAGCCCTCTACATATTAATGATTCCCTGGGACATAAAGCCCAGAGATTTTCCTTGGCACCAGGGTCCAGCACTTGCCCTGCACTCTCCCTGGCAGGTGCTGGGTGCTCTGGTCTAAGAAAGGCTGCAGAATCCCTCGGGACTGAGAGTCGTTACATAAACAATACAGTAAGATCATGGGCTGTAATTGTAAAAGTGCCAGAGGTCTTGGCACCAGAGTCTGCCTCAGCAAAGGCCTCTATGTGGAAACCCAAACAAAACAAACAAAAGCCCAAACTCTCTTGGTGCTTAATGAATAATAATAAATAGTAAATAATAACCCTAAGAGCCAACCTAGTAAGACAGATGTGAGGCACCAGGGCAGCTCTGAGGAAACACTGGTCCTACAGTAGCTGCCCTTCTTCCCCAGTTTCCAGTACCCTGAGCTCAGGTCATCAGGTTCTTGCAGGGTTAGGTTCAGGGGGAAGCCTGAGACTTCTGTCAGGAATGTGGGTAGGAATTGCAGCCTTTGTATGTCCCTGGCCTGGGATGTTCACCTGCTAAGTGAGCACACAGCAACTCATGCCCAGCTCCTTCTTGTTGCAGATCTCTCTTTAAGAGCTAAAGGCAAAAAGAAGCAGATGGAGCTGAGCAAGGGAATCCAGGTAGGTGTGAGTCCGGAGAAGCCTCTCCCCAGCATCATTACAGTCTGGACTCAGAGTCCCCCACCTGTTCTGTGCAAGCTGAGCTCCCGGCAGGACACCAGGATAGCTGCTTGGCAGGGACATGGGCTGAAACAAAGGGCCTAATTTAAGTATTTTTATAACTCGTTGCTTGTGACAGTGGGTTTAGCAGTTGCCAGCCATCTGGAATAAAGAATTACAGCCACCTCCCCTAATCCTATATTGCCTAAACCCTAAAGCTGGTTATGGTGCAAGGATGAGGCAGCAGGTTGGGAGGAGATAGTGATTGGGAAGGTGGGGGTGGAGAAGGGACCGCAGGAAAATTGTTCAAACTTATTTCTTTTTCCTGCAAGGTGCTGGGTGGCCCCAGATATGTCAGAAGTATTTTTGCTAAGAATCAAGAGAAGACAAAATGAACAAAAACAGGGGAGAAGGGAGACAAGGAGTCCTCCATGACCACACAGTCACATGCACCACACACACACACACACACACACACACACAGAGGCTTACTGGTCTGCGCAGGGCTGTCAGGTAAATTAGATCTGAAAGCTGACAATTTCTGACCATATTTCCTTGATTATTTCAAACAAATGCACACCAGCCGCTGTAAGGAGATTAAAGTGACATAAACGTCCCGAGTGGGAGGAGGGAGGGCAGAGAATTCAGGTCACCCCCATCCGTCCCCCATTTGACAGCCGCTATATCGCTATCCAATCCAATAAAAAAATCCCCCCCTTTTGCTTTAATTAATTTTACAGCTAGCTTGCTTAATTACTTTCAATCAAAATCCTCCTGCCATCGCAAAATTAGAGATGGTTGAGCTCCATTAGCCTAAATTCTTCATTTCCATATAGAAAGAGGCTCCCTCGGCAAAGCCAACAGGGCTCCCTCCTATTCTAGCTGCCATCGGACAGATGCCTGTCCCTCTGTCTGTCTTCAGTTCCTTGGGAGAAGGAAGGTGGGAAGGACACAGTCCTGTTCCCACCTTCCCCTTACACAGAGCATCTCCTTGAGAGCCTTGCACATGGGAGACCTCTGTGCTCACAGCAAAGACCACACGAGGGTGAGGACAGCCTGCCCTCCTGGCCCTTTTATGGCCGTGTTGGAACGAGCTTTTCCATGGCTGTACGAGGGAGCTGGATGGCCCAGCGCTTCTGCTGTGCTCACAGTACTGGGGACAGGATCTGGAAGGGACACTGCTCCCACTGCAGTTGGTTTGAGTACTGCCACTGTCACCCCACACATGTGCAGGCATCGTTGACTTGAGGTGATCTCAGTGGACACATGGAAAGCACTTTGAGGGAACACAGGGGCAGATCATCTTACATTTGCCTGCTGTGGGTTCGGTACCTTCCTTCAGAGCATCTGGCACTGTGGGCCACAGACCTGTGACATCCCTGCAGCTGCCACAGGCATCAATAGCACCTCTCTCCGGCAAACAAATCCTGTCCCATTTTGGGGACAATGGAACCTCCTCTGAAGCACAGGGAGTGGCAGCAATAAGCTGCATGCACTTTAGAGGAGGCAAGAGGAGACTGGGTGGAAAAGGTGGATGCAGGAGGAAACCTTGGAAGGAGCTGGACACTCTGGGAGCAGAGGAGAACCAGTTCCTCTCAGAGGACTACAGGAGCTGGAATTATGCAGACCATTCCATGCTTTCCACCCATTTTCTCCCATCTCCTATGGTCTTCTCCTTTTGCACATACCCAAACTAATTACCGAGCAATGGTTCTACTGGAATTTTACCTACACTCAGTACTCCGTGCAGGTACTGAGCCCTGGGGACCAGCCAATGGAGCCCCTGCTCCCTTCTCCCAGCACCTGCCCAGGCCACATGTACATCTAACCTGGAGCTGCAGGAAGGTCACACCAGCAGCCCAGTCTCCGCATTTCCCCACCCTTTAGAAAGCTCATGGGGATTCATAGGCAACAGAAGCTCAACCACACCCCCCCCACCCAGCTCCAGGGAGGACAGGTCAAACCCTTCTTCTTTAGAACAAAATGAAGAAGAGACAAACACAGACCTATTTTGTTTATAAGCTTAAAACTGAATCCAATGGCGCATCTACCTAGGGATTTTAGATTAAATGGTTTAAGAAACTCAAATAGGCTTTTTAATCCGGTCAAATAAAAAGAGCCCCAAAGAAGCAAAGAATTCACCCTGCTGAGCCTCACACCTATGCAGACAGCCAGGCTTGAATGGCTTTCTTGCTCTCTGCCACTCCTCCCCACTCTGGCATGGGACAGAATGTATTTGCCAAAATCTGGAAGCTTCAGGGTACACCCTGTTCAGGACTTGTGAAGACTTCACTTTCCCATGGACAATCCACTTCTATCACACTGTATAACACCTTCTTCAGCCTTTCTGTGTCCTTCTATGCCTATGCTGTTCAGCTGGGCCCTTCCCCTAACACCTGGAAATGTGAATGCAGTGCCAGCCCTTGTTACATCACCACTGCCAGCCAAAAGCAATCCAAGAAATGACACCAAAACCTCTAATCCCCATTCAACACACACATATAGGCACTGTTTTTCATATGAACGACATTCCTGAATGCTTCACAATAGAAGACAAGGAGCCATGTGCTCTCGAGATGCAGCAGGGACCAGCAGGGTCTGCCAAGGGATGCAGCAGCCAGACAGTCGGCCCAGGTCTGACGGATGGAGACCAACCCCACACAGACTTGGGGAGTGTGATGAACATCTGGAGCTGAATCCTCACAGAAACCAGGATGCAAAGGGGCTCTATTCTCTGCTGGATAACCACATGTCCAGGACTTCCAGCCTCCAGTATCACATCTCAACAACTTCCCAACAGAAGCGGTCCCCTCTCCCCCACTCCGGAAACGCTCAGAACCAGCCTTCCCCTGAACATGCTCTGCAATAAAATTCCCGACTTGTGTCTCGCCTGCTCCAATGCTCCGAGCAGCCAGGACAATAGAACAGAGAGGCCCTAAATCCACCAGACTCACCCTAAATAGCAATGGCCCATAATTTTGCCTGACATTCAAGAGCTTGTTATTCTTTCCTCTCGTCGCCTGGCTGGAGCTGTTCAGACCCATCAGTGTTATTCTATGCATTAAATGGGAAAAAAACCAACTCAACAACAACCCAGAGAGTTTCCAAGCCTGCCCAATGAGGGCTGAAGGGGCAGTGTCCATAGCTGAGCCGGCAGTGGGAGAACAGGAGCAATCAATGCCTCAAACCCAGACCCATCCGCTCTTCAGAGGAACTGCACGAGTGGGTCCTGCAGAGACCCCCAGCAGAAACAAACACCCTTTTCTCCGCTTCCATCCCTACCAAGGAAACTGTAATCTCTCCCAACCCTTCCAGTTTCCCACCTGGTGCTGGGGAAGGCTGTTGCCCACCCCTTCCCACCACCTGGCAGTGGAGAGCTTTAGCCACAACAGTTTGGGGTTTGGGGTTTTTTTTCCAGGCTGGCTCCAGCTGATTAAGGACCTGCAACAGGATGTAGGGATTACAGCAAAACCTGGCTGCAGATCAGCTGGGGCACAGAGCCAAAGGAGAGAGCGAGGATTGCCCCCAGCCTGGCTGCCAAGCCGGCACTCGTCCTGCTGGGAGGCCGCGAGGGCTGGAGCTCAGCGCTGGAACAAGGCCCCTACCCTCGCTGGCTCTGCTGGGGAATGGCCTGCAGCCCACACTGACAAACATGCCCACATGAAGGGCAGGGCTGCGAGGACACGGGATCTGTGGCTCTCTGGAGAGAGGAAAATCCCTACAGCCTTGCTCTTTGTGCCCTCACCTCCGGCCAAACAGAAGTGCGAGGGGGCAGGTGCACCCCCGCCTCCTGATTTGAGCAGCAGGAGCAGCCTGAGCTGGAGATGCCTCATGATTCCCTGGTATCTCTGCCAGAGTCTGCACCATGTTGAGCTTCTAGTGTATCCTGCAATAACACACTGCAAAATACTCTGTGCTGAGTTTTTAATCCAGGAAGAAGTGATCAGGGAAAGCAATAATCTCAGTTGGCACACGGAGCACAGCAGGATCTTGCTTCTGGGGAAGCATCAAGAGCAGCATTCGCTTCAAGGAAACTCTGGGGCTTTTTTTTTCTTCTGCTAACACTGATCCCTGCCTGGACCAGCAGAAGCAGCAACAGCTCCCAGCATCTTTCTAAAGTGCCTGTCACTGCAATATCCAACTTCTGATATCCCCTAGGGGACATCCCCCCAAGCTTGGGTTTTCCACATCCCTTGTAGATTGAAGCAAGAGGGACAGCAGCAGTGGGAGCAGCCCTCCTGCTCTGACCTGAAGCTGTTAGCCTCGAGTCCTGTTTTAATCGGGTCTGGCAGAGCTGCTGCCTCGCTTCCCAGCCTGCCACCTCAGAGGGACAATTTGCCAGCGCCTTCTCGGGAGAGCTCAGTGGAAATGCTCTGCAGAGCTGGAGTATGCCTTTTCTTCATGGCCAAACCCTCTGAGCTTCATGCTGGCACACTCTCTCTCTCTCTCCTAGTGACCCCCAGGCTCTGTCTGTATAAAGGAGATCATGAAGATGCCAGGACTTGGTCCTCTTTTCCAAGTGCTGCCTGGCCAAGAGCTGGCAGTAAGAGGGGGAAGCTGTGTGAAGCAGCGGGAGGAGGTGGAAATCTGTCTGGCAGCAGCAGCACAGAGACTTCTTAGTGCTGCCCACCAGACTCATTGTAGCAGAGAAACTCTGGAGTCAGCTCCTGCCGAGCTGGGGCTGCAGGGGAAAGCAGGAGTTGATATTGCAGGCAGAGACCACTGGGATACCACTGAAAGCTGCTAAATATGACCAGGTTAGCACTTTAGTCTTTAATGGCAGGTCACCATTAATAAACCCAGGGCCCCAGGGTGCAGTACAGAGCTTCCCTCCCCCCTTCCCCAAAATACTCATTTCATTAACTTCTCTGTGAGTGGCGCTCAGCACCTGCCAGAGGTTGGGCAGCCAGGAGAGGTAGCAAGGGTTAAAGACATCTTATGGCACAGCTAACTGCTCTTCAGACAGGAGGGAGCAAGGCCAGTCTGCACAGCATCCCTCTCCTCCCCAGTACTCCCCCTGTGTCTTGTTCCCCCAGTTCATGCTGGAGACCAGCCCACAGCTTTTGGTCCCACAGAGACAGGGCAGCCTGGGAAAGCCCTGAGTGGGGAAGCACTGTCCCAAGCCCACGGCCAAGGGGCTGAGTGCTGCCAAAGGACAGCAGAAACATGGCCCCGAAGCCCAACTCCAGCACCAAGTCCCTCTGGCCTCTATAAAGTCAATTCCCATCACTGTGCCTTGCTCTCCCCATCTCTGGAATGATAACGACAGCACTGATGGCCACAGCAGGGAAGGGCAGAGGGGAGTTACTTTGGATCCAGGCAGGGAAAAAACACTAGCTGAGTAAAGAGACTGGGCAAACAACAAAGGCCAAATACTGCTTTTGGGGAGCCTGGAATGACCCATGGGATTGCCCCAGTATACAGAAGGGTGAACTTGGCCATTGCAAAAGCTAAGTGGCAGAGAGGGGCCGGGGAGCCAGCACAGGGTGAGACTACTCTGTCTCCACACATACCCCACATTCTCTGCAGCCTCACAGATCCTCCCGCAGAGGCCTCTGGTCCCAGGGCTGCAGCACAGAGGACAGATGACAAGGTGAGTGGCAAGCAGGAGGACGGAGCTTTGCTCCCCCTGCTTCCACTGTGACACTGACCACTTCCCAGAGGGATGGTGGAGTGGAAGGAGGAACAAATATATGTTCCAGCTGCCAAAAATCCCATCCTGAGTCTCTATCGATCTGCCCTACTTGGCAACTGAAGCTGCAGCCACCGTCTGTGGTGCTTGATCAATAAGACCTGGGCAAACAGGGAGGGAGAGGCCCTTTTATGGGAAGGCAGTTCTTTATAGGGAAGTATTTTGATTTTTAGAATGAGTGTGGAGTCAAGGAAGAGGAAATACTGGGACTGAACCTGCAGTTTAGTTTGAACTCATTTCAAATACCTGCTGAGCCCTTTACACTGAGGACCTGGGGACCTCCTGTCCATAGGAGCTGCCCGAGCCTCTGTCCTCTCTGTCCACCCAGGACAGAGGCAAGAGCCTCTTGCCCACCCTGGGTGCTCTCAGTGCAGAGGTGTCAGCTGTAGTGATGGGCCGGTACATCCCTGATGCACAACACAGAGCCTGTGCCTGGTAATTCTCCAGGAGCTCCCTACAGCTCTTCCCCAGGGACCTGGGGAGAGGCAGAGATTCTGCAGCTGTGTGAGAAGGAATCGCTGTGCCACTCAAAGAGCCTCTGGAGATGCCTCGAGTCCCCAGGAGGCACTTTGGGATGACTTCTGCAGTGTGGCTCTCACTGGGGCCAGCCAGTTGGGAAGGTCTAGGCCTTGGTGGCAGTAGCATGGCTGATTCAGCAGAGAGGAAGGGCTCTGATGGCCCTGCCCACACCATTTCTATCCTGCCCAGTGGGAAGCATCATGCCCTGCCTCTCATTCTCTGCATGAAAAGGATCACAGCCTGGTAAGAGCCAGTGAGCAGGTAAGGCAGGTCATGGACCAGAGAGTTGATGACTGCCATTGACCCCTTTTATCCCTCTGTGCCTGGAGAGACCCCTTTCTTATGTTCAGGTTATGTAGCTGGGCCCTGGAGACCAGGTGACCTGCTGTGGGAGAGCCCTGTGTTTGACTGCTTTGGTCACTCTGGCATTTTGCTAATTTTGTGCCCACAACGCCACCAGGAGAAGGCAGAAGAGGAGGAAATGTTACAGAGGGCTGGGTAGGGCCAACTCCAGTGGAAGAAGTGCCCCATTTCTAAAGAACGAGTGGCAGCTCGTCAGCTCCAATTAGAGCTGGCTGCAAGGGGGACGGTGCATTGGGTGTCACCTCCAAATGCCCTTTGGATAGATATGGGNGGGGGGGGGGGGGTGTGAAGAGAGAATCTGCAGTTGTTCCAACGTCTCTTGCTCAGCAGAACAACTGTTGCCGTCCTTTTAGTACAAACCCAGCAACTGTTCCCAAAAGCTCAGCCTCCTCAGCTCCTGTCCTTAAAAAAACCCCACCAACCAACCTCCAAAATGACGGCTTCTGAGTCAGGGCAAAAATGTTATTAACAAAAACATCACTCAGGGGTGGGACACCTGCTCCCTGACAAGCAACTGGCCTGGCTGCCCATGGTTAGAGTATTACATCAGACCCCAAAAAGAGAAAGGAAAGGGAGGGAGAAGGGGAGAGAGTGGAAAAGAACAGACAGAGGGAGCATGACAGCAGAAGGGAGTAACAAAGACAAAGAAGAGCAGGAGAGGGGAAGCACAGAAAGAAAAGAGCAAGTGCGAGCGTATGTGAGAGACAGAGCAGGAGAGAGCGGGAGCGTGGGGGGGAGCAGGGAAGTGTGCGGGAAGTGGCAGTGTGTGTGCAATAAAGAGTGGGAGTGCATATGTGTGAGAGACTGCCAGCGTGTGCATATGGCACAGACCGCAGCTAAGAGGAGGAAGAGAAGAGTAAGGAAGGGTGAATGGTACCATGAAAAGCAAAAATTTTGGAAAAGTGTAACAAGAAAATAGGGAGGAAGAGAGAAACAAAAGCTAAAGCGAAGGACATTGAACAAATGAGTCTGGTGAAGCAAGAGAGCAAAGATAAGAGTGGGGAGGGAGGGAGGGATGGGAAATGAAGGTGGGGGCACTTGGGATGAGACAGAGTGAGGGTGAGGATCAGGAAGAGAGAGGAAAGGGAGAAGAGGACAGAAAAGAATAGAGGAATAAAAGAAACAAACAGGGGTGAGGGAGAGAAAGATGTCTATTAAAAACCTCAGTGCATAACACAAAATGTCAGGGTTTATAGCTTCATTCTTGGCATTGCTGGTACTGAGAACCCCACACAGAAATGTCACTGCTTGTCATGTTTAATCACCTGCTATTTGTTAACACCTTCGCTGCAAGGAGTCTGCCCCTCACCCCTTGCAGGCTCTCCTTCCGGAGAATAAATTGTGAAAACATGCCTCTGCTTTGCAGTTCTCACAGGACAGTTCCAGCTGCACCCCAAGCTGGGCAGGGGAGGCCAGGCAAGGCCAGTACTCTGGGCATGGTTGTTTGACTTCCAGATGGGGCTTTCGGCACAGGGCAGGGCTTCTGCAGGAGCACACAACAGGGGGCAGAAGAATAGGACAGAGGATGCTCTGCGGAGTGTGGGATGATGCTGGGAGCACAGGGAGCAGGTGAGTGAGGTGAGTTTGGAGAAACAGTGACTTCAGGGAAGAGTAAGAGACGGGAGTGAGAGGGGAAGGCTCAGCTCCTAAAATGAAGGTGCACAGGGGCAGGGAGGAGCAGGTACAGGGCCCTTCTCCTGCTGAAACAACCCCTGGCTCCCATCCCACTCATGTCCCGTGCTGAACACATATAAACAAAATCCCTGAAATCCATGCAAGTCTAGAATTCTCCAATCTGTTTGCTTGAGCAGCAACTGTCAAATAAAAGCAAACATCCAAAGCTATTAAATGTACAGTTACAGTTCCTTGCTCTGGCATCTGCACTGGTGACTTTGCTCCAGTTCCTCCCAAAGCTGTGGACTGATGGCTTTCCCCTGTGTCAGGCACTCATGCTCCCACTGTCTGCACTTCCCACCCAGCCACATACTGTCTGCCTGACATCACATTGCACTGCTAGAGAAATTATTTTGAGGTCATCACTAGACAAGACTTTTCCCTACTATTTCACACACTCCAACTGGAAAGAAATCAAAAAATGCTCCCCTCCACACAGTAGAGCTCTCCCATACCAATAGTGAAGATGAAAATCTTACTCTACAGTTTTCAGGCTCATGGGAAGAAATCAACCCCCCACCTAAATGAACTAAAATTTAAAGATGCGTATATGAGGACCATTAGTGCAGCTATTCAGGTTTAACCAAAGAATGGTGATCAGCCCTGTTTCGACACAAATGAGAGCTCTGCTTCAGCACAGTCCTTGCCCCACACTCTGAACTGCTTATGCCAGTGTGCAGTGGTTTGGAAGTGCTGGTGCCAGTGAAGTCAGACTTTCCCTCTTGAAAATGAAGAGAATTTGGTGACTCAAAAAATGACAATACAATTAGCTGTAAGGGGAGCCTATGTGCATTTACACTTTTTCATGCATTCAAACAACAAAAAAAGTAGCAGAAGCCATTGATTCCCTGAAGAGCACAAGGGTTTCTGCTCCAGCCCCCCTGATTTCTGGGTGCCAGGTCCCTGTGTGCCCAGATCCCTCCATGGAAATGGCACCAGAGCCAAGGACTGCAAGACTCAGGGGCTTCCCGGAGCTGGTGTCATCCAGATACTAAGGACATAGTAGAGGGATATGAACCAGCAGAAACTTGGTGTTCAATCTCTCTCCAATCCCTACAACACAATTTAAAAATCCACTTTAGGTCCTCCAGGACTAGATGTGGGAGTGAATCAAAAACTGTCAAGCCCAAACCAGGCAGTTCTGGAAAGCTAAGCTCCAGAGCACGCTTGGACCTCACACCTTGGTTTCTGGTAGCGACAGCAGGGTGTTTCCACTCAAATTTTCTTCCTTGAAACAGTGTTTTGGTGATTTTTTCTGACTGACATTCAAGCCCATTTTCTGTGCCCAAAGACAACTGGGCTGACACATGAGCCCAGCCAGTGACCACTGCCTCCTGCACAGGGAGGGCTCAGCACAAAACCTGAGAAGAGTGGGTTCTGCCCCTGCCCCAAAGGACCAGCACAAGCTCCAGGAGCCACCCCAAGTCCTATTCTGGGAACGGGAACAGAACACAGAAGGGCCTCCCACTGGCCTTTCGCCAAGGATAAAATTCACCCTTCTGAACACAGGCCAAGATGATCTTAAATGACTACTGACTTTTGTTGCCCAACTTGAGTCACCTTAAATGGGCCTATTTTTCAAAGTGTCAGTGCTCAGCACAACTTAGAATTGGGCTCTTTAAGAGAGCCTAATATGACAGGTCCAGTCACTGCTGTAACAAGAAAGACCATTATTCCTCTCTTGTGTGACTTCTTCCAGTCTGGTCAGGCCTTTTATCTTCTTTCCTCTCCCCTCCCTTCTCCTTGTTCTTTTCTTTTTCAGCTTTTTATGAATTTCTGTCAGCTTTCCTCCCTTTCNCCCCACCCCCAAGGTCATGCAGCTCATTTCCACGTTGAACATTTACTGAGCAAGCCAGGTCTTTTCACAGGCTCTCACCACAAATATGCTTTCTGATAAAGTCTGGAGAAAAGAAACTGTAAAACCCAAAACAACGTCAAAAATAAATAAAAAAAATCTCACCAGGGCAAAATGGGACTGTGACAGGGCCAACTCTCAACACAGAGAGCTAGCAGGTAAAGCACCCCATTTCAGTGCAGTTCTGTGACTATTTTCTTGCTCTCCTTTATAGTTTGCTTTTCTGAATATTTCTGTTTTGCTGTCAGCACTGTGCCATCTATATGAGTGGGACTGCTAAATATAACCTCTTTTCATCCACAGTGAAACTCACCCTTATTCACAGGTCAGAACCCTCTCAGCCCATGGGCACCTGCTCCTTCATGGCAGTGACCAGCAACCTCAAACCTAACATCTCATCATCTAAGATCCAATGCTGCTTGGCCTCCATGGCCACTGAGAAATTATAAAGTAAAGTAACTTTGCTGGCTTTTGCCAGTCAGGTCATGGTTTTACACCCAGGAGTACATCTAGCCCAAAATTTCCCAAAGGAAGAGAGGCCCCTCCTTGTTTGCCAAGTCAGTTTTGGGACAACTAGCATATAGTATCAAAAGGCTCCCACCTTCCAAGAGCCCTCAGGGGTTCCCTGAGGACCACTGCCTGGAGGGAAGTCAGCTGAAAACAGTTGTCTTCTTTCTCTTGAGACACCAGGGCTCTCCCTCCTCCTCACTCCAGAGTTGCTGCTTTAGGTTTCTTCATTTTGCTACTTTCCTTTTAGGAGCTCACAAGGAAAAGCCAGAAATCTGGGGATTGCTCCTAGCAGGAGAAAGCTAATTCCCAGCGATGCTGCCTGCCCTCCACAGCTCTCCCCTGATTTCTACCTATGACCTAGAAGGCATTCCCCCACTGCTCCAAGGTGAGCAGCTCCCACCCACTCCCCAGCCCTCTGCTCTGCTGTGGAGTAGACATCTGGCTATCCTGTTTCCATGGCATCTGACCTTCTCCTGGAGGCTGCAGAAACACGGCCTTCCATAAACGGGGATTTCTACCTAGGAAAGCCTCAAACCAGTGTCACAGTACTCTAGGTTGTGCTGGCTCAGGTAGCAGGCTGTGAATACCTCGGTGTAGCCTGTGGAATAGTCACTTCTACTTTAGGAACTGTGCAGAGCCATGGCTCTGCAGGGGAACAGCACAGCCGACACCAGCAAGAGCAGGGACCTTGCCAAGTGCCACGGTGGGGCTGCTACAGGGACAAATATTTGGGTCCACCAGCATCACCAGAACTAAACAGAAAGTTACAAATTTTGCCAAACAGTCACAGCCCTGAAAGAAAATACTGAAAAAATACACTCTAATTTTGAGTGCTTTTTTCCACTTGCAACTCAGCCTTAGCAGCACAGCAATGGAGAAAGCAGCACACTGGTGACAGTGACATTGTCCTGAGTGTCAGCACACTCCAACAGAGCAGGGTAGAATGATGTGGGATGCTGTAGGACACTTTTTTGGCCATCAGGCCCCTGCAGAGGCTGGGCACTGAGCTGGGTGTCACCACACTGTGCACAGGCTCCTGTGACCCTTCTGTCTCCCTGGCACGGCCTGTCTCGTCTCACTGAGTGCTGCTCGCCCTCCCTCCCTCCCAATGCGCACATGGCTTTAATGTTTTTATTACCTGTTTGACTCGCTGCCTTATTGCTTCTCCTCTTAATGGGGCTGTAACCGTGGAAACGAGGAATAAACGGCCACCAGAAAATGAGATGATTAAACAGGTCACCCTGGCAAAACAAACTCCGTGTTCACACAGCCCAGGCTGTGTGTGCAGTTTCTGTCCAGGGAAATGCAGGTGGGAGAGGGTGGAAGGGCTGGACCAGGCTCCTGGAACAAGCACTCCAGTGAGAGGTGCATCCTCAGAGAAGTGTGGTCTCTGCCCAGGAGGAATTGTGCTGTGAGCTTCCCAGCAAAGACACGCAAAAAATGGCAAGGTTTGCTGAGGGAATATGGAAGACAGCGAGGACAAGACACATTCATGTAACTGGGGAAAAAATAGCAACTATAAAGAGTATAAATAGGCTGGACTGAAAACAGAACACAAGTCTGAGACAAGCTGGTATCCTCTGTTGTCCCTGTCTCTGGCATTACCCATGGCTGCCTCATGGCAACTCCCAAGGGAGCACAGAGGCTCTTCTGCCTGCAACTCTCCAGGTCCCTGGGGCACAGCTCCACCACTCTCCATGTCCCTGAAGATGCACTGGTGCTGCCCTGGCAAAGGCACAGCACTATCCCGTAAAGCATGGTCAGGACCACATGGAATGGAGGATCTCATGCAGCACAAACTTGGCTTTCCAGAGCCAGCTGTGGCCACTGTGCTCAGAGGTCCTTTTCTGAAGCCATGTGGCTGAGAGGAAAGGGACAGGACCACGAGAGCCAGGAGGAAATGACCACAGCCTGGGTTGGTGTCCAGGCCCCAGCAGGTCGCCTCCACCACAGCCTCCCCACGCCGGGGAGTGACGGTTGGTCCACACCAGCAAGACAAGGAGAAGGTGGAGGAGTCCAGGTCTTTCCATGCTCCACGGGGTGCTACCATCTGAATGAGATCCCTCAGTCAAGCTGAGAGGTTCAGACCAAATGAGTTTCAGACCAGAATGCTGTTTGTCGAAAACAAAAATAAAACCCTAAAATATGCACACCGCAATCAAAAAAGCACAATCACAAACCAACATTTAAAGTTGTAAGGATCGTGCCAGAATCCCCGTCCTGTACCAACCTGTCCAAACCCAGACTCATTGGGTGCTGGCAGTCTGGGAAGAGCAGACTTACTCCACCGAGAACAACAAATTCAGCACAAGAAATTGGAACGGCAAACTTTGGCGAGGTAGAGATGTGAGACAACTGCTTGGAGCACACAGGCGAGTGGTTGTGCTTTCTTTCAAAAAAAACAGCAGGTGGTTTATGAAAAGGGCCCTATTCTTTAGGGTAATTTGAGCCATATTTCATTGTTTGATAGAAAAATCCTAATATTCATGACCTCCTTTAACTGGAAGAAGTTTGCTCATCTGAATATCAGCCCACAGATAAATGGGAAAATGAAAAATAGAGTAAGACAATGGAAGAGGGGGGGAAGGAAAGGGAAAGCAAGACAGAATCAAAGACAGAATGGAAGTCCAGGAGAGTGACAGAGAGTGACAGGTCTGTGGGAATATGGAAAGGAAGAAGGACATAAAGGAAAGCTATTTAGTAAGAAAAGTTAAATAGTGCAGCGTAAAAAAAGGCTGAGAAAAGCAGAGTGAGTGACAGAAAACACAGCAAGAGCAAGCAAAGGAGCTTTCCCCTGAAGTTTCCAAGTGCATGGATCAACTTTGCAGACTGGGATTCTTGTCCTACTGAGTTTCAGTTAAAAATATTCATATGCAATAGAGAAGAAAAATCAGACCCCCATTCTCCAGCCTCTGTTCCCTCACCCTCTTCCAATCCAGTCCTCCTCTGCTAACATCTGCTGCCTGCCTTCAGGACATGCAGATGGTAATTACTCCAGGAGCAGCTTCCTCTCCTTTCCCGGCTTGCAGAGGGCCACTTGGAAGAGAGCTTCAAGCCACGGAAAGATACCACACACACCTTCACACCACACGGCCAGCAGAACGGCATGTGGGAGCCAGGGCCATGCCCAGACAACTTGATAGCACAGAGGTGGGAGGTGAGTGGGCGAAAAGATGAAGACATTTGTCTACAACACACAGCAACAAAACATTCACCTGACCCAAAGATGGGGGGTCTGGGGAGAAGCTGGCTTGAGATGTGGAACTCCTCCATACAGGGGAAGGGGGGTACTGGAGGAGAGGTGTGCTGGGGAAGCACAGGCAGCAGGAGGAGGAGGAGGAGGAGAGGGAGGAGAAGGGCTGCCCTGGGCGAGGCAGCTCTGGGAGTGGATTCATACAGGCATGGAGCTGGCAAACACCAGGCAGAGAGGTGGAGCTGCTTTAATGAGAAGATGCTTCTATGACTCAGGCCTCAAAGGGATTGGTACTTTATTATTTTATTTTTCCATAATAAATTATGCCCTGGGATGCCAGGTCCTGCCGGGTTTTTCTGGAAATACCAGACAAAAGCTGGTGTTGCTACCTGGCTTTTGACAGTTTCCCATGTATGGAAGCCGAAAGTTCCTGGTTCTTCCTCTGCTCTGCCCTGGCCCATCCAGTTTTGGGAGCAGGGCTGACACTACTCCACCATTCCAACAGAACAGCGCAGCTGGAGCTCTTCACTTCCCAGCCCAGGTCCTGGAGAGGCCCCCTTGCCGGTCCATGGCAACCCACCCTGGACCCACCTTTGGGATGCCAAAGGTGCCCTGGGGAAGACGGGAGCGGGCTCAGCTCTCCCACACCCCAGGCACCCCACCCCAGCCAGAGGGAGGAAGGAGCGCGCCTGCCCGACCCCCGCACCCATCCATGGACAGCAGCCAGGCCTCATTCACTTATCTCCATCCCTGAGCACCCAGCCCTGGCTCTGGGCTGCACAAGGGAGTATGATTATGCCGACTTTATAGATTAGGAGTTATTCATCCTACACCAAATCCTCAGACTCTGCCATGTCTCACAGACCTGTTCTGGAGCTCTTTGTTAGATTTAGGTTGAACTTGGCCCTAGTTCAGCTCAGAAACGCGTGTTACAAAAATCCCCCGTACAGCCGCCTGTCTGAGGCTGTGGACCAAGCCATGCCAAGGCCATCGTTCACCCCAGCAGCAGAACAGTGGGGGTTTCACTGCAGAGTTGTGGGAGCACAGAGACACCCAACACACAGGGCAGAGACCATACTCCTCTTGCTGCCAAGAAAGATTCACTCATGGCAATGATGATGCAAGTGCACAGAACCAGAGTGTTCATCAAGGCAATGTCTTGAGAGAGCAACCTGGGGAACACCAAGTTCAGCACACCACCAACACGTGAGTGTCCGGGAGCGTGGAGGTGGGTGAGTGTCTGGGGCAGACATGCATGTTCAGGACAGGGTGCTAGGGATGTAGGTGTTGGGTGTGGGGAACACCTTCAGAAATGCGCCACCAGAGCTTGGTGTTTTTACTGATTTCACAAGAGAGGCTCTGCTAAAATGCCACCTCTCCAAAGCAAAACATTAGCATGTTGGTGAATCATCATTTCACACCCCAAAACCAGGAATGGGTGGCAAAGCTCTCTAGTGAGGCACCAAATCCTCAGGGGATTGTCATAAAATGTACCCAGTGACCTTAGTCTTCCCATCCTTTTCCCTTGTATCTCCTGTTCTCCACCCTTTGCCTTCTCTTGCCAACCTACATGGGTTGTTCAGCTTTTATTCCAAGCATGAAACTGCCTTAGGACTGGAAGCTTTAAGCAGTTTCCCAGCCTCCAGAAATTTACTGGTTTTGTTTCTCCATAGCAGAGCAAACAATTGCTTTGGTACCTAGCCACCACACCTAACTCCCAAATGCAACGAGAACTTGGAATTCTTTGGGAAACTTATACAAGAACATATTTCACATGAGTAAAATGCATGCATTTTGTTCACTGTAACTATTTCTTTCTGAAGGGACTTGACAAACTTTTATTTTCTGGAATCACCACATGAAGAAAGATGGAAAGTCCCTTGAGAAAGAGATGAAGACTGGTGCCAGGTTAACGCACTAGAAGGAGATGTTGACAGCTGGAGTCAGCCTCTGAGAGCTCTATGGATGGGCAACAAGGGGCTTCACAGTTTGGGTGAGGGAAAAGCATCACCATCCCTCTCCAAAACACACTCTGCTCTGCAGATAAAGCCTATGCTTACATGGAACAGCAGTCTAGACCCTCACCTGTGATCAGCGCTACTGGCTATTCCAACCAGCAGCTCCTGCCAGGGACCAGGAGCCCACCCACTAGAGCTGCACAAAGGGGATGAAGCCCCAGGGTACCAATCCCAGCTGTAGCCCTGATCTGTGACCATCTGTCAGCCCAAAGATGGGCCCTATCTGGAGAAGCTTTGCATAGCCCCTGGGCTTTGTCCATCCAGGGACTGTCCTGTCACCCTGCTACATCCACCCTCTTGTGCAGCACGACAATGACCTGGCCCAGCTCTTCACCTATCTGTGCCCCTCCAGCACCTGAGCACTGTGCACCTTCTACATCCTCAAGCCAGTCCTGGCTGCTCTTCCAGCTTGTATGTCACTGGTCAAGCAGGAATGAGCATTAGAAACCTGGAAGTTTTTCTTCTGTCACCAATTTCTGCCTCCATCTCCCCTGCGAGCCCTTGGAGAGGAAACAGGGAGCAACAAGGTCCTGGTCCAAGGGGCTCTCCATCCTCGAAATGGATTTTACCTGTCTCTGAAAGCTGCCTCCATCTCTCACCCCCCATAGCTTTCTCCCCAGGGAAATCAGCCTAAAAGGGGCTAATGGAACAATGTCCCTCTCTCTCCCCCCTCTCATTTTCTCTCTTTTTTTTTATTAGCATTTGTGGAATTTATTCCCAAACTCTCCTAATCTTTCGTACACAACCATTTGATTTGCATAACCCAGCCCCCTCTCATAAAAACTGGCTGCTAGTTTAATTAAAAAATGTAAATTTGCTGTCATCTCGGGGCCTAGTGAATTAGGACGACATCGGCATTTTTTATTGCTGAAGACGTCCAAATTGATCCAGTCCGCATTGAACCGGAGGGGAGGAGACGGTGCCGCGTGGGACTTTTGGCTGGAGGTTCTGCCCCTCCCCTGCTCCCAGCCAAGCCTTCTCTGCCCCCTCTTTGCTTTGCAAAGTGCAGCTGAGGACGAGGACGTTGGTTCTCCCAAACCTCAGCTGGATCGGCTAGCACGGCCTTTGCAATGTCAGCACTTCTGGGAGCTGAGCCCTGGGTGGCACCTGAGCTCTCCACACCTTGGGAACGGCTGCATCTTCAGACCCTGGGAGGGAGGCAAGGAACCCAGGTGGAGATGGGAGACGCAGCACAGGCAAGGGTTATCTTCACCTGCTACAGGACCTTTCACTACTTTCCACTTTCAATCAACTTTTCAGTGGGTGCCTAAACTGTCAGGCTGCATACCAGCCATGGGGTACAACTGGATGTCAGAGGGAGAGTCGTAGTGGCCACAAAGGCTCTCACTGTGAGGACAAGTGCAAGAAGTGGGACAGAAAAGGCTGTGTAGGCAAAGCCCTGAGATGAATTCCAAGCTCAGACAGTACTTTCCAATTGCAGGAAAGAGGACTCTGTGTAGAAGTATAAACAGTTCAGGAAAACAGAAAGAGAAACTGATGACATGGAAACTGCACATCAAATATCTGATCCCCTCCAGTCAAGATATCTGAACCATTCCCAGCCAGTTTCAGTACAAGTTGTTTCTTCCCCTCTGAGACTCTTTGTCTCAGAGCGGAATGGCGCAGTACCCACACACATCAGCAGACCCCACTCCGTCAATGGCAGACCTGGTTTAGAAGGACTCGTAAGACCCAGCAGACAGAGTACAGGTGAGGAAACAGGAGTTTATCTCAGAAGTCAACTTTCTGGTCTTTCTGTGAGTTATCTCTCTATAGTGCCAAAGCAGTAGAAACACTCCTATGGACTTCAAGCAGCTTTGAAGCATGTTCTCCAAGTAATAGCTGGGCACTGCTTAGTCCATGATGGGAAGGTTAATCCCTGCCCTGCTAAACCCTTCTCCCAAGGAACAGTCTTCACTGGGTAGGTTTACGCCATTTGAATGTTTTACGCCCAACAAGTACCTCAGAGAACTACTGGAAAGGGACACAAACACTCATACCAACTGCCTGGGAACTTTTTGTAGAGCATGAGCTCAGGGAACCAACCTTGATTGAGCCAATGCCTCCCAAAAAATCTGGTCAAAAAAGGAAAAAAAAAAAAGTCGTCTCTAGCCCCAGGAAGGTGTTTCTATCAACTGGGTGTTTCAAACAACAGCAGTGATTTGACAATGATACAAAATGACCCTTTGAATGGTAAACTGGGTATTTCTCTGCCCATTTACCTTAGGTGTCTTGATCCTCACTCTGAGGTCAGTTCCTGTAATCTCACACTAAGGATGTGAGACCAGACTGGCAGAAAGTCACATTGTAGGGAACATCTTGCCACATTCCTGCACAGATGGACTCAGTCCACAAATTCTTTTCAGCCCTTAACCATTACTAACATTTCTGGCCCTAGAAGGTCCATGCAAGGATTGACTGAGCTGAGAAAGCCCTCAGCAAGAGCAGACTGTCAGACCCCACATACCGAGTCCCTCTGGGAAAGAAACCCCTCTGGACTTGCCTCTGCCAGCTGGCAGCTCTTATGAGCAGCCCTCGGGCACTGCCTCTGGAGAGTCACTGCCTGAGGGCTTGGAGAGAATTCAAGAGGCAGCAACTGAGGAAGATAAGCTGGCCCAAGTAGATAAGGGTTAGAGGTGGTGATTATGGGGCAGGTCTTTGCCCCAAGATCATGACAAGACGGGTTCACCCACACACAGACCATAATGCTGACTTAAAGAGATCTCCCCGATCCTCATTTCCATGGCTTACTGAAGCCCTGGGTTCCCACACTGGAGACCAAAACCTCCGTGTTACTTGGGCGCAGCAGTAGCAAGGCTGAGCACCCGCAACACTTCCGAGGTGAAGGAGGGTCCCTTTTTTGGGGAGGAGGAGGCGTCGTCTGGGCAGCCCCTACTCGGGGGAACCCCACGGGGCAGCGGGCAGGGCTCCAGCCGGCAGAGGGCACTGCAGGGCCGGGGCACAGCCCTGCCCGCCCGGGGCACCCTGGCCCGGGCAGCTGCCACAGCTCCTCGAGATGGAGATCGGGCTAAGTCACTGTTTATTGCTCTTTAAAGCATTTGCCCTCCCGCAGTTTCACCACATCCTTAACTCCTGGGCTGCCCACGCAGCATCCCAGCTTCTTGATCTAGAAGGGAGGCAGCCGTACGCCCACGGCTGGACCCAAGCAGAGCCGGCACGTCGCACTTGCAGGTGGAAGCTCTGGAGCCACTCAGTTCCTGATATCAATGGTAGAAATAAGTAAATAAATGCAATAAACGACGACAAAATTATCCTCTCACTCACAATATCAGAGTACATAGTTCAGGCCCAGTCAATCATCAACCAGTTTATTACCATCTTACTCCTTATTAAAAAAAACAACACACACACACACATACACTCTGGCAGTAATTACCTGGACCATGGCACATTGCCACCACAGGCCTGTTTGGCTCATTGCTGCCATTTGGTTTTAAAATGGCAAAGAATGCTTTACACGGTTTTGGAGGAGCAGGTATAGTTGTGTTAGCCAGTATGGGGCCATGGTGGTGGGACCTGGTCCCAAAGAGGAGGGTAACATCACCCAAAGGATTGATTCCTACTAAACTTTGAATCTGCACATTTTGTCAAATCTAAATGAGACACTGATCCAGACGGTCCAAGGACTGGAAAACCTACCAACACTTTGAGCCCTGCGGCTCCTGGTTGCTATCACACTCTAGCCTGACAGAGACCAGTCCATCATCACTCCCAGCAGGGCCACCAGCTCAACCCAGCACCAGGCCAGAACCTACTCTCCATCCTGATACCTGATCCAAACCAGTGGACAAGCCACAAAAAGCTACAATCAAAAACACACCCAATCCCAATACTAGGGCCTGTAATCTAAAACCAAAACATTGCCCCAGCCTGGCCACCTTTCCTCCTCCTTGCATGATGTGAAGGGGTGGGGGAGTTCTCATACACCTCACATGGAAGGACAAAAACAAACCCATCCCAGATATGCCCCGGATGAAAAAAAAAACCCAAACCAAAAAACAACTCATTAAATGTAATAAGCAGCCTCTTCATCTGACACTGCCTTGTCCCAAATAAATTAAATTCCTTTTCATTTAGGCAGTACAGGAACCTGACAAGCAACCTTTACCACCGACACGCCAGAGCTCAGGAGGGGGAAAAAATGAAAGAGAAAACAACCCACACAAACTTACAACAAATACAAAGGCAGAATCATTTCAAAAACCCCATAAACTTCCCCTCCGCATCCTCTCACGGCCAGCGGGCCCCTCGCCCCGCTGCCCCGGCCCGCGGGGGCCGCGCTGCCGGGAAGGAGCGGTGGAGGGAGCGGAGCCCCCGGCTCACCTCAGCGGGGCCGGGAGAGCGGGGCCGAAGCTGCGGCGGGTACGGGAGCAACTTCCGTAAAACAAGTGAAAGAAGCAAAGTGAAAGAGGCAGCAAGCCCCCCGCCGCACCGCACCGCCCGGCCCGCAGCTCCGCGCCGCGCACCCGCCAACAAAAGTTTCGGTGCGGCGGCAGCCCCGCGTCCGAGAGACTGCGCTGCCCGCAGCGCCGGCCCCGCGGCCGCGGAGCGCCGGAACCGCGGAGGAGCGGACAGCGCTCCGCTTCGCGCCGCCCGGCGCGGGGGCACCGGCACCAGCGGCCGCCCGACCGGGGGCTCCGCCGAGAGGCGGGCGGGGGGCTGGGGGCAGGAAAAGGACAATTGTGCTGTACTTACCATAGTCGGAGAGACGAAAGCCGAATTCACTTAAATAATCAACTTTCATAATACTTAATTAATACCTAATTGCAGCTGATTGCTCCCGAATAACAAGTTGTTTAAAGCACTGATGTCATTGCCGTGCCGGTCCTCCCCGAGTCACTTTGGCAGCGGGGCCGGGGGCGGGCGCGCCGCCGCGGGGGGCGGTGACAGGCGGCGGGCGGATCCGCCCCTCGCCGGGCCCGCCGCGGGGGGCAGGTGCGGGGCCGGGCCGGGCTGGGTCGGGTCGGGGGGCAGCGGCGGCGGGGTTACCTCGGGCGGACCCGGAGCGCCACCCCCGCGCACCCCGCGGCGGTCCCAGCACGGCGGGGAAGGAGCGCGGGGCTGCCCCGCACGCAGGGCCGCCCGCCGGGAGCAGCCCGGCCGCGGTGCCCCGCTGCCATCGCTGCCGGCCGTCGCCGCCACCCGGCCCGCGGCCGCGGCGCTGGCTCCTCCGGAAGCCCCGGAGCGGCGGGGACGGAGCCGCTGGCGCGGAGCGAACCGCGAGGGGCTGCGGGAGGGGGGGGGGGGTGGGCGTACGGGCCAGGACGAGCGGCACCGGTGCTCCGCGTACCGGGCACAGCAGGACCCGCGGGGAGGGGCACGGCGGGTTGTCCCGGCACCGCCGTCGCACGCGGGTCCGGGCTCGGCCGCGCGGTGTGGAGCGCGCACCGAGGAGGGCTGGAGCCCTCGGGGCACTGGTGGCCGCCACCTGCGGGTGTCACAACCCTGGACGCATCTTGCCCAATGGCCCTCAGGAAGATCGCGCCGCTCTACCCCCGAACGCCGGGCCCACGGGAGGCGTGGGGAAGGGGGCCCTTTTGCAGTGAATTTCCTCATTTTTTGTGGCTTTATTTTTCTAAGTAGCAAAGAATGCGAGGGAGGTTCTGAGAGGTGTGTTGGGTAAACACAGATATAAGCCTCTTTCTTTAAAACAAACGAGCAGATTATTTACCTGATTAAATAGGTATTTTGAGCAGGTTGTAGGCTGCTTTTGTGAACACACCACGTTTGGCTCCTGGATTTTGGCAGAGCTGGGCTCCTCACCGGGGCTCACACGGAGCTGCCCATTGACTTACCAGCTTTAAAATGCTTTTAATAAGCAGAACTTAATGTGCTTCCCAAAGGAGGCCAGCATCATTACCCCACTAGGGATGGGGAAACTGAGGCACTAGTGAGGGAAGTGACTCGCCAGAAGTGGCCGGACAGGTTAGTCACAGGGCTGGAAGGAGTCCAGGTGTGTTTGGCTCCATGCACCAGGATGTGCTGCACCTAGATAGTGTCCCGAACCCAGAGACGCAACACAAACTGTAGCTCATCACCTCAGCAGTGCTGCATTTGCATGGGCAAAAACGCACAGGCAGGAAGCAGGCCAGAGGGCAGGGAGAGGGAAGAGGAGAGGGGAGTCATTTGTGGAAACCACAAATATTCTGGCTTCTCTCAGAAAAAAAATCTAAACAAAGTCTAGTGAAACAGAGTCACCCAGGGACCTTTCAAGCCAGGAAGCACATGGGGACAGCAGTGTCAAGCTGGAGGCAAGTGTGCCCTGCCTGGGGGCTGCCCAGCCAAGCAGCAGTCCTGAACAGAGTCCTGTATGGGACTCACCTTCCCACCTGATGCAGTCAAGCTCCTGCTTTATCAGCATTGTCTGGACTTCCCCAACCACTGGTTTCTAACCACACCATCAGCTCCAGTCAGCACTGTCACCCAGTGCTGCCTTTAAAATTCTGCCTTCACTTGGCCCCAAAGCAGGCACCAGCCCAGCCGACATCAACCATAATCCTCAGGAGAGTCTGCCCTGGTCCGTACATCTGAATCAGGCACTACAGCACCTGCCAAGGAATATCCCACCCTGAGACGTAATGAACAGAACCAGAATTGTTTGTGCAGGCTCTGTAATAGCTCAGGTTGGACTCAACACTTCCTTTCAGGTTTGAATTTGCTGACAGGGCCCCTAAGTTCACTGCACTTTATTATCAGATGTCTTCATTTTTGCTTCTCCTGTGAACTTAATATTTAAGGAGTGGGAGTTCTCCTTACCACCACTGTTCCCTAAGAGAGTGCGCCCCAGCTCTATCTCCAGCTCCTCACAAAGAGGAACACACTTTCTAATGCAGATATGTCACTACACATACACAGCCCCACAGACCCTCTAAACATACCTGTTCTTCTACGTGCACCGAGCTGAGCACGTTCACACATCAGTATACAAATGTTCCCCACCCCTCTCATCCCAACATGCACATGCAACATGCATATGCCCTCCACAAAGAAAATGATACTCTGTGCTCACTGACATTCAAATATACACATATCCATACACCATGACACACATGAACCCACATACACAACCTAAACACACCTGGAGGATCCCCTCCACAGATTTCCCACTGTCCCTCCCACTCCTCCTTGCAGGAACAACTTGCCAAGGTGTTTTTTCAGGTGAAATCCACGCCCTACAGCTGACGCAATGGCAAGGCCTGATTTCCTATCTCAGCGATCTCCTGTCACAGGATCAGGTTTTATTTCCCCATACTCCCTCCTTTGCCTCTTACCCAAGGAAAGTTGGTTCTTTCCTCTCTCAAGGGCTCTGAGGCTTTCTGCTCCTGTGCCCCCCATGAGAGTACCATCTCCTTTCCTTCCCTTTTCCCTCCAGGGTATGGATCCACTCTGAGGAAAAGCTGCTTCTGATCATAGTATGAAGAGGCTCCTGGACCCCCTGCTTTCCAGGAGCACTCGAGGGAAGGCAGCACCCCTCACCCTGCTCTGAACTGTGCTTCTGTGCGATGGCAAGGGCCACCCCATCCACTCCTGCCACGTCTGCCCTTCCCATGGCAGGTGAAGAGACCTCTCTATGTCCCTTTTCACCCTCCCAGGGGCATCAGGAGCTCTTGGTAATTAATGTTTGCCAGGTGCTCAGAGATCTTCAGAAGAAAAGTGCAATGGGAGGGGGAAGGATGATTAATTTATTATTATTACAGTTTAATGCTTTCCCCGCAGACAGTGTGCCAGGGCTGAGCAGGGGGTGAGTCACACTGAGATGTGGGACATCCTCCTTTTTGTGTCTCTTCTACCTTTGGTTTTTATGCTTAGACCATTTTCTTGGCAGTTTCTCCCTCCTTAGCTGGAGCTGGCCTGGGGGCCTGGGCCTGGGCTCTGGATTAATGTGGGATCAGGGCGCTGGCTCTCAGATTGCAGGTTGGAGATCTGGCAGTGTTGTGCCCCTCCTCCTGCTCCTGCTTGGGGAGTCTATTAGGCAAATGCTCTTGCCCTATTTCTGTAATTTTGTTTGATTTCTGTTTCGTCAAGGGAGGTGCCCAGAGGCCTCGGGGCCTGGGCGGCAGGAGCAGACAATCCATACTTTCTTTCCCTTTCCTCCTCTTTCCCTCCTTCCTTCTCAATTCAGTTTCAATCACATTATTGGCACATGGCTCCCAGAACCCATTGCCAAAGCAGCTGTGCTAAGTCTCAGCGTGCTGGGGTGGGCTCTGCTGGGAGCAATTCTGCCATTTACTATTCCTTTGGCCTTACTCAAACAGTTTGACACCAGGTCCCCACCATGTGGCTACTGCTTTTCCAGGCACTCCATGGCTTCCAGAATCTGCTGGAAGCCAATGCTGCTCATCTCTTGACCACTGCCCAGAGGGAATGACTGTACTGGGAACGGGCCATACAGCACTGAACACACACAGCATGTGCTCCACAGGGGCCCAGGAAGACTTGGGGGAAAGGAGTGGCAGGGGTTTGAATGCACTAACAATTAGTTACAATTTAGTACAGCAATTAAAAGTACAGCCTGAGGATTTCAGGGTGAAGAGGTAAGGGCATAGTCCTACCCAGGCAGCAGGTCCAATAGGGAAGGTACCTGGCACTCAAAAGCAGGTGCTCTGCCTGCAAAACCACCAAACAGCACCCTGAACCATCCTGAACCCCACACAGCCCCTGAGCCCGGGTTTGGCAAAGCAGGCAGCTGGGATAGGAAACTGCTGCCCAAGGATGGGTCCCAGACTGGGCAAGATCTATTCCTGCAGTGCATGGGGCAAGCACAAAACGAAATGGTGATTTCTGTCTAGAGGATCTGCAAGCCAGCTTGTGTTCTTGCAGATACACGCTTGGATGCAAATGAAAATGTGAGCAAATGCCATGTGCACACGCACAGAGTCACATGTAAATGCACAGACACAGGAAGCCCTGTGCATGGTCCTGCAGCACCCAGACAGGGTTAGATTGTCATGGATGTTTTAGCAGAGACTGTCCTGCTCTGGACACATGTGGAAGGCCTAATGGCAAGGAGATGTCAAGGGGCACTGGCTAGAGAGGAGTTGCCACCCTGCTTACTCTACAGGGCAATGACTTGCTCCCCCAGCAACTCTGTCCTGACATGGGCTGGGCAGATCAGTGAAGGCTCCCAACACGCAGCCCAGCAAGTAACAGAGATGGGGTGGGTCGAGAGACAGGCTGGATTTTACAGGTCTTTGACACTGTGGAGTAAGGCTGGTCTCCACAAATTCAGTCTGGATTTGATGTGGCTTGGGCAGGGGCAAGAGGAGAAATGAGGGAAGGCAGAGGGAACCTGGCATATTGTTTGCTCTGTTCTACCTGCCCCATCACAGGTAGAGGCCATGTCACCCCTGCTCCCATGTGGGGCACTGAGGCAGGTACAGAGCACTGTCAGGCACTGTCCCCAGTGAAGAAGTTACTCATTCATTAGAAGTGACAATGAGAGGAGATGGAGGAGGTAAAAAATGGGCAGCAGACCCGGGACTGCACACAGGGGGGACTGACTGCTCTTCCTCCTCTGGGATGTGACAGCAGGATCCCCACCAGAGCACAGGGAGGGAAAGCAAAACGTAACCCTCGTACGCGAGCTGGCGGTGGGGTGGGTGCGTTCCGAGAGCTGCCCGAGATGCAGTACGCGTGTATCCGCGTGGGCTGGCCCTGCTTGTGCAACGGGGCGGCCTGAGCTTCAACGCTGCTGACACAGGGGATGTGCCAGCGTGCATGCGAGTGGCTCTGAGCGACGCGGGGACGCGCCCGGCGGGGCCCTGTGTGCTGAGGGGCACAGGATCCGTGTGCCGAGGGGCACAGGGGCAGCGCCGGGGAGAGGCTGGGGCTGTGTGCCGAGGGGCACAGGATCCGTGTGCCGAGGGGCACAGGGGCAGCGCCGGGGAGAGGCTGCGCAGCCCCGGGCAAAGGCTGCACAGCCCCGGGCAGAGGCTGCACAGCCCCGGCGGAAGCGCGGCCGCGGCCTCCCGGGAGCCCTGGCCGAGGGCCGGGGGTGCGGGAGCAGCGGCGGGCGGTAAGTGTGAGGCAGACGCAGCGATTGCATTACTGAAGGAGCCCGGACTGGCAGTGCCGAGCTATCGTCTCTGTAATCCTGTTAGCCAGCAATCTCCATTCCGAAAGAGCTTCATTTCTTTGTGAATATTTGTAAACTAGATATCTAATGGAAAATTATAGGAAAATTATAGTGAAATTCATGACGAAGAAATCCGATTAGCCCTAATTCAATTATGCCATCTTAGCCCACACAGCACATTTCCCATTTTTTTCCCATAAATACCAATGCCAGGGGTCCGGGTAATCAAATAAAACTGAAAATCATCTTCCCATTAAATTCAATTAGCTGCAATTTCTAAAGCCTATCAGAGATTTTAATTACTAAATTATAAAATTCTCCAATGCTAAATTGAAACTAAAAAAATTGCACATCCTTATATTTCAGAAGAAAAAAACCCAGCAGAAACCTTGAAAAATACCCTTCTCCTCCCATCAGCATCCACATGAACACGGTTCTGGGCAGGCTTCACCAGAGAAATGAGTGTAGAGGGACATGAGCAAGGCCTAGGGAAGAAGGTGGCTACTTCTGGGAGAAAGTGTGTGGATATCAGCTGAGATTAAAACCTAAAATCCAGTCCTAGTTTAGCTGAGCTGGGTTGAAAGAGGGAAGGGGAGAGGCTAGCAATCCGAGCAGTGTCTTTGCTCCCTTTTCCCACACAAGCTCCTTGGTTCTGGCAGGTTTTCTGAGCTGCTGTGCCAGGCACTAGTGACAAGCCACCGTGCTCCCGCAGCTAGTGAAACAACTGAGACTCTCTAGGAGCTGGAACGAGTTTTGCCTGCAAATGGGCTCGGTGAGGCAGTCCCTCGAGTCTCCGTGTGCCAAAGCCAGGGCAGGAGAGCTGGTGATGCCCAGAGGGAAGCAGGAGGGCAGATGCTAGCTTTGTGCTTCTGATAAAACTTCTTGAATAATGGCCATGCAAGCCTGGTCCTGACACTGAATTAAGGGAAGCTGGAGCCCTCAGCAAACTGATTTAGCTTGAAGCACTACTTCAGCAAACACGTGGGATGTTCCAGAGGAGGGGGATGTAATCACCCTTTCCTGATAGCACAGGGAACTCTCGGAGTTCACAGAGGCACAAGGCAGGCAAGCCCATCCCTAAACTGTTCTTTATTCAACAACTAAACCAAGCAGGCAAAGGGGGAAACCAACAAAACCTGTGCCTACAGATGCTCTCTTCCAGCCCTGCTTCTCTGGGGACCAGCATGGCAGCATGGCACAGTGAGGTGCCGAGGGGCAATTAACTGTGTGAACAAGCAGTGGGAGGAGAAGGGAAGCTCAGCTCTCCAGTTACAATACCTGACCCTCCACGAGGCAGCAAGAATAAGGATTTTCTGACACTGCCTTTATGCCAGAGAGCACTTTTGCATGGTACCCTAAAGGGTTTATTCACGTGCAAACATAAACGAAGCCAGTTTTCTCACAGCTCTAAATAGAAGCTCAGGTTGCCCAGAACCAGGCCGATACTTGGTTTAATTTACTGGGCACCCGAAAGTTGCCAGCAGGGAGTTGCCCGCAAACAGAACAACAACAAAAAAGTTAATGATCTGGGCTTTTTCTTTAATAAATAGGCAAACTGGCTGAGCCGGATTGTTGGCTGGGATTCGTCTCCCCTTTATCACCCTGGAGCTTCTGTGACACATTCTCCAAATCATCAGCATTTTGCAATTTGAGGTCGTTACCAAATAGTATTTTTTTGCCAAGGAAGGGAGAAAAATAAATTAATAATTAAGAAGCCCAAGCAGGGAGAGGCTGTGGGTTGAATGGTGCTGCCACCTCCGCGGGGATTGCTCAGGCACCTGGCAGCCTGCCCAGCGTGCACCTTGGTCGCTGTCTCACCCTGGAATGTGGTGCTGGCACCCAAGTGCTACTTGATTTTACTACGAATTAATCAAAGTCTCTTTTGCAAATGTCTAACACTAAATCACCACTGACTGGGCTTCAAATGCAATTCCCCTGTTCCAAGGAGAACCTCCTTTGGTGCAAGGAGATTACCAGCTCCAGGTGAAGAGCTGAAGGGGGTTTCCTTTCTGCACATCTTCTGGTTCTCCAAGGCATCAGCCTCTCCCAGCTAGGAGAATAGATTTCCCACAAGTCTTCTCCTGCTCAGAGCAGGTAACCACACAGACATCCCAGATATGCTGGGATAAATCCGTCTGTGCTGCCTGACTGGAGTGTAGTTACACCAGAAAGGAATTTGGCACGACTGTGAGCTGACACAGGCGGGAGAGCATTGCCTTGGCAGCTTGGGTGTGCCTATGACCCCATGTTTATGGAGCTGTGGAAGCATCTCCACACAGGACGACATGCAGAAATGTGTACCTGCCTGGGTGGGTATGGCTGTCTGCACATCTGTGCACATGGATGTGCATGGCCTTGTGGCACTGTGTGGGCACTTGGCCACATGTGTACAGGGCTGTGCGGTCAGATGTGGCTGTCCACAGACATTCTCTGAGGGTGTTCTTGCCATGTTAATGTGTGCGTGTCTCATTTGCCTCCGAACCTGTAGTCCTGAGCACCCTCCCTGTTCTGTCCAGCCCCCCAGAAGGTTGTTTGGCGTGGCTGATGATCTGGATGGCATCAGCACATGTCCTTGCACTGCTGCAGCAACACACCACTCCCTGAGCCATGGGCGAGCTGTATTCTCCTCTCCACATTCTGCCTGTCTCAGACCCCTTTCATATTTTCAGTGCTCACTAGACCGTGAATTCACCTTCATACCAGTTACAGGGTTATTTAGCTTCTCCTGACACTGATAACCACCAAACTTTCACTGTCAGCTCAGCTTTCTCCCAAGAGACATGCAGCACTCCTCTCTCCCATGCCCACGGTGAGCCCACCCACGCACACCCACCAGGAGCACTGGGGCAGATGCCCTAGTGAGACACATTGCCTCAGAACACTGCTCACCCACCAGCCACAATCACTTATCCCCAACCCACATCTACACTGCGAAAAAGAGGAACAGAGCAGAAGAGTTAAAAATGGGATGGAAAGAACGAAATAGAGGAGAAGGGAAGAGAGAGACAGAAGGGGAAAAGGGTGATAAAGCAAAACCAGTGCAATCAGAGGAGGGAAACCCCCTAGGACAACAGAGAAAGGATCTGGGAGGAGGAAGGAAGCGCACAGGAATATACAGTGGGGTTTTCGCCCTGCATACCCCACAAAGCAACACTCTCCAGCAGCTGACACCAACATATTCCACAGCTCTCCCTGAAAATTCTTAGGGATCAACTAGACAGCCCTTGTACAGCAGCCGGACTAGCTGTGCATGGGCTGGAGCACTGCTGAGGAGTAATGAGGATGATCAGCCTGTACGGGAAACATGGGATTGCCCCCAGGGTGCCCAAAGGCCACCAGAGTGCAGAAAACCCCAAACAGGAGGATGAAACCTCTCTGCAGGGCCAAGCACAAGGAAGGTCAAGCCTGTCCCTCCTACTGATCCTCTGTCACAAGGAAACTCCACTCTACTTTGCTGGCCCAGAACCACTTCTGCCACTCATGCTCCCACTGGCTCTGAGTCACTGTTGCCTGTTCCCCCCACTGCAGACCTGTAAGGCACCTTTTTGACAGCTTTCTCCTCCCTTGCCACAGCCCCCGTCTCTTGGCATTATGTCTTTGGCATAAGGCCTTGCTGCTCACCCCTGGCCTTGTGGGCTTGCTCCCTTGTCCCCTGCACTTTCCCATTCTGACTGAACAATTAATTCTCAGCTGAAGCAACTGCTGCAGCGACATTTCACTCTGAAACCAAGCATGTGCTGACAGTGAGTGGCATCCCCAAGAGCTCCTGCTTGGCCCCAGGGCTGTGCAGGGCCAGACACTGCTGACGAGGTGCACAAGCGACTTCACAACTTGTGGTACCTCTTCCCATCTGTGTGGCTCCCCTGGCTCTGCCCCAAGCTGTGCCTGCAGCAAGTCACCCATCCCACTGTGGCCATCCCCATCTCCCATCCCACACAGCCCCTTGGAGCAGACTGACCCCATATCCTAGGAGACAAAATCCCTCCTCCTTTGCCCCAGGGATTTCATCTCTGCTGTAGCAAAGAACTCAAAGCTGGGACTTCATTATGTTCCCACAGCCATGGGATAAGGATAAACACAATTCCTGTCACTCCCCCAAGTGTTCAACGATACGTTCCCACAAGCACAGGTAGTGCATAGACACTTCACACATAACATGGAATAGCAGGGATCTGGAAAGGGAGCTGGTAGGGGGACAGAGCTGCTCTTGTCCCTGAGGCAATTGTTGCTGACTCCACCTAGCACCAGAGACTGCAATACAGATGGAACTGGTGTGACTTCTCTGGTTGTCCAGGGCAAAGCCGAGCTGGATTTGATGACCCCACGTGGATACCTTCCAGCTTGGGATATTCCATCACTCTGTGGTTCTATGATTCTCTGAACTGCAAGAGCCCAAAGGGGCAAGAACGGGATGGACCAAAGCAGTAGCCTTGGCACACGTTTATCACAGCTAAACACTTTTGGCACAAATTTTTCACATCCAAATACTTTCCCCTGTCCTCCAGCTTCTTCGGGATGGTTCCTACCACTGGAGTCTCTGCTGGCTTTGTATGGCCACCCTGCAAAGGCTGATCTGTGGAAAGGCAGCGGAGACACCCCCTGCTGCCTCACCTGCCCCGGGAGCACACTCCAGGGCTCCTGCTTTCCTCGCATCACCATGAAAAAAAAAAAGCTCTATGCAAACAATAGATCAATAGAGCCCCCGCCTCTTCGGAAGGAAAACAAACACCCGGATCACCGCAAATTAGAGAATGTTTCGCTTCACTTCATCCAAACAGGCTGACAATTTTTTTGGGTTGTTGCCACGGTGACAGAGTAACACAGCGTTCAGCCTGTTGCAGAACAATCAATTAAGTTAATGCCTCGGAGTGCCTGTTTACCCTTCCATTTAGGAGGTGCTGCTCTTTCTCTCTAGCTTGTTTGAGATTTCTCATCCTTTGCTTCCTGCTCCTAGTTCTTCTCTAATTAACCTAAAAATAAAGTCCCTACCCTAACTACCTTCTGGCTTGTAAGGAGCCTCCCACTTTTTGGAATGATCGCTTGGAATAAAGTTTTTCCTCCCTTTGACTGCTGTCATTTCATGTTCCTTCCTGGAAAAACTGGGGATTTACCTTTACCTTGCACAGCACAGCCCCGTCCCCTCCTCCTGGTGTGCTCAGGAAGTTGCCAAGTTTTTAAAGGCCAGCTGTAAACATCCCCTTGGAGAGTGGGTACCTTCAGAGTAACTGCTTTTAACAAGATAAAGTAACTTTAACTAAAGACCTAGGAAGTGATCAGCAACCCTTCCACTATTGCTGTTTTTTCCACTGTGAGCTGTAACCATAAATGAAGAGCCATCTTGTGCTAAATGCTGTTTGAAAAGAAGAACTATAAAAGGGCCTCGCAAGAGTCTCATCCTATGGTCCATGTTAAACAGAACTCCTAAATATTTGCATAAAGGATTTTGGCTTAAGCAAAACTCAACCTAGTGCTCAAAGCATTGTGCTGAACTGAGCCTATGGCAAGGACACTTTAAAGAGGGCACCATGGCCAGGAGACTATGGCAGATCCACCATTCCAATCCTCAAGAATAAAGGATGCCAAAACATCTCTTGGCTCTGCCCAGATCACCAACAGTCTGCCAGGCCTTTCACAGGCCCACATGCTCCTGCCACTGATCTTGTGGCTTTATTTCCTACCTCACAAGCAGTGTGGAAGTTACACTTGGCTGTGTAGCTTCACTGCCTGTCTGCAGCCACTTTCTCATGCCTTGCCCAGTGAGCACCAATAATTGCCCTCCATCTTCCCCAACCCTCCTGCAGACTGCAGCACCAAAACAACACCTCCAACATCCTGAGCGAAAATGAAAGTGAAATCACTTTCACCAGAGAGTGAAAGGATTTATCCAAGGCCAGATATAATTCAGGGCTTCTGTCTCCTGATCTCTCTGCACCTTCCTGCTGTCTTTCTCATCAACACAATATTCCTATGCTTTTCTTTGCAATCTGAGGAAAGGTGTCCATCTACCTTGTTTCCTCATCGTAAAGGAAAAGGCAGAGGCAAGCATGATGTGAAAACAGGAAGATTCCATGATACTGTCTTTTCATCCTGCCACTAGCAACAAGTGCCTAAATGTAAAGTGAACATTAATTTAGTATTGAACAGATGGAAGAAAACTGTAGACCAAGCAGATAGGGAAGAATGGTGCTCAAACACTTGGAAAAATTACAGTAATAGGTCAAATATAACATCTCCCTGCTTCACAAGCTGGATCCTTTTCCAAGACCTCCAGTCTCACAAGCTAACACAAGCCTGCTCAGGGGGGAGCACTGAGGCCAGGTCTGCAAGGGCTGCAGGACAGCCATGGCCCAGGTCCCCCTGGTTCACTCCCCCTCCCTGAGAAGAAGTTGTCAGCAGAACCTGTTGGAGCAGGGGCTCGTTGACTGCTCCCTGTCCATTACAGCCTGGATTATAAGCATATTGCACAGCGCTCTCTGCACGGTGCTGGGGAAATCCAATACGCTGAAAGGTTAATGCAATCAATTAGGGTGACAAGGAAGTAGAGTCAAGCCTTCTGAGTAGATGAAAGGGAGAGAGAGATGGAGACAGGGAAAAGCTAAGAGAAGCAGGGGGGGAACAAAGAGTGGGAGGAAAAGAAGGAGGAAGATGATATACAGGACTTGTGCTGTAGACCTCAGGGCGCTGGTGTGGCCAAGGGCACCATCCTGCCCCAGCACAGATGGGGTTGTGTCATTCACAGAAGCAAGGCAGGCCATGGGTCCCCAAGGCCACAGCTGGGCCAGGATTCCCTGTTTGTGGCTTTTTCTGCCGTCTCCTGCAGAATGTGGAGCCCTGCTCAAACTGCAGCTGCCCAGGTTGTCCTGCCACCAACCTGCTACCTAAGGGTGGTCGCTGGGGGACTGGCAAAAGTTCCTGTGTCTTTCCTGCCCAGGTATCCAGAAGACATGAAAGAAACTGATTAGGTTTGCAAGGCAAAGGATCTCATTAAGCCATGGGGGAGCATCAAGGGAGGAGAAAGAGGAACAGGAAGGACAAAGAGAACTGGCTGTTCATACACTCTGCACACAAAGGTAAGGATGAGCACCATCTCTCTGTAGACTTCCTAGCTAGACACTGGTCATTACCACTGGCCACTTCCCTGCACCCATCCCCTCATGTCTGTAAGCATCTGTAACATAAGTGCTCTCTTACTTTTCCAGCCTCCTTTCCAGTGTGTCAACCTGGGCTCTCCTGCAAGGCCAGAGGACAAGCCCCAGCCAGCACCCAGCCATAGCAGTTTTACCCCTGCCTGCAGATGGACTGATGAGGCTGCTGTGGCACTCAAGCCACCAGCACAGTATGGAAATCCCAGTGCCATAATGTACATCCTGCTGCTCCGTTCAGCATGGCACAGACCTTCCCTGGGGCATTCAGCTCACGGAAGAGCCCCATCCTTCCCCTCCGGGCCTGTGAGCTGCTGCTGACTGGCTGAACTCCTGCTCTCTGACCCCCGAGCAGAGTGGTACTTTATTAACCTGGGCTGACAGGTCAGCGAACACAGCCCCTTCCTACCACGGCTCCTGCTCAGGCACAGCTCAGCCAGGGAGAACGTGACACCAGCTCATTAGAACAAATTATTACTCTATAACCCCTGCTGCAATGTCCCTTAATATGCCTATTTAGCAAGAGACAAGTCCTGGTGGGCTCCTCGGCATTAAAACAACCTCACAAATCACTAGAGGCACAAGCACCATGATCTCTGCTTCTGGGGATGGAGAGAGGGTGGTTGTTCCTTGGATGGGTGCTGGAGGGGTGCGGAGTCCTGGGCTCTTCCCCTGCAGCGAAATGAAGCTCCAGATATTGCTGGGGGATGTTCTGCAGGCAGGGAGTTGCCATCTGGCTGTGGCTCACTGTGCTGCCAAACATGCCCAAGCTTCAGCACAACACAGTGTTCACTCATTGAAATACACTGAGGAAGTGTTCTGGGATGCCCATTAAACTGTTGGGCCTGTTCTCCTCTGCCTCATCCCTGCATAACTCTGCCCTCAGCTCTACCATCAGTATCACGTTCCATGTAAGACCTACAAGATTTAAATGTTTCCCTGTGATATATATGAAGTCAGTACCTGGCTTTCCAAATCTACCTACAACACTAACCTTACCTGCTCACTCCTTCAGGTTAACCAGCAAAGCCAAAGAGCAAGTTTGGAAGCTGACATTGATGGCAGGCACTGTGTGCTACCTCCCCATGTGAGGCCAGGCTAAATTTTGGGGGATAAACCCACTGCACATGAAAGCAGTGGACTCACACCTTGCAGGGAGGGCTGTCAGCTGTCTAGGCTAATCCAGAAAAAACAGAACTGCTAGTTTTGGGCAAAGAGAGATATCACAGGCAAAGACAGAAATATGGGCAAATGTCAGAGGAAGGTTGCTACTGAACAGGAACAGGGAGCTTGAGGAAATCAACCTCCAACCTGACCTTTAGAAGAGGGAAAAGGGAGAAATAAAACAGTGATTCATATAACAGAGAGAAGTGGCAGCAGTGCCAGGCAGGAGAAAGTGAGAAGGAAAAGTAATGGAAAGAGGAGAAGAAAGTGTGAGAAGTGTGTGATGCTGGGCACAGAGAGGGGCAGGATGAAAGCAAACGAATGGAGAAATGAGGGACCTGAGGGAAACAGAGAGAGAGAGGGCGGGAGGAAAAGCAGGAGAAAAGAGCAAGAATAGCCATGCAGCGAGGAGCACACGGGCGAGGCAGAGTGCTGTAACCAGGGTTGTGAAGCATGAAAAGGGAAGAATCTGCCTGTTCCTTTCAGCACTTGGAGCATGGCGCTCAGTGGTGACCTACACTGTGCCCGGCTGTGATCACGTTTTCAGGGCCACTGCCTGCCGATCCCAAACAATGATGAGGAGCCTTTGAAGTCAGAGAAAGAAGCCGCAATGTGAACTGGGGACTTTTTTTTTCTCTGTTTTTTTCCCCCTCCATTTTTTTAAGGGCTGGGGAAAGAAGTGAGGAAAAGGAAGGCCTGAAGTGGTGGGGGGAAGGTTGGGGGAGAGGTTGCAAGGACAGAACAGAGAGTTGCTCTCGGTGGGGTGCCCCGAAACGAGAGAGACAAAAAGAAAACAAACAGTTTATGAGTAGGGCACATGCTGCCTGTGTCTGCATGCCCCACACTGCTGGCCCCCCGTGCTCCAAGGGAGGCTTCTGTTCCCCAGCAATGATGGATGGATGCATAGGGCCATTCAGGCCTGCCATGTTACAGCAGCAGTATTTACATAACACTGGCCTTCCACCGGTCACCTCTGACACTGCCCAGCCCAGCTTGGGGCCCCCTCCCACCCCAGCCAGCCTGGGCCCCTCAGATGCTGCTTGGACTCAGCCCATGAGCTCCCCAAAACTGGGCATTGGGAGTCTCCACTGCTGCAGGCATGTTCTAAGCGCACACACAGCAGGGAATGCTCCTGGCACCTCTATGTAATGTCTCACAGGGCAGAGCACTTACCACCCTCCCCATGGCCTTTCCTGCCCTCAGACCTGTCTTGGTGCCTGGGGATGGAGGAGAGCAATGCGAGAGCCCAGATATGGTTGGTGATGCAGGGGGTACAGAGCAGAGACATGGGGAGAGAGTGGGAACTCTTCAGCTGACACAGAAGGAACCTCATGGTCCTCCTGGGGCCAGGAAGAGGAGCCAGGGAGAGCAGCAACTGCCTCAGCATGGCAGGGACTTCTCAGTAACCATTATCTGAGGTGGCGTAGGGAGTGTCTTATCCAGCATATAGAGTTAAGGCATTTAAGAAACAATATCATCTTCCATTTCCCTGAGCTCTAGACCTCTAACTCTTACCAGGCACAGACTAAGTGACCATCCAGCTCTAGGAGACTGTGAAGCTGGTTTTTTTTTTTTTTTTT